>SMGT01000958.1:586351-643700 GCA_004794575.1 Lanistes nyassanus | reverse complement strand
TTAGTACACTGTATATATAACACAAGAACACTCACTGACCATAACTTCCAGAAACAGAAGCTTATCAAAAAGAATCTTATCATTTCTTTGTGGATTTATTTTGTTAATATTGATATATTTATATCACTGTTATTGTGATATAACTGATTTAACACACATTTCACACTCATTTTTAGACTTCCATCTCCAGAAATCTGCCTCCCCAGCATTTACCCACCTCTATCACCTCAGCTCTCTGCTTTCTTCACCCCTTCCCACATTACTGTCACAAACGCATGTGAGTAAAGTGGTAAACACGTGTATCTGTTTAGTGCATGCATACTAAAATGAAAAGCACAATAAATGAAAGCAATGTGGCCCCAACGTGCATTAATGACTACGGCCGCAAAAGAAAAAAAAGGGGGAAAAAACTTGATCCACAGCTTGTGGACTGAGCTAGACATTCGGATGTTGAACATGTGACAACCTGCTGAGAAAGCAATTGCACTGAGTGCTGTAGGAGGGTACCACCCCCTATTACATATATACATTATTCAGCTACTAGGAAATTCAACACAAGAGAGCTGATATGGGCAAACCGAGTATAAAATCCTCTGCCCTTGAATGTAAACAGCTGCCTTCTCATAAAAACATGTGTGATTACATAGGCTTTGCCTTTCAAATTTCAATTTACAAAGTCAGAGCTAGTGTGCAGTCTCCCCCCCCCACCCTGAATTTCCTCCCACTGCAATCTCCTCCTGTTAGCTTCATACACAGCTACAGTTCTGAAATCAACTTTGCATTCACACTGCCTTTAAAAAATATCAACATATGACAAGATGCAATGCATTCATTTCCAATATTGTATCAGCAAGTTTGGTCCTTAATTAAAAAAAAAAAAGTACACCCATTCTAGTTAATTTTGCAGAATTTCAAACTCAAAGGACCTAATGATAAATGAAGAACACTCACTGAGAGGTGGGCTTGCGGGTTGCATGCCTGTGCTTACAACACCGTTGGCAGCTGGTGTAGAGGTTGCCTGTGGGAGGTGGTTGGGAACCGATACATCACCGATGATGAGTGGGGTCAGAGGTTCTAAATCGCGCTGCTCCATCTTTCTGGGTGTTTCCGCTGGCTTTGGGGTCACCTGACTCTCCACCGCGCCCTGATGATCCACAGTCATCGGCTCCTCTACCACCTCTTTCTTCTCCTTCTTGGGCGACTTGACCTTGGATGGCGATTTGGAAGACTTGGATTCCGACTTTGACTTTTTCGGCGTCGACTTGCTGGGAGATTTCGTCAGGGGCTGATCCACGTTCTCTTTTTCCGGATCGCTACCAACATCCTTGCTCTCAGCACCCGGGCCTTGGTCACCAGGCGACTCGGCACTTGGGGTCGACTCGCGGCTGGAGGACTTTGAAACTTTTGACCCACGTTTGGATGAGTGTTTAGGGGAGCGTTTCGGAGAGGGAGAACCTTCTTCATCTGCATCCCTTTCATGTTTCCCTGATTTCTGGCCTGGAGAGAAACAACACAGAAAAGCTTACCCTTGTATAACTCTTATTTAAAAGATTATTAAACTGATCTGATGAAACATATATATTCAATGCACTTGAGTCTGAATTTGAATACACTATTGCTGACTGCTGCCCAATTAAATGCAATGGCCGCAGTCACAGTCTCTCCAGAAAACAAAGCGAAAGACAACCCCCATGTCTTATTATTGTGTTTAACAATACTGTTCAACAACAGGACAATAGAAATTTGCTGCACCAGATAGACTAGCACCAGCAAAATTCAGCACAACTACCAATGTTTCTTTCAAGGTTCTTGCTGGTGCTAAATACAAATTGACAATGAATGAATTATTGTCTGGTAAATGTAGTTCTGCCAGCCTCTAAAATGGCGCTTAAAAAAGGCTACAGCATATCCAGTTTCATACAGGTTTCAAAAACATATCCTGAGTGGCTTTTCACAAAATTCTTTCAAAACAGAGCTTTCCCAGCCAGTGTGCCAAATAGGATGAGAAAGCTTTGGACATCAACAAGACAGATCGGGAACTACAACATTCTGGCCACAGAACGTGACTTGGCAAGACAGGTCAGCAGTGGTGTTTGCTCTGTAGGCCTCCACCAAACAACGCCACTCGCCAGGTATAAGCATGGTGCCAAGATAGAACTCAACTGGCAGCATAATCTCACCGCCCAGTAAACAAAGGCTTAATGGCTAAGCTTTTGAGCAAACTCAGTACCTGTCCACAAATGCTTTCAGACCAAAGCAGCATGTAGCACATTGAACTGTTTAAACTATATCATATACTAAATGCACATCATTTTTACTGTCATGATGCAATGCCATCTAGTTCTAATTCTCATTACATACACATACTGCAATTATTTCTTGTTCTGAGTCACTACCTTACAAAGGCATTCAACTCTGATTCAGTTTCCCAATGAGCAAAAGGCTCAAAGTGCTCTACAATTTCACTAAGACAAAGAGTAAGACAGCAAATAAAACAAGGGTACAATTAAGTAAGATAAAGTAAGAGAAAATAGGCACTAAAAGTGATACAAGAAAATATATTGTCAACAAGTTTTAAGATAGAACAACTTTTTCACACGAAAACATAGGACATCTCCACCTCTCCCAACCCAGTTGTCCTCCCACTATTCCTACGAGGGAAAAAAATGACTTGCAACCAAACATTCTACAACCCATCACTGCCATCACCCAGAAATGGAAACTGTGAAATCCTTAGCAAAAAATTACCTTCTGCTTCTTCTGGCCAATTTACAGTCTTACTTCTCCCACCTCTATGCTGTTCCATACCAACCCCACCCGAAGCCACATCAAGCAATCTACTTGCAAGATCAGACTGCATCCCAGATAATCTGCTCTATTGGAAATTCTCTTTGTTGATAATGGCATCCACTGACTCTCATCCACTTTGCAGAACAAGTGGAACTGAAACTCCTCCCCCAGTTCTAATCAATAACATTTTCTGATAAGGCAGGTACCCTCCTCACTTCCCCAGCTCTCCTTCTCTGGCTGGCTTCATCACTGCCTGGTAAATTTACCTAAAGGCAGGCCACTGGCCGCTGTCTGAGCTGAATGGGAAAGTAAAAGCACTCATGAAAATGAAGGCCATTATATCTTGGCCTGTCTGCCAAACATCACTACCCTCAGCCACAGTTTCCCATTCTGCTCAGCCTAAATATTGTTCTGGCTGCTGCACTGTCCCTATCTTCAGAACATAGTATGACCAGCGGTCAAAGTGGAAAAGAACAGACAATTTTCCATTTTCAGTCAAGTTTGTATTGATGGTTATCCCTTTTTTTGTTGGGGGGGGGGGGAATAAAGACTAATTAATGTAAATTATGCTGTAACCAAATGATCCAACAGTTCAGAAAATTTACACACACTAGGCACATGCCTGCATATTTTTGAAATAATAGACAGACCCCCAAAATTTCTCTACTGATTCCTTGCTTATAATCTTCATTTTTTTATATCTCTTACCAGCCAGGGCAGCTGGCGCAGCCCAGGTTTTTTTCTTTGAATAAAGAGCAAGAAAAAGTCACAATTCTGTTTAGCCAATCAATGCCAAAGCATCATAATCTTAAGCCCCACATAACACAACCCAGACAGAGAGCGGCTACCACCATACATTTAATGACTAAGATTCAATTATTGAATTAATACTATTTTCTTAGTGTACTTTTCTTTTGGGTATAAGGTTATAATCTTTTTTCTTCTAAACCAGTTAACTGAAAAGTAATCTGCTTGAAACATATTCTAGTACTAACTAGTAGCTTCTTTGCCTGAATGACACCTGTGATGTTTTACTGCTATCATATCCTGTTCGCTTCAAATCATTTTTTGTACCTCTTTAGCAAGATAAAAGGTAAAAAAGGTTTTGAAAGACAAAATAAAAAAAAGCATAAGCAAAGAAGGCGTAGCTGCCTGGCAAGGAGGATGAAACCCTCAAAATGACCCCGATAAAGAATATTAATTAGCAATAAGACTGAAATAGTACAAAAATACATTCTTTATGCTTCTTCAGTTTGAGATGTTTTAGAGGTGTTGTCAAGCTGTATTTTTAAAAATTTAATGCAGCATTGTTAAGAAGTTTGTCAGAACTTCCGTTAAACAAGTCACAAACAAAGCTCCCCACATTTTAAAAAATATCAGAACCTTGAAAATACTGACTTCTTTATTTAGTTCTCAAAACAAACAAGTGTGAAGCGGAATTTCGCCCAGACAAGGAAAGCATTTCACATAAAAGAAAAAAGTGAGAGAGAGGGCTCAGCAGAAGCTGCCCGTGACACCCTGGCCTGTGACAGTATTACTGTCTCTATACCAACAACTGTAACGCGCCTGCCACGAGTCAAACCATAAAACCTTTTGGAAAGGGCAGCGTGACGCTCCCACTAAGAAGCTGACAGCAAGAATTGCATCTGACCTTTTCAGACAAAAGCTTACAGAGACAAATTTTACTGACTCCAGGTTGGGAGAGGGCCGTTAAACGGTGGCGGCGGGGTTTGTATACTGACCAAGCTAGCCACATACGCCCATGATTGCTTGCAAATGTGCGTTTACGATTGTACAGGGGAACGCGCGTGCATATTTAGGGTGCGCGTATGCGGGTTTCCTTTAACGTAAACGCCCATTGTGCGATTTTCGTGCAGTACGTCTTAGAATCACGCTAGTTTCTTTTCTGTGATGCTTTCCTTTGGTGCTTCAATGCAACAGCTAGCTTACAGTCTGACGTCAGTTGTTTGGAATAGAGTTAAATATACCGCTAGGTTTGGGAATCATCTGGGGACGCTGATTAACAACTGTTATCGTGCGATAGGCTTGCGAGTTTGCAACTCTCTGTACGTGTATTTACCCCTCCAACTGCCTAATCACATCTCTAAAAATGTGTTTGCTTTATCCCGCGGGAACTGAAGGCGCAATGAAATAAATGTACAGTGTTGCTGTGTTGACGAACAATTCTGGTGGCGGTCGATTCTGGTCGTGTCAACGCCCTAAAACAGCGTGCAGACAGCGTGCATTCGTCTGTTTTATTCGTTCTCTCACTGCAGTTCTCGGCTTCGCTACTCTGTCTCTCTCCCATCCACCCTCCCCCTTGAAATGAGATCACTCTACATCTTTATTTAATTAAAGCGTACAGCAGCGGTGTTGTCTCACTTTCAGCGCAAAGGGGGAGGAGACCTTAACACCCCTAAGAATTAAGACATAATTCGCACAGCATAAATATTGCACGCGATGACTAAGAAGACGTACGTCACACGTCAGGTTACACAGGGTGTCGAACCACGACCTTGTTTGTTCCAGTTCCGCGCATGTGAATGACTTCAGGTGCAACTCCACAGAATGACGCACCCGGCTAGAACTGCCGCAAAATGACGCGGGTTGCTATGGCAGAATGAGGCAAAAAAATGGAATCAGAAATTAATGTGGCTGCAGAAAGCCGCTTCATAGCAATTTAATGTCTTTTTTAACATCAGCCCTTTCCCTCAGCCAGAGAACTGATGCACTGACCTCCATCCCAACAGGTACTCAAGCACGATATCGGTGAGACATTCTTTGAACAAAATTACGAAGCTGCAGCTGAAAAAAGATACCAGGCGGTGATTATGCATGTATTCCCTTAATGATGCAGTGTAGTTACTGCAGCAGTACTATATGTGCAGCAGCACTATATGTGTAGGCGAAGACTGCCAGAAATCCAAGGCAATAGCTACATCATGTAGTACATGTGACTGTGCCCATAAAATATTAAATATCAATATGTTACATCATTATATCATTATGTTTAATCTGTCCACAGTTCTGAAGTTCATCTCATTTCTTATTTTGTTAATTTTTATTTGTTGAAACTTGGTAACTAAGATGACTTTAAAATAAAAATCTGCCCTTTATAATTATAGCGCTGATCTCATATTGAGAATATATCTTCTGCAAGCAATATAACAAGAATTGTTATTGTTTATTGTTTAAACTCAAGTGAGATGTGATGGTATTTCATGACCCAGTTGGAAGGGTGGGGTGGGGAAGACTTTCAGGTGAAGCTCAGTGGGAGGAGATGAATCACATAATTTTATAGAAAATCCCTGATGGTCAGCCCTGTAAACAGATGCCCCATGCAGAGAAGTGTACCTGACACAAGATCTGAACTATAATCCTCTGCACCAGTGGTGACAAGCAAATGCTAACACTAATCTTTGGGCCGCCCTGAACAACATAACAGGAGACCAGATCAGCACAGGGACTGATCATACTACAAGCAGTACAAAAGCCATACAATTACAGCGTCATTGTCCAGCAGCATTGTCCTTCATGGATCTACTGTTTTTCACAATGCAGAGTTTTAGTTCCCGAAATTGCTTTCTGAATCAACTTGGGATATCAGTGCTGTTGTATCAAAAGCTGTACATTATCCTGAAGTTAACATTTTAAAAAGACTATGCCAGATTCTCATGTTTCTAACTTTAGAGAAATCACAATTAGAAAATTATACACCAGAAGGTCCCACTTCCCCTACCTTCACCTTTGAACTCATTTTGATAGAAGCAGCCACAGAATGTGAACAAAGCAGACTACAGAAGCAGAAGAAGATGATTATGGTTACGACAATGACAATGATGCCAGTGGTAATGAAAGTTAAGACATGCTGTCGTCATTCTGTTCACTTCACTTTGGCCAACTCTCAAGTGCTACTTAAACCACTGGCATACTGCTTGAAGAAAATGCATCGCGCAGGCTGAAGCACTCCAGGCTCATGTTTATGAGTATGACGGCAGCACTTAAAAAGTTCCATCATCATTCCAATCATTCCAGTTTTAATGAACTGAAGATATGCCACTCACATCACTTCTACCAACCCATCATAAACAGACCCTGCAAAACACCAGAAGTGTCGCACCACAGATTCACCGAGAACATCTGTAAAAACAGTTTACAATTTCTTTTTTCTTTATTAATGCCCTACACTTTGTATTACCTCATCCTTCTCGTCTCTCACATGCACACAGAGATAGGGGGAAAGGGAGACAAATATTAGCAGCAAGAGAAATAACCTCTGAATGTGTATGCACTTGTCTACATGACAGGGTATAGGGGTGAGGTGGGGAGAGAAAACAAAATGGGCAGGGGAATGCCGACGGGAAGCTGGTACGTGGACAATGTTAATGAACATCTCCCGTCTTTTTCTTTACTTTTTAAGCAACTTTTAAAGCTGAAATCTGATAGGATACTCTATACTGACAGTAGTGCCTATCACGATCTGACGTTTGTTTGTCAGTTTTGCGTACCAGACGTTGTGCGTCAGTTTATTCAAATCATTTCTTATATAACCGTCATTGCTATCATTCTTCTACGCGGATGATTTTGACAAAATACTGTATATTTCGTAGCCACAGACTGAAAGAAAACAGCAACAAAACAGGGTACTGAGTCAACAAGCAACGTTAGCACATCTAATCCGCAAGGCCCCGTGCCTCTTTAAAACCAGTCTTGCGTGCTAGGAATCAAGATGAATGTACCACAGGTGAATCACGATGTGCTAACGGGTTTAGTAACGGCTTGATCGGACTTATCACACCGGCAGCTTTCGTTCGAAGTAGAACTAGAAAAGGGCTTATCATCCAGGTTTACTCAATCCCGCCATCTTGAATACAATTTGCGATCGTCTGCCACGGAATAAATGTCCCTACCCCCTTCTCCGGTGCTAATAATCTGGAAACCACATGAAGCACACGCCCTAAATGCAAAACGACGCTTCCTCTCCTCAAAAGAATAAAGACGGCTAATGTCACGGGTGACCGGCAAACGGTAACGCATGTAATGCACCCGAGACTACCGTAGAGATAACACGGCGAACGGTACTTCCCACTTGATGCCCTCATAGTAGCGGAATCTCTGGACATTATTAGCATTTCAACATCATCACGGGAGGAACAGCAACAAGCATCGAAACTTACCCATTGTCTTTTTCCGTCCCCAAGGAGATCAGATGGTCAGAATATATATCCAAGGGTGTTATTTAAGCACCATTAATGCATGCAGTGTCACAACATCCTCCGATAAGCAAGAGCAGACACATGAAAGTCGGGCTACGGTGGGCTGTGCACTGCGTGTGTTACCTTGCAAGCCGGGTTGGGTCGGCACACTTCTACGACGCGGGGGGGAGAGGATATCTTGGGTTCGGTCATTCAACTTAATGACAAGAAATCCCAAGGCGGTGCAGTTGTAAACAACAACAACATCAAAGTCTTTAATTGCTTTCCAGAGAGCTATCTTGCACTGTAGCTATTGTGAAACGCTACATTTTCTTTTTATTCGCTAGACTTTGTCCCAGCTCGCTCTAGCTTTCTTCGTTAAACACGTGGGATGCGAAACACAAAGAATGCAATGTATCTGAGCCCCGCCTCTTCAATCCCATCGTCCAACAGTCACCGCGTGCTTGCTGCTGGAAGCGGACTGTTCGACAGGTATTTCGAACTCGGAAAAACTTAATGAACATATTCTCAGGATGGCGGAAATATCCTTAGAGGACGGAGGTCCATCAGTGATAGCAGTGACTTTGTCACTGTTAGCAATTTGTGTCACTCTGGTATTTCTCGCTGGGTAAGTTAAACATTTACCAGACTATAACTGTAGTCGATAACTAAAAAAATAAGAGAAGTTTTCACCAGGATGAAATTACGTTGTATTAGTTTAAATAAACGTTTTTATTGCAGTTTTGATTTTTGGGGGAAGCTTTCCAAACGATGTGTTTATTGTTTTGTCATGGAGTGAAATGAGATAACATTTTACGCTATCAATTTTTAAAAAATTACAATAGTGAGATTAAAGTAGTGTACGTTTTGGGTGCCATTTACTAACCTTGCAGTGTATGTGTATGGGCAGTGTTGGGGGAAGTGGAGATGAGCGAACTAAATGAAGGACTGATTGAGGGGTCAGTTAATTGGAATGTCGGGAAAAACTGACTTTGCTAAAAGTGTTTTTGTTAGCCGCGATGTTTTTCTTGTTCGCTTATTATAAAAAGTTCAGTGGGTATGAGTGAGCATATTCAAACTTCGTTACAGCGAACCAAAACCGAATATGAAGAATATGTTTTTAGCAGTCTGGAATGCGAGTTTTGGAGGATGTTAACAACAGCCATTGTGAAGGAAACACCAACCTCTGTGTATGTACTAACACGTTTCTCCATCTTGTTTTCACCCCGTCACTTGTGCTGGTGCGTCACCTGTCACCAGCACATCGTCAGCTTTTGCTTTCTGTCAACGTCTGTCATTCAGGTGGCCTGTAGCAGCACGACGCTTGCATGTGTGCACGCACGCAAGAATGCTGTGCCGTGAACGTTTTAGTCTGGCACACAATGCAGTCTTTCAGTCAGCGCCACGAACACCCCAGGCCTACCTGCAAGACAGGCAACTGACCGTGACTGTTGTGTTTGTCCACCGCCTGCAGGTTTCTCCACGTGACCGTATAATCCTCGCCAGGTCGCTGGGGTCAGCGGCGAGGGTCAGTCATTGTTAGTAGCGAGGTCCTCGGCCGTGTGTACGCGCGAGTCTAGTAACCTTTTCTGCCGCCGTTTTGCCCAAAGTTTTACTAGTACGTGGATTGGGCTTGTATTCATTGATGGAAGAGCGAGAGAATCTGTATGGCTTAGATCACGCATGGATGGTGCCCAAGTAGCGCCTTTACAAATTTACCCGAAACAAAAAATTGTCGCCTGGTTGTCTGTGTCTGTGACCTATCCCTATGTCACTCATGAAAAGGACCCAGGTATTGCGCATTTAACGCACGTGGATTTTCTATCTGCAGCTTGTATTGGACCCCCGGTGATGTGATCATTCTGCTGAGAACCACACGCGCTCTCTGTGGCTTAGACAGGCTGGCTTCATGAGCGCTAGGGGCCGTGCAGATGACGGTAGTTGGAGGCTGTAACAGGAATGCCGTAAAGCGCGGCACATATTCGCTTTCAAATGGTTTGGTGACATGTGACATCCCTTTTAGTGGTTCCAGCTGCAGTCGACTGGACAGTCATGAAACCGACACCAGAAAGCGTGAGCACTTACACTGTGTCTCCGTCGCCAAGTTTCGTATAAATGTCAACTGGTGTAAGGGGGAGACAACATCTGGTCCAATGTGTCCGTGGCCGAACCAGACGATGGACCTAACTGAATGCGAAGCCGCAAAGTGGGGATAATTCACTTTTTGTCGAAGCCAGAGACCTAAGGCATCTGTGGTCAGTCCTTGGACACTTTGAGTTCTCGACTTTAGAGAGATTTGTGTCTTATAAAACCGGGCGCAGGTGGCGCAACGGTTAGTGCTCGCCAACATGACTGAGAATCGAGGTCGTGGGGCTAGATCTGGGCCCCAGGCAGGTTAGGATTTTGAGACAGTGATTTGTGATCAAGGGGGGGACTTATAAAGAACGGATTTGCCTGGGATTAGCGTGACAGATGTGAGCAAAATCGTCAAGACGTTCACAGCGCAACATCTGGTGGTTGCGACAATCGTTCCTCGATAAATGGGATCGATGAGCGCTGTCTCGGCGACGTGGACAAATCACGTAACAAGGTTTCGATACTCTTTGCCTTCAAGCAGGCAAGCAGTCCATCAACCACGTCGTAGACATGAAGGAGGACGTGTGTTGCACCGGCCCCATCCACGGCCGAACTTGGGTCCCAGACCCAGAACTTTTAATCAGGCGACCTTTCTTTCAGGCAAGCTTGTCGACGCGCTACTTGGGCATTGCCCATGCAGTTTTTTCCTGGCCTCCTATTACAAAAATCTCATTCCACGTGGGCGTCATCCCTTTACTCTGTCTCAGCAGGGTTTTTGTGAGGATTCAGTTATCAAACACTACTAACAGTTCGCGTGCGAATGGCCAATATGAACTCCCCTGAGTACCCGCGATGCCGCTGTACATAAGAGGATTTGGTCCGAAACATCTTCAGTAATGCCCCGCGTTTTCTGGTAATTTCCGGTACTTCATTTTTGTTACGTTAATGCTTTACGGACTTGTAGAACTGCACGTCTGGATGTTCTGCTTCGTCCTTATAGAGCATAGCTGTAGGCAGGATAGGAGTGATATTGTTATTTTCGTTATTTTGACATCAGTGGGTGTGAGTGTCAGGGCGGGCGCCAAGAACAGTTACACCGCCGTAAGAGGGTTTCAGTCAGGTATAGGGAGGAGCGTATGTGCGCTAGAGCAGTGCCCGTGTCTGTGGAGGGACCGAGACTACCCCATCGACGACCTAGCAGTTTGAAAATGTCCCCTCTGTATCACTCTCCGACTTTAAAAAGTGTATTTTTATCTTTGTTTCTGGTGTTGTATTGTGTTGTTGGTTTTCTGTGTGTTTTTGTTTAAGGAAGCAACATTTGGTTCATTCTACGACCAAAGATACATTTACTAAAAGAGAAAGAGATTACATTTACGAAAGAGATATTAACACTATACAGAATTTCAGCTGTTGTCACACTATTGGGGAACTGAGAAGGCTAAATGTTTGCGATCAAAGAAAAAGGTGATTTCCTTTTTGAAAGCTCGATCTTTCTTTCTTTTTATTTTTCTTTCTTTCTGTCTTTCTTGTTATGTCTTTCAATTTCACGCACCACTAAATCTTCATCAGACCCACTGCAAACTTTGCTGTGAAACTACGCACCTGGTGCCCACCTTTACACCTAAACATGCGAATAAAAATGGTTGCGCCATTGTACTGTTTCACACGTACCCATTGTACTATTCCACACGTACCCATTGTACTGTTCCACACGTACCCATTGTACTATCCCAAATGTACCCATTGTACTGTTCCACACGTACCCATTGTACTATTCCACACGTACCCATTGTACTATTCCACACGTACCCATTGTACTATTCCACACGTACCCATTGTACTGTTCCACACGTACCCATTGTACTGTTCCACACGTACCCATTGTACTATCCCACACGTACCCATTGAACTGTTCCACACGTACCCATTGTACCGTTCCACACGTACCCATTGTACTGTTCCACACGTACCCATTGTACTATCCCACACGTACCCATTGTACTATCCCACACGTACCCATTGTACTATTCCACACGTACCCATTGTACCATTCCACACGTACCCATTGTACCATTCCACACGTACCCATTGTACTATCCCATACGTACCCATTGTACCATTCCACACGTACCCATTGTACTATCCCAAACGTACCCATTGCTTAGTGATCGTCAGTTTCTGGATAGCACTGTGGAGTTTCAAACTACGGAATGACGAAGGTTGCAGGTTCTAATTCAGGAGTTGCCAAGGATCATACACGGAGTTGAACATTTTGCAAACTGCACTAATGGGCAATCCTTCGAACATTACAGTGACTCTCTGCGCTACCCATCCTACTGCAGCTGTCATTTTGGCGGAATTTTCAGCGTTAAGACGCTGTTCCTCCTCCCCCTTAGCACAAAATCGAAAATCTCCGAAGGACGACCTTCACGCGATTTAAAAATATTCGTTTAACTATAAATCAAATAATTTATCATCAGTGTCTGGAAGCGAGGGGGGTACAGAAGAGACAAAGTACCGGAGGGCACGGTGCTGATACACGGAGTAGGACGAGGCCTGCATGCTCCTTCCGCCTCACCGTTTCCCTTGAAACTGGAAACGTTCTGCCGGATGGCGGGAATACCTTACATGGTAAGAAATCCCCTCCATATCAGGAGATCCAAGTCCTTCAGATACACTGTATACGAAAAGATTCAAACGTTGATGTTGTAAAAGATCAAATTATCTAAGAAAATCAATTTTCTCTAATCAGAACCTCTCATGAGGGCACTGCGCCAACACTCGCACTAACGCAGACATGCACGACCAGAAGTTTACAGCCTCTTGCAGTTGCTTTGACCTTTTGTATTCTGCTGCGACCAGGTGGACCACAGCTGCACAATGTCCAGCAAGGGCAAGACGCCGTGGATGGAGTACTGCGGACGGTCGGTAGCCGACTCGCAGTTCTGTATCGAGCACCTGAAAACACAGCGCCACCTTGATCTGAACTCTGGCCTCAGTGCCTCCCTCCTTGCGCAGGCGCGCGCCTTCCGGGCGCTGATTGAGGAGAACCTGTACTGGTGAGGCTGTTTCGTAAGACGCTGGCAGTCGGGCTGGTCAGGAGCTGGTCAGGGGCTAGTCAGGGGCTGGTCAGGGGGTGGTCAGTATCGATAAGCTGGCCATGTGCACAAAAAATTACACAAAGCTTCAAACGAGTATGCCTCTACATCTAGGTTTTCTGATACAGCAGATGCCTTGAATATGATCTACTCGCTGCGAATTGTGTGTGTGTGTGTGGGTGCGTGCGTTTGTTGCGTGGGGGTGGGCGGGGCGGGGAGCGGCAAGGTAGAAAAAACTACGGAGTGTAAAAAGAAGCAGCTGTAGAAGAAATCGTGGGATTTCCGCATTCTTTTTCATCTTGCTCGTTGAAACAGCCGAACGCTCACCGTTGCTTGGTAGCGACGTGTTGATCATCAGGTCATTAATTAGCCTTACAGTTCACGTCAAGCAGTCGGGGTTTGTGTCTGATTTAGAGGGACGCACTGTATATAGCGATTATCGTAGCCTGGAAACCAGTTCTCCCAAAACTGATTCCGGGGGCCATTTCCCTTTTTGGAGCCATCAACAAAGCGAAAGAAGACAATGTTAGGACATGTTGTAAGGTTACTTGGCTTTTCCCTTAATTGTTTGTTTGAGATTGTGGTGAAATCGAATCACGAGCAGGCTTGGTGGTTTCATCAGCTGTTGCTTTCTAGTCTGGTTCACGAGAAGCGTGCAGTGCACGTGACATTCTTGCAGGACCATGTGCTACGAGCTGTTTGTGCGTAACCCAGAACGCGTGGACGAGGTGATGCCTTACCGTGGGGCCAAGCTGTGGCTGCTCAAGTTCCTGCTGGGCCGCGTGCTCCGGAAGCAGCTGTGGAGCCAGGGCATCGGACGTCACACGGACGCCGAGATCTGGGATATCGGGAGGCGGGACCTGGAGGCCATCTCCGATTGTCTGGGTAAGGTAGCCCTCTTGCACTGCGCGAAAATGCGTTCGGCATTTACTCGCGCTTCCTCTCTGTGTAAACGCCGATTTTGCCACTTTTCTGCCCCGCATTGGCCTCCGAGCTCATTCTCAGAAGGAGATTAAGACCTTTTATTGTTAGTCGAGCTACAAGTTAGACCCGACATCTAATCAGCCTCGGATTATGTCTGAGTTTGCAGTCGGTAGCCGCTGGCAGCATCCCAATCCTCAGCATGTCCCGTCATCTGAATTTCGTCTGGGTACTATAGTTGGCGTAGTCTTCCATGGCGGAGAAAGCCAAATATGATTTAAGTGGTCAAAATATTGCCCTTGTTGGCCACGGGAGCCGTTTTGTCTGCACTATCTTTGGATTCGAGATTTGCCGTGTGAAGTATTACGGTCTATTTGTTGTACTGTCGCCGAATTGGTTCGGTGCGGACAACAGCGAAACACTAAGGCCATTCCCCTTCCGCTTCCTCCTGCCAACCTTCGCGCAGTATTTCCTCCCTGATCCGACCTCAGTCTCTGCGCGTATAACGCAAACGTAGTTTTTCAACAGTTTATACCATCCACTCGATCGTGACCTCAGCACTGTGCGAAAATATGCGTGAAGGGAACTTTTCTCTCGGTTATAGTCGTCACTCCGACTTTTCCTCGTCGGCAGCTCAGGTGGGACTACTGCAACTTTGTACTTTAGGGGAGGTCCAGATTTAGTCGCTCATAGGCCTGCAGATGAAGTACACAAAATATGAAGAGCACATAAGTAGATAAAGTTTTAAAGTTAAAGTATATACATTGCGTCGTAAATGCACTTAATCGTCCATCGCTGGTTATTATCACAATTTTCGCACTTTTCTTAGTGCTCAAAATTAACTAATTTTTTTTCAGCTGACAAGAAGTTCTTTCTTGGGGATTCTCCCAGTGAGGTGGATTGCACTGTGTTCGGCATGATGAGTCAAGTGTTGTTTCACATGCCCGGATGTCGCCACCAGGTGCACACTCAACGTAAGGCGCGCGCATGTCTGTTTTTTCTTGTTCATTTTTAGTAAGGTGGTTGAGAACTATCCGCACTGCCTGTCTGTAACTTGAGCATATCTTAGACATATTGTTTTGTCATATGTCTAGAGACCACAGTTTTCTCTTGTGATGACTGGCAGGTCTTTCTATAATTTCAGAACATCTCCCCAATATTGTTGCTTATGTGGAGCGCATGAAAGAACGCTTCTGGCCAGACTGGGAGCAGCGGTGCAAGGGAGGCAACTACGTCGACGACAGTAACATGCTCTTTCCAGCGCTTAAGTAGTGACCAAGCCACCATCGTCCCCGCCCCTTACTCTGGTTCATTTGATAACAGTAAGAAAACAGCTGTCTGCGCCGGTGCCATCAGTTATGTATTTTATAGATAACATTCCCAGCATGCCTGCTTCCAGGCGGGTTTATTGTCGCTGTCCTCCATCGTCAGCTACTACATGTGACGAGGGGGGTTTCGAGAGCGCTGTGGCACGGTCACAGGCGTGTGTTATAGCAAATGACGTTTATTTTTCTCGTGGTGCAGATTCTGCAGATAACGGGCTGCATGAGCATTTGTATCTGCCGTTGCGAGCAACGCAGCGGCCCATTCACCGTGTGTTTTACAAGTAGATTTACGTGTACAGAAGAGCTGCAAACGCCCATTCAGCCGTGGCCTTCATGATAATAACGTTAGTATCACGAAGGCCACGATTCAACCCGGCCTGTGCGTGATATGTGTTGGCTTTGTTGACCAGCTGACAAGCGCGCAGTCGGGACAGCAGCCAGACCAGTTTCCCGAACCTGTCGGAACACCCGCATGACAGATTGCTCAATTTGGATGCGTAAACCATGTCACTTTTTCACAATAATAGATATATTTTTTTACCTGTTCTACCTTGAGACGATTTACTTTTGGAGGAAGAGTATCTACATTGTTTTGAAGACCTGCACTACAGCTTACTTGCACCATTTGGCTTACAAAGCTGACGTGTTCATTGCTCCGAGACCTGGTTGTGGGAGCTCATGTAGTTTTACCATTTTAGGGAGCTGAACGATTCGAAGTGACCAGTTGTCTTAATGAACAGTTCGGAGTGACCAGTTGTCTTAATGAACAGTTCGGAGTGACCAGTTGTCTTAATGAACAGTTCGGAGTGACCAGTTGTCTTAATGAACAGTTCGGAGTGACCAGTTGTCCCCCCTTAATGAACATTTCGTGTGACCGTACAATTGGCCGAATGAGGTACATATCACGTCAGCCGAAATCTAGGGTTAATTCAAAACTTCGTTTAGAAAACAAAATTGAGAAGCTCGATCAGATTAATTGCTGAAAATTGATTTCAGAAACTTTAACCTGGGGAAGGTGAGATCAGTGAAGGAAGTGATTTTGTCAGTAGAATTGCAAAAATAAGCGAGGAAACAATGTCCGCTTCCGGCAGACCCCAGCACAAAATTTTTAAACGATCGAGTTCTTGGGACAACCCTTAATTCTTCGGTGTACACCTGGGTGCATGTGTGCTGCTGTATTTTGAGATTTTTTTTAAAATTGTGTGTCCTTGATTTGCTTAGTAACTGCATTTTTCTTTAGACTCTTTTCTAATTTTGAATCACAGCTTAATTTCTAATATGGTTCATGAATATTTACATTTCTTTGAAATTATTATTTAACGCTTTAGATTTCCTTTGTTTCCTGGCCAGTTTAGCAAATGTAACTCCGATCGTTTGTCTCGTGTAAGAATCTTGACATATCCAGAGTTCAGTGATATTTTTTCTGTATTATGGCGTTTCCTCTTTTTCTAGGAAATGGTTTTTCTTACTACATGGTATTTTGTACGCTATTTTTCCTTTTCGATCGATGTCAATTTTGCAGGCAATACAAATATATACTTATTAAAAATCACGACAGAAACTGAAGCACTTGTACTTAATCCAGCTTTAGTTCAAACGGTTCAGTTGAAACTCGAACTGCAGTTTGTGACTACGGAATCGTTGCTACACAATGTGATTTTTGGAGACGAGTTATATTTTTGGATTGAGCAGTTTTTGGGCACTTCATTTATTTAAAAACTGCCAAAGACAAACGTCCGTAATTTTTGACACTCATGACTGTACACGAATAAGCAGAACTCGCACACACATGGACTTTGGAATCAACCATTATCAGGTAGAATGTCAGAATACAACAGTAGTTGGCGTATAAGATGGAGTGTCCCAGGCCAACACACAAACTTTGTCCTATTTTATTTCGTACGGAACTGATTTTACTAAACAGTAGTTGAAGTAAATCTCACATAAAATGTACATGTTTACATAAAACGCAAGCATCAGGAATTTCGGTCTTTTTCTGCTTCACGAAGATAACTTGTTTATTGAAAACCTGTTCGTAAGGAGAATTAAATTTTAGGTATTGCAGCATTAACTCAGTTTCTGGTGGAAGCAGTTACTAATGCGTTCCCGATCAAAACTCTAGAATTTACAATTTTTTGTAATCCTGAAACCTAGCAAATCTGAACTCGGTAGACCCATGCAGTTACTTCTCCAGGTGGCATTAACTGTGTTAATTTTTCTTCACGAATCCTTCCACAATTTGGGTACAATCTCGACTATTTCACAGGCGTTATATAGTCAATACACACAGCACGTTCACAAATAAAACTTTCAAGTCATATGCAGTGAAATACAATGTTTAATGCAAATGAAAAGTCCAACCAAAACTTTTTTTAAACAGAAACGGTGCAAAGGATATCACACACACCGTATAAGCTGAACTGTCCTTAATCATGATCTGTGAGGTGATAACAACTAAAATAGCAACCACTCAGGGTCTCACCGATTACATACGATTATTTGTAGACGACCTGTGCAATGTGCGAAACGTTTTGTTTACACTAAGAAGAAACGTGCGTATATTTCGGGTTATGGGCCTACGCTATATGCGTTCGTTTCCTCTATGCGTAGACGCAGATTTTCCCACAGACACGAGACCTTTCTCGTTTATGATGATCGAGCGATGTATGAAAACTAAACATCGACACAGAACGAGAAAGATTGACGTCACGTTTAAACACACACACACACACATGCACACATCTCTCCACGCTCGTTTGAGGGCCGCTGTCGAGCAGTTTCACGACACGAAGTACACTCTAAAGCTGACAGTGAACTCCGAGTGCACAGATTCGTCTGATCGACTACACACCCACATATATTCACATCCCATTTAAGTTAATAGCCGACAGTACTTGCACTTCGCCTGATGACATCCGCCGTATTCCACCCCACCCCAAAACGAAAACAAAAACATCCCAAAGACAAGCGAGGGGAACCCACTTAAGCACAAAAAGCTACGGTGTTACTACATACACCGCTACATGCCCTACGTGACAACATGGCGGTTTGTATTCACACATGAAGAGACAAACATCGTAGACTGTCGGTAGCAACAACTTCCAAACACGTGTCACAACCATTGAGCTAATTTCGAAAAAAATCTTCCGCAAAGATAGTTGGTTTTGGCGATGGCACCACCCCGGGAAAACCTACCACAATGCAGATTACATGTCAACATAAGTATGAAGTCTTTGGTTATTTCGATTCGCAATAGTACTTTCAGCACATACAAGCTGGTCGATCGTAATGTAAAAAGAGATCAATGACTGACCCCAGCTGGGTCTTTGTCCGCTCGGCCAGCCTTGGCTTCGCAGAGAGCAGCGCCAACAGGATCGAACCGTGTCCAGAACGAGCGTCGCGTCAATGCTCGTGGCTGTATTATGTGTTTATTGGTTTATATATAAACACCCTCGATGGCTCTCGTTCCTGACACTACCGGAAAAGGTGCGTTTGCACACAAAGAAATCCCCACTGGCTGGAGTTCGGCATTTAAATGTCAAAATGGTGTTTCCTCGGTACATAAATACATTTCCACACCAAAATAACTCTAAATCTTCTTCCATTATCCGATTGCTGTTTTCAAACACTGAAACAACATATAGGCCTAAAGGTCAATATTCCAAATAAGTATCAGCAGCCTATCGTGTGTCTCGTCTTGCTCCGTCTGCACAACAGCACCAGGCTGCTGTCGGCTTTGAAACGTTAGAAGAAAACAACGCGATTTCCTGTGCGCGTGGAGTGTCATACGCACACATGCAGAAGTGTATGCGCGTGCATGTCCCTGATTGCGAGGCTGCGCGCGCCTGTGTGTATGGGTGAGTGCGCGCGCACTTGCAAGAGTCTTAACTTCACAAAAATCGAGCGTGAAAATAGTTGTTTACGTTTAGAGCCACTGTTATATGCAAGCGCATTCATAGCGCAGACTGCACGCAGACATACAGTTACAGCTACAATGACAACTTAAGCGCTATCTCGAGATGTGCTAGAGGTGTCGTAGACTTTTTTCGCGTGTATTTTATGAATAGAATGCGGGGGGGGGGGGGAGATTCTAATAGTCTTCCACTCGTGCAAGTTACTCATTCTGATATTACAGAGTTTGAAATGTTTCGTTCATTGTATGGGGAAGCCACTACAAATGACGTCAGCTGACGTGAAGATGGCGCTAGGATGACGTACAAATTCACCACCGTCACGACTTTTAAAAGGTGATCGCTACATCCACAAGGTTTTAATTCTGACGTCACGACTCCGACTTTACCGAGTTGTTACGTAGTGATAACAAATTACCCAAATTCTGAACAAGGAGCTTGAAAAAGCGCAGAAAAGCTGGAGCCAATCAAAATACAGTCTTACGTAAAATATGCTAATCTCTCAGGGTCACCACTGAAAACCTTGCAGTTTCCTGAAAGATCTTTGCTGCCTATAACCCCTCCCCTAAACCCCACCCCTTCCCCTAAACCCCCCTTCTCCCGAAACATCCCACCTCTTGCTCCCTCCTCCGCCCCGCGAAAGATCTGCGAAATAGAGCTCCCCATTTGACTGGCTCCAGTGAATTAAAGCTTTTACGTGCTGCAAGCCCTACCTAACCCCTACCTAACTCTTCCCCTAACGTCATCCCGAACACGAAATGAGAAGAATAGAACCACCTTATAGTCAGCTGCTAAAGCCAACGGTTTCATCATCCAGTTATGCACAACAACGAAAAGTCTTGGTCAGTACAACTGTAAGCTGTGCAAACACCGTCCGGTATGTTGGAAACACCGTCGTCAGTCTTTATAACGTCACAGTAAGACGCGAAACCTTGTCACCTTTAAACAAAATTAGGATTTCAGCAACAAAGCAAATATGTCAGTGTTGTCACGTTCCTCGACTAGCATACACAGAGCAAGACCCTAAACTTGCTCATACAGAGCCGGAGCAATTGTTGTTGTTGTTGGTGGTGGTGGTGGAGGGGGGGGGGCTGATGCTTGAAATGTGTTTGGCTGCGTCCAAAGTCCGCCTAGGCCAAGGTGGGATAAAGAGGGCAAACCCGACGAAAAAGTTTTTAAATTTTGAAGTTATTCTGAGGACTTCTCCAGAAATACAAAATCATATTTTAACTATATTTTTGACTGATAGTACACTGGTGGCTGTGGGTAGTGCTTTAACACCCAAAGCAATACCCCCACACACACACACCCACCCAACCTTAGATATGGCCCTGTGCTCGTAGAAATCAACTACAGAACTTACGCTGACATTCTGGTTTAACGCACATGCGCAGAAGCGCAGCACTAAATATTACATTTTCACGAACACAAGAGATATTTGATCACTCTCACGAAGCCACGCTGCTGGCACAACTTCTATACATACGAGAACATTGTACCTAGAGCGAAAGTTTTGGTTTTTATCGATGGCGCCATTCATTCATCAAATCTTCTCATTGATTTTTAAAGATAAAATGAAAACAGTAAATTTGTGTTCTGAACAAACAGAGTTTCACGACATCCTCCAGACAACTTTAGCGAATAATTCAGGCAAGACAACAGCAAGAAGTATGCAAACAAAAAGAGTTATTTCCCTTAAACCAATCGCTGATGGCTCGAATGAGTACAGTATGACAGCTATCACACATCCTTCTAGCTGTAAAATTATAGTTCTGGAAAAAATATAATTACAAACAACAAGGGTAAGCCATTTTGCCAGCAAAACATGGTGGCATACCCGTGAATGATACTGTGAGCAGCAGAACACACTCTGCTCATAGAATTAACACAGAACTAACTGGTAATTTGTATTATTTTTAAAGAAGTAAACATAGGTATCTGTAATTCCAGAAGAGGTGCATCATCGAAGAATGTAAATGACTAACAACACGGTAATTTTGTACACAGTACATTAAAAGACTCACATTAATTAATCATGCTACGCTGAATGAGCAGTTTTCGAAATGCAGTGGGGAAGTCATGAAACAAAGCGCTCAGTAGAAGAATGGGAATTCTCCGCGTATACGTTATTAATATTGTACCAGATGTGAATCAGTTGGCAAGAAGCTGACATCAACGCTACTGACGATCTCAGCAATGAAACATTATGTCTTGATTCCTTGGACTTGAACAAAGACGAGGAAGTAACGAGGTTATTACACACACTAGTCCTGGTCTCCAAACTGGACGTGTGTGCATCCTGCTTTGCGAAAGCCGGACGCACACACACTCGTCCGGTTAATAGAGGCCTTAAGTTATGCTAGGTTTACGCTGCTCGACAAAGTCGGATAAAAGCAGTCATAAGAAATTACTGCATCTGTTTGTAACAAAGCAAATTCTTTTTTAGACGAAATATGGTTTACAGACACATGTTTGCACTAAATCCAGTCTCGGGAATGAAATTTCTAGAGAGAATTTGTTAATCGAAGTGAAACTCTGATTTGATCAAACTCTTTCAACCGACATAGTGGAGCCGCGTAAATTCGTAAGAAGACGGTGAGAGCTGTGGACATGGGGTCGAGGGGGAGTGAATTGAAAAATTAGAGAAGTCTACGAGTAGTGGGCCTTTATATTCTCGGAAAATCTCAGGCATATGAGGGAGAGGAAGAAAGAAGCATATTGTTTTTGGATCTGTGCATGGTCTCTGTGGGAACGGAAGACGTGGAACTTTCGGAAAGACAACGTTTGCCTTACAGTCTTCCTCAACCGGCAGAATGTAGGTTTTGGTTCCCCGAACTTGGCGTATGTATATATAACCTGATTTTGGCTAAACAAGATTTTCTTCCGGTAAAGAAAGGCCGTAACATTTAGATGATGGGGTTTGGGGATTAGATCTAAAATGGAACGATCGCTACGAAACCGGAATGTCTGAATTTTCAATAAAATGGAGAGAATGAAAAAGCTGGAATTAAAACTATCAGTCATAATTAAAGATATACAGACTAGCTGGAATGTAAACCATTAAAAAAATTAAAAAAGAAGGAAGCTTCAAATCATATGATGATGACAGATTTAATGAGCCTCAGAGTGTGAGGAATGAATACATGCGACAAAGAAAGAGAGATGGCGAAAGAATCGTTAAATTTTTGTCCTGGAGACTGCGTGCTGCTCGAGTCGCCATCATCGCGGATATAAGCTGAAGCCGTTCCACCTCTAAAAAAAGGAACCGGTTTTTTTTTTCAAACGTACAAAGACATATTACTCTAATACAATGACAGTTAAATACAAACTATGTACACACAAAGATAGCGAAATATAAACTTGTTCTTTTAATGATAATTCTTTGAAAAGCTTGCCGGTGAAATGGGAAACAGAAGTACAATGGGATTGCAAACAACAAAAGGACTACCTCAGTCACTTGTGTTCAGTCACTCATATTTCCTTGCCCTCCTCCACCACGCGCCACCACAGAACGCCAGCTGACGCGAACAACCTTGTATTATCAGTCCCGGTCCTTGTGCTCACTGGAGCAAGCACTCCTAACACAGCTTCATAGTTTGTGCGAAGTGACTGAAACCCACTCTCAGGATTACCAATCATTCCTAGAAAAATGTTATCGATAACAAAACAAACAAAAGCCATTGTAGTAATCACCTGGATGCACGTAAAAATTTCAGTTTGCTTTTAAGACTTCAAGTAACAGTTATCTTACATCCAGTGCTTATGACTTCTTTCAAGATCATATTTGTTTCTAGTGTAGAATGGTCTGCTATTTCATGGGAAAGTGCAATTCATGTTATGCTGGCACACCCCTTTTTAAAAGTACATTATTGTCCAGGGCTTATTTTTTCATTCCTGACCAGAAAACGCTGACCATCTGTGTCCCAAGATAACAAGGAGCTTAAATTATCTTTCTAACGTAATTATAGGTTCCTGTTCAGGTCAGTGAAGAATCTGGATTTGGCAAGTGTTAAACCACGCACATGTATTGGGCTAGTCCAGATATGAGGGACGCTTGTTCATGACATTCCAACCTGTAAGAAAAACTGCACAGAAATAATGCCACCTCAAACTCTATAGGCTCTTTGCTTGGGTGCCCCCTGCCCGTGCGTGTGTGCGTGGTGGAATGTATGAGAATGTGAGTTTGAGCTTCAAGAACCTGATATGTTTCTGCTTCTTACGTCAAGATGGAGAAAAGGTCTCGCAGCAGATCTGTTCTCGCCACACAGTAAATTCATTTGACACCTTTCAAGGTCAGGGAGGTCACAGTAATGTATGTCTAGCATCCAAAGAACAAAGGTTGACTAATTCTTGCTGGCCTCGTGCCCTGCGAGCGGTCGGAGATCTTGGTGTATTGGTGACTATCAAGCACTGTCAAACATTGGTGGCCCGCATTCCATTTCCCAAATTCAAGATCTATCCCTGAAAAACCTTGACATCTTCTGTCTAAATTCTCCTCCCCAAACCTACAACACGTTCCCCATTAGTTGGTTGATAGCACTGCCTCACAACACACTGCATTACTTTTGTTTTGTTAATGTTGCTTTTTTAAAAGTCGTCCCTAACTGTAATAATATATCATGACTTCTTCTGTACCAGTTCCGAAGAAATGTATTGCGTGCATTATCTTCCCTTTGTATATTTGAAAATCTGGAAGAACCTGGAAACTCACAAGATGGAGGACTCCCTCTTCGATCCCCCTCCCCCCCCCACCCCCGGCCACAGACACACATAAAATATCTGCCGTTACTATACGACTCAAAAAACTAAGCACTTCCACGAAACTGAGTTTTCATGGCAGTGCAGAAAAACTATGATCGTAATGCTTGCTTAATCTCTGAAGAGAATCAAGATGCTGTTAAACTCGAGATTCAGCAACAGATCTTAGCTCTCAACACAAGCTGAATCGAAATACCAAGCCACACAGGCAGAGTTCACGTGCGGCCGCTGGCCCTCGCTCGGCCCTCACACGCGTGCGATGTCGCCCTCGCAGGACTTGCTGGTGTTCATCACCACCTCCACTTCCGCTTTCTCGGTGGCTCCGTAGCCGGCGGGGTGGGGGAACAGCGAGCCGTGTGCCTCGGCCAGCGGGGTGTCCTGGGGGTGCGAGGGCGGGTGGTGATGGGGGCGCGGGGAGCGGGTGGAGTGAGGGGAGCGCGAGCCCTGTAGAGCCGTGTCCCCCGTCTCCCCGGAGTCGTAATCGTCGGTGTTGTCCGGGTCTGGAAGGCGTCCCATCTTCAGCGAGCCCAGGAACCGCTGTCACAGACATAATGAGGGAACACTATGGTGCACCAAGAGGGGAAATGGGTACAACGTTCATGGTATAAAAAGCATTGCATTCTATAGTTAAAGAATTGCGTTGTATATCTATAGAATTAATTCAACTAAATCTATAAAATCTAAACTAAACTTGCTAACTAAATCTTCCACAGCCAAGCTTGGCCAAAGTATTAAATTACTGTTGCAAATATGCTTACTAATGACTTTTTTAATTTTTAAGCGCATCGTCGGCGGTATTACATCACAGTTGTAAACATATGAGACGACAAAGAATTTTCTAAGAATTTAAAGAGACTAAATTAATATATATATATAAAATCATGTTTTCCACTGGCGCCAGACAACGCAAATACTCTAATTCTCCCAAGACCGAGATGTCAGCAACACACGTCAGCTCACCTCGGAGATGCTGCCCTCCCCCATCAGAAGAGCGTGCAAGGCCCCCAGCACCACGCCCAGCAGCAGGGGGGTGACAGCCACGCACCAGCCCAGGTCCTCCGCCCACCGCTGGTCGTACTCCACCACGGCTTCCGGGTACACGTACACCGCGAAATGGTAGATGAGGAGACTCTGCCAGGAGACATACACAGGAGGTCACGCCAGTCACGAAAGGTCGTCATTCCGACAGCCACCCCGGCCCGATTCTCACCCGCTTTGTCAACTGCCGTTCAACCACTAGCCTTTCCCACTCACCCGCCCTATCGATCGTCCATCTTCCGGCCCACGTAACTATCCATTTGCCCCAATCACCAACCAACCAAAACAAACCCAACCCAACCCAACCAACCCACCCACCCAAAACAAACCCAACCCAAAACAAACCAACCCACCCAAAACAACCTAACCCAGCCCAAACAACCCACCCACCCAAAACAAACCCAACTCAGCCAACCAACCCAAACCCAACCAACCAACCCACCCAAAACAAACCCAACTCATACCTACCAAGCAAGCAAGCAAGGAACCAATCAAGGAACCAACCAACCAACCAACCAACCAACCAACCAACCAACCAACCAACCAACCAACCAACCAACCAACCAACCAACCAACCAACCAACCAGTCGGACAGCTAGTTGTTGGTCTTTCATTTCCTTCCACCCCTTAGTGCTATCCTATCGTTGACGCCTGCATGCAGTCAGAACTCACCGCGGCAGTGACAGAGGCGAGACCGTACCAGACGCCCATCCAAATGCGTTCTATCGGTGTCCTGAACACTTCCTGACGCACTGGCACACAAGAAAACAGAACTGTGAGATACCCAGCTTGTCCCCCCCCCACACACACACATACAAAAAGCAAGCAATCAATTCCAGCTCAACAAACATGCAAGTAAACAAAACCCATAACCAAACAAAAATGAGAAAGGTTGATAGTGCAGTCCTATGTTTTGCCGCGTTTCGAAAACCACTTTTCAAAGTACACTTCTAACCCGATTCCAAGATCTAATTTGGGTAAAAGATAAAATAAAACTTTTGATATGATGGTAGATCTTTCCTGTATCCCGTAACGTTAATATTATTTCTTTCATAGGTTTAATATGGTCGTTGGAGACAGCAGATGGTACGACCAGGACCGAGAACTCTCTCAATAACTACCGATCAAGTCCAGGTTTGCCGGACATAAAAACTCCACGAACTTCTCTCCGTTGTCTACACAAGGCCACAGACATGATCGGCTTTACATACCATCAATCCAACAAAACCCGATAGCCGAAACAACGAATTAGCAGGGTGTCCGAACAACAACAACAACAACAACAACAACAACAACAACAACAACATCAGTCGGAACACTTCTCAACACTGACCGTAGCCAATGATGAAGGGGACCATACTGAAGATGATCAGAGCAAAGAGCAGACGGTCGATGTAAAAGCGCACCACCTGGTACAGGTAGATACCACACTGAAACAACACGCAAGCGAGTGTCACGGGTTAGTAACCTATGGAGCTGCAGAGACTGATTTCAAGCAACTTCGTTCCTTTTCTCGCGGTTGAAGGTACAATAATCTGCACTGCCCTGGAATATAAAAAAATGTATTCTTTTGCGATCCCCCATCTTCATGATATTATTTCGTCCCACCCTTAAAGCCATGGCACTGGATCGGAAAAACGTTTTTCAACATAAAAATTGAATATTATTCTAATAATCAACAAAAGATTGGCGACGATGCCGCAGGATTTTATTTGGTGGAGAACAATTTGTAGAAGCAAGCTGAAGTCTGCAGTGCCTGTAATTAAATGGCTTGGCAAGTTAAGTATACGAGGAATATATTTTTACACGACGCTGTGCTCGCACTTGGCCTCAGCACGTGACGGGATGGCACGTGCAGCCGGTACTGACCCCAGTGGTGTAGGGCGTGGTCAGCAGGAAGGACAGGAAACAGAACACGGCCAGCAGGAGGGGCGGACGTCGGAAAAAGAGCATCAGGGAGTGAGGCAAGGAAGGCCACACGTTCTCCCACACCATCAGCATGTGCAGACACTGGAAACATAAAAAAATCTATAATTAATTCAGACAGTGTTATTCTGACTACCGAAAGGGAGCGAACTGCACGACAAGCCGCTTGAGTCCTAGTTTGATGCTACAGTTCACCCCGATGCTTGGTCAAGGATTTGGCAAGTCATTATCCTAGAAATCCTTGACTTAGGTGCGAACTAATTCTTAACATTGAACCAGGGCTGGCTTGCATGAGCATTCTTATCTCCTGTTCATTCGTAAAGGTGTACGTAAAATACATAGGGCGAATGGGGCGTACGACCGCTCTTATGACCAGAAGTGGCGATACAAACGCTTATGCAAGCCAGCCCAGGGCTCTACTGCACGCCGCGCACTTTGTTCCGGTTCGCCTGAAGATTGCTGCTGTACTGCCGAGAACGCATATTTGCCAGGCAGTATATTCTGAGGAAGAGCACTCTGACCCTACCCTGAAAAGTAAATTTTCCCCCAAATTGCATGTTGAGCTGACAACGCTGTTCTGCAGCATTCAGAAAATAAGAATAGGCCGGAAAAGGTGAGACAAGTTCAGCATAAATCTGCCGGTCAAGCGCAGTGTTTTCCTGTTCGAGTTATTGACTGAGCTGACTGGGATGTTCTTCGGTATCTGAAAAGATCTGCTTACAAAATTTCCCCGCAATAGCTCGTATCGTGTAACATCAACATTTCTGTATTCACACCACCTCCCTCGAGGCGTATGCATGCAACTTCTCTCTCTCTCTCTCTCGCGCGCGCGCGCACAAACAAACAAGCCAATTAACCCATAAAGACCTCCTCCTATTATACACGACTACACGTATAGTTTATACGCAGGTGTTTTACTCTAGCTAGGTAAATTATTTTGGTGCTTCCCTGTGGGCTGAGAATATTCTGTCATTTTTGCCTTATTAAATTGAATCAGATAATATTCTTGCTACCAGAAATTTGGGATCCAGCACGTTCCCGGGCTGGTACAGCTTTTAGTGTCAGATCAAGGGACATTTGTACACTTCGACCACACATCTAATTTTGGTGAGTTGACGTAAAATGTTTTGTGATTCTCTTTTCAGGTGTGCTTGGTGCCAGAAGTTCTTTATTGTATTGAAGATAATTAATGTTTTCTTGACTTGCTTTAAAAAATTGAATATGATACATGTAATGCGTGCACTTTTCAGTTTTCTGTTCTCGCCACAACCCCCAATAACCCTTGGCGTTGCTTACAAGTGCCAGGTAAAATTCACAGGTATTGCAGCATTTTACAAAGATTGTACTCACCAGGTGATGCAAGCCGATGAGTATGAAGGCCAGGTACAGCAGAAACGCCATGAAGGGAGACAATTCATACTTAGCGAATGTGTGCGGGATAGATATGAACAGGTATGCCAAGCCTGCATTAAAAGAAACAACAACAAAAAAATTAATTAAGTTCGCTTTTATTCATGAGACATTAATTGTGACTGATTTAACAGCACCGAAGGACCGCCGAAAATTGGTATTTACGCCAGATATACGAGTTTCCTCTGGTAAACGCACACTTTCGTCCAGCGAAAGTTAGACTTCTTGCACGGCCCGATGGCTTAAGGATCAGTAAATTTAATGGCTTTACCTGGTTTCACGCCATGCGCATGTCCGAACCTGCCCAGGGTGTATGCGGGCTCAATGTAGGGAGCGATGGCCACCAGCAGTATGTGGGGGAGGCTGGCGTAGAGGAGCATCAACACACCTACGGACCTGACCAATACAAGACGTGTGTATTCTACATCATCTACAGTCGATTATCATCCGCACATCTATAGACCCGACCAACAAAGGACGTGATCACTCTAAATAATCTACAATAGATTATCCCTTACACATCCACCCACCTGACCAACACAAGGCATGTATATTCTAAATCGTCTACAGTAGATTACCATCCAATAGGATTAGTACACATGGACCATTGCATACTAAAGCACGTTAGCAAAGCGCCCACTCTAGGTATGGTGGCCACAAGCCAGAAGAACACTCACGCGTTGATGACGACTTTCCTGTTGCTCAGATGTGAGCCCAGGGAAGGCAGGACACCTGCCCACAGCCCTAGGCCGTACAGGTGCAGGTCAAGGGCGTCAAGCCACATCTGCAATATGCAAGATATATATATATATATTAAAATAAAAACTTCATCTCTGCTCTCAGGACGTTGCTGGATTGCAGTGCTCAAAAAGGCAGATAACTATCACGACGTAATTCCAGCGCAAACACAGCATAAGTACCTTTTTTCATATAAATATTATTCTTGTTCTTCGTTCATTCCGCCATAAAAAGTCAATGTCTCTATTTCTAGATCACTCCACCAGTCCTCAGAATCTTCCAGGCGCTCCAGTATACATCCTGATGTCAGGCCAAAGGATTCTCTGAGGACTGCGCCCAGCTGCAGGAAAAACTGCTACAATTGTAGCTGATGTCTAACATGAAACAGTCGGCTAGCTAGTCCTGGCGGATATCGTGGTCCTGGTCCCAACTTATGACTAGGAGCGTAGCTGCTTGTATGGGCCGTTAATACACACAACTTGTCATCCGACCGCATTCACGACGTATCTATGGCGTACAGTGGGATTCGCTCCCTTGACCCTGTTGTTTCATACTGCATGGTCAAGAAAGAAGAAATGTGAAGAAACAATCCAACAGTAGTTAATTTCGATGCATAATTTCTCTTCAACACACTTATCCTCTCTGAGATTTTAGCGAAAACACAGGTCTGCGAAAAATATTCGATTCAGGGTCTTATTACTAAATCGCGTGTTGCTGGAACAGCTGGGCTAATTTCTTACGACTGCTACCACACGAAGTGATCGCGCTGTGTGTATGCCGCGTAAGCTGTAGCTAAAACTGAGCTGAAACAAAAGGTGTCCTAGAAGAGTGAACACATCTCTCACCTTGGCGTCTCCCAGCTGCATCTGCACATACACAATGCCGTGCTCTTGGCGGGTGTGGGCGTTGTTGGAGAAGAAATGCGACAGCGCGCTGCTGGCGTTGGGGATGGCAGCGTAAGCATAGATCAGAACGACAGCGACCACCCCGGCTGTGATAGGCACCAGCACACACACCATCTGCGACAGGTGAAGCGAGGTTAACTGCGAAAAGACGTAACATCTACACAACGCGTAAAAAGAGGAACTGAAATTAGGCAGGTGATCGGGTGAAGTTGATTAAGATAACCTTGAAGACGAAATGCGTGACTATTTTGACGATTGTAGGAAAAAGAAAACGGGAAGAAGTGGGAAAAGTCAATGAAAAGAGATGTCAAAGGAAATTACTCTTTGACTTATTTTTCTCGCCAACGGAAAAATATTCAAGAGACCAACGTCTTCGACATTTTTTTGGTTGAGATCCCCCACCGCACACACACACACACCACCACCACCTCAACACACACTCAGCATGAATACTGCGTGATTACTAGATAGCTGTTTTTTCTGCTTTCGGCAGAAATCTGTATAATCTCTGTATAATTATAAGATATCTCTCAGTTCCCTAGAGACCTGGAACAGTTCTGGAGTTTTGCAGGCTTATCGAGCGGTTTAGAAAAAAACGGAAGGGGAAAAGCTGCAGAGAAAAAAAAGTAAGATAAAAGGGTTTCAGATAAAAGCAGTCACTGTGAAGGTCATCACAGGACCTGATTTCAAATTAAAGACTAACAAACAGTGTGCTAGGAGAAGTGTCAAACGAACACCAGATAACAGGATCCTTTCAGCGGCTGGTCACTATTTTGTTATCCATCACATCTTTGATCTCGCACACCTCTCAGTGGAGAGACCACGGTCCACTGCACACCGCTGCTTACCAAGAAAGTCCTTTTGATGTTTGTCGCATCAGCGAGCTTGCGAGGGGAGTTACAGAGCTAAGTCACCTTACCGGGCTGTTTCAAGCGTAAACTGCCGCTAGATCCTGTCTTAGTATAGGGCGCTTCTAGCAATCAGGTTTGTGACAATGTCGTCCCGCCGTCTTACGAACTTCTCTAGCTGACAGACGGCGGCCCAAGGCACACCGCCACGGAAACTCTTCGTGCTGATGTTCGTAATGTCGAGTAGAATTGCGTGTAATTAGACGATATAACTGGAATTTCTGTAATTTCAAGGCATAGCGAGTAGCGTGAAAAAACCCATGAAAACGCTTATCCTTTAAGAAACAGCTTTATCCAGCCTCATTAGTCAGTGATCGAGGTAACTAACGTCGGATAACAACAACGAGCCTTTCAGCACTTCTTAATAGTGGAGGCAAGTCGGAAATGTGGTCTAGTTTGTTCGATCGAGTTGAATTTTGCTGGAGTCGATTAGTTCTCTAAAATATGCCTAACACGCCTAACAAGTTTCTTTTGGACATCTTTGAAAGAAGTACGAACTTCCCTGAAAGACAACAGTCCACCATAAGCTGCTGTGTTAAAAATACTTTCTTCCTGACGTCAAAGCACAAATGATATAATTTACGCACTAATTTCAAGCCTGTTTAAAATAACTGTCTTACAGAAACTGTTAAGCAAATAACAATCTTCCCCAACAATCCTCTTCAATTGAATCATCGCGCTCTTTTTTTGCAGCCATCAAAATTGTTCCTATTGTTTTAACCTGACCCAGCAAGTAAACAGTCATCTATCGAACCGGTAACGATGACTCGAAGCGGACACACAACACACCAGACAAAACTTCAGGGTAGGGGAGGCTTCGTGACGCAGTCAAAGCCCACACAACTGTGTTTGCTCCCAGAAAAGTCTGATATGACATATCCCTAGCGTGTATGCCTTAAAAAAAAATTCCACAAGCATAAGCTTTTGTCTCGCAGAGGAATATGACTTAGTCCTGTTCATTTATAGCACTGAATGGCTAAACCAGGGAAGAGGGACGAGCCCTGTAAGCCTACCCGAATCTAAACGTAAATCAGTGTGACGTTTAACGAATAAACTTCGAAAAAATTGGGGATTATAGGCTATATCGGGAATGAGCACATCTGGCCGAGGCACGAAGACAAAGATTTGGCTTCTGCATGATATCCACCCCCATTCCAGACAGCGTTCGAGATACAAAACAATTGTGTTCGTAACGGTCTTATTTAAATTACAAACACTACATCGAAGATGCACCATATGCTCCAATTGTAAATGTCTGCTGTTCAGGGACTGAGAACGTGGTATTAAATATATCTGGAACATTTAACGTGACTGATATATGTTTCTCAGTATTTTTTCTTTCTTTCTTTCCTCAGGAATCAGTGCTGTAGGCCCTACGTCCTGAAATGTTCAGTGTCTCGTCAGGAATTAGTTTGGCCTAGTTTTCGTCACTTAGCGCATCCACTCAAAGATTTTGTTGTCCGCGGTCTAAAATCAAATCCACAAATCTACGAATTTAAGGACTCGGACAAGGATTTTTTTGTGTAGTTTCCTTCGTAGTATTTATAGTCTGTGGGAAACAAAAGAACGGGTACATTGAGCGTGCTCGTAGAACGTGTGGCAGCCGAGTCTGATGGAAGCACCCCATGCTGGCGCCATGACAGACTATCCCTAGGCTTTAGCGAAGAGCTTCAATGGCAGGATGAAATTCCTGACAGTTTCCATCAAGTGTTGCAGACACGACACGTCTCTGACAATCAGTTCCCATCAAATGTTGCAGCCACAGCGTCCATCCGGGTTGCAATTGATCTGTCCCTGGCAAGTTTCAATCCCCACGACAGTCACGACTCGTGTTAACAGGAACTCGCCTTTCGCCAACAGCTTATCTGGTCGTTTCCGTAACGTTTACTACCGGAGGTCCTATGATCAAATGTACCGCGCCTGACGCCTTTGGTAACGCTAGAAGCCTCTATAAAGTATGAGTATCTTTATATGCATCTCTCTCATGTCTCTCTCTCTTCTCCCCCTCAACCCCGACCCCAGCACCTCCACTTTCTGATACGTGTGTGTGTGTGTGTGTGCGCTCGCTTGAAATATCGAGCAGGGAGAGCGGAGCTTTAAGCAGAGGAGAGACCGGAAGACAGATAGAAGAAGGGGTGAGTGGGTAAAATGCTGTTGTATGCAATGTCAGCAGCGAAGACAGCTAGGGAGCTGCGCGAGTGGGGGAAGGGAAAAGTGGGGTGAAGAGAGGAGACAGAAAAACGGGATTAGGGAGGAACGTGGAAAAGGAAAGGAGAGGGGACAAACGGGAGGGGGGGGTCTCATGAACAAGCGATTCATTATGATTGTATCCTGCATTCTAAAGGCTGTAAGAAAAATCATTAAGACAGTGAAATTGATAGGCCGTTATGTAGAGCGTTTCTATAAGATTCGAATTTCTTTAATTTGTTGGCTAATTATATTTGTAGCCTAAATGTCTGTAAATCGGGTGGCTAACTGTACCCGAGGACGTCTATAAAAGTATAGACTAATCACAAATGAAAATTTCTGTAAATTTCTTGGCTAAGGAGAGCTGAGAATGTCGTAAATCTGTAAATTATACTTGAGACTGTAAATTTTTTAGCTAATTGTATCTGAAAATATTTGAAAATCTTTTGGCTAATTATACATGAGAATTCCAGTAACTCTATAGCTAATTATACACGATAATTCCTGCAAATCTGTTAGCTAATTATACATGAGAATTTGTGTAAGCCTTTATGTTAATTTCAACTGAGAATGTCTGTAAACCTGTTGAGTAATATATCTGAGAATTTCTGACCATCTTTCGTCTACTTATACACGAGAGTCCCATTTAATATGTTAGCTGACTATACACGAGCATTCTCGCAAATCTGTTAGCTAATTACACATGAGGATGTCTGCAAATCTACTGGTTTGTTATGCCTGAGAATTTCTGCAAATCTATTGAATGCTTATACCTGAGAATTTCTGTAAATCTGTTGGGTAATTGTACCTGCACAAATCCGTATATTTGTTGGTTAATACTACTTGAGAACTTTTGCATTTCCTTGGCCAAAGGTACTTGAGAATTTCTGTAAATCTGTTGGTTAATTATGCCTTGGAATTTCTCTCTGCGAATTATACCTTGGCGAAACCTGCCGATCCCCGCATGGTGAGTGAGAAGACCAGAACCCAGACACCCATGGCGGCCAGCACAAGGTACCAGACCAGCTGGCTGCTGGCACCGATGTGCTCTGACCTCTGCAGGAACTCCTGCCTGTTGGGGCACGGTCCAGAACAGAAATCAGTCAAAACACCAGCATCAGCGATCAAACGTGATTCTACAATTCTGTTAGAACAAAGTACAGTAATAACAATTTTGTTAAAAGAGAAAAGAATACTTGATAAATTAATAGTTTTGGCAGTCACCCGTGATAAAAGTTGTTCTTGTAAAGACACGCTTTTCTTACTACGCTGGTTCCTCGTGTCGGATAACTCCGCAAACGTTTCTTCACACGCACACACGCACACAGATCGAAGAAGAAAATTTGGAAAGCTTGAACAAGGTCCTTTAAATATGGTATTCAAAGGAAGCACAGAAGCACATGCAACATTTATCCACTGCGCTAAGGAATGGGAACAACACATGAAAACTTTCAAACTTGTATATAAGTCTACGTGTAGCACTCCTCGGTACGATCTTTGGGTTTTGGCCGTTTCACACGACTGCTTTGACCATTCATTATATAGTGGCCGTCATGCTGATATGAAAGACACATGGAATAATATATGATGATATTTAACATCAAATGTGTTTTGGCTGAGTCTTCTAACGACAGGACAATACAGAGAGACTGCGATCGGAAGGTTGGCAGACTGACGGATGATGAAGGGGTAGAGAAAAAGGAAAGGTGAGGAGAAAAAAAGAAAAGAGAAAAGACATGTACTCAACATCGAGAGAGAGAGAGAGAGAGAGAGAGAGAGAGAGAGAGAGAGAGAGAATGTGTGTGTGTTCTTAAAATCTACCTTTGCGAAAGAAAACTGGTCGAGTATCTGCTAAAATGGGATTATTAGAAAGAATGTTGCGGCAGTGAGCAAAAACATAGTATATAGTTCTGTAGTGAGTATCGTAAGCCGCTTAGTGACTAACAGCAGATTGCAGGAAATTTAGGCGGTTACAGGGTTACGAAACAACATCACGTAATGTTTTTATAAATTTACACATGAATTTTGATTCACTGTTCAACCATCAGTTTACTGTATTAATTTTTATCGTGTACTGAACTGAACTGTGTGCTGATTCTTTTGTTTACTTGCTGTTTAAGTAGTACTTTGATATGTTTATGGTGTTTGTTGTACCTTGTGAGTAGCTTTGTTGCACTGGCTAATAAAGCTCTACCCCGTTTCGCAGCTATAAATAAATTTTAACTGGATTGTTTTTGTGCCTTTCCAGTAGCGTCCCAGATTTGGGTAAACCCACTGACAGTCTCTTGATCTGCAGTTTCTAATGTAGGACTGTGTCTCGGCTCGTTGCTATGACACGTCTTCGGCGAACGGGTCTTAGAACCGCTGTTATGACTGGAAGTACAGATGCAAACGCTTATAGAACCCGGCCCTGAGACACATGTGGCCTCTGGAGAGTCTACAGGGAACTGCAAATTTAGCGGACTTAGGAACGATTCGATTGTAGTTATGCTGAAATGCTGGAGGGGGGGGGGCAGTAGGATGGGGTCGGAAGGATAATTGTTTTTGCTGCCAAAAGGCCAAGATGGCTTTCGATCGATTTCGGGCCAGAGGGTCTCGAATTCCGCTGCCCAAGCAACTTGGTTTCACTTCAAGACACGTGGCACAGGTTTGCCTGTCAATCCTCCACAGCCGGGATAAGCCGGTTCAACGTGAATAACGAGGTTTTACAAACAAGGGATGAATCGCCACAAGATGGCTGGTGCCTGTCTGCGAAAACTGGCCGCTGGTGGAGTTGTTTTAATCCTTACCCCGCCCCATCCCCTCCATTTCCATCCGCATCATTCTTGGCCAAAGTACGTCACTGCCATGTCACTGCCCGAAAATGTTTGTACAAAAAGGAAACGCAAGTATGCCAAACGTTTAGCATCTCAGCAGTATATACATGGACATTTATTTGCTTTTCGCGTAAGTCTCTATATTCGGCCTGTCAAGAAGAAGAAGAACCTGCCAAAAAAGGGGAGAAGGGGAAGGGTGGGGGAAAGACGAGATTTCCGGTGGGGGAGGGACAGATGCAGTGATAAACTGCCGAAACTGCGGAAATGAACGTCTGGCAGCAGCCATGTTGGCGCTAGGAGCTGTCAAGCACCACAGCCAATAGATATCGTCAGCTCTTACATCACCCACCGACCAGAGCCTCATGGTCAGGTTTACGGCCAAGCCTGGCGATGATGTAAAGATTTCTGCCCCCCCCCCCAACACCGTCCCCTCCACAAAATAAACCCAGATTCCTGATACCTGCCAGCCAGCATCTTGCTGATGTGCATCAACAGTCAGGTAGTATCTGCGAGTCCCATAGATAAAATAATCTGCATGTTGTCCGGGAAATGGCTTTTCAAAAAAGATTTATTTCTTCAGGCCGATGGGTTTTTTTCCGACCAAGATGTGCTTGTGGTCTGACCTTCAGGTGCATCAAATTAAAAATACTTTCAAAACTCCAAAATATCCCCATTGCCACCTCGCCACTACCGCTCGTACACCACTGCCACCACCCGAACCATCTTGCTCTTTCTCCTATTTCTCCTTCCATCCCCTTGACCCCGACCCCCAACCTGACCATCAGCTCTCCATTCTCCTCATCGAGTTGCTGGTGTTCCAGCGTTCAGCATAAACGTGTTTTTACAGTCTTTGTACAACAGCAGATGTCCAAACACGCCACGAAAGTTGTCTCTGTAGATCTCAGCATTTTTAAAATATGCCTCTGGGCCCTGTAACATGGACGGTCCTCAAGAATGTTCGCCGATGTCTGATATCCATTTCCTGGACCTCTCTGGAAAGTCTGTTTGTGCAAGAAACGGGCTGTGCGCCAGCTTAACACCCCGTCTGCAAGGGCAGTCCCGCTTTCAGACTCTCAAGAGACTTCCAAAGGTCCGGAGCAACTGTGAATGCACTGACTTCTGATCTGAAGTTGACATAAAAACTTCGATTCAGGAAATGATAAGATGGGGAGACATTTGCAGGAAATTGGACAAACACACTGACGAGACCGGCGCGGGCCAATCTAAGCACACCCGACGGTTGCCTGAGTTTAGTCTCCGGAAGACCGGTCGTGCACGATTCTCTAATCATCCTTCGTACAGTCGTCCAAGAACCCCTGCGTCTGTCTGCGCGCTTCCAAAGCAAAAGCAAATCTGCATAGTGATGCTGCACGACTGTCTATGATCGATACAAGCAGCAAGCCAGTTTGAGTTCGAAAATAAACTGGCATGTAGCCAATTTCATATGGCATGATTCTACTTATTCCTGGAATAAATCAGCTCGCAGCAATGACAGGGACGATTCCACCTACTGTCAAAATACACTCTGCACACACGTGAGATATTTTAAAAGTATGTATTTACTTAGATACGTACAAATATACTGATGTCCAGGAGTATTATAATAGCGTTAATTACAAGCGAACGCAAAATCTGTTCCACTAGTGCCATGTCTTCAAGAAGACAAAAGCTTTGAAACTGTTGGAGTTTTTTTTTCTCAATGCTGTTCGTAATATTTTACCTATTTTTGAACCTGTCTGCACCCAACTGTTTGCCTAAACCTCACAAAGATGAGGTCAGCTATAGAAGTTTTCAACTCGGAAATAATAAGGTGTGACGTGAACAAATGGCAAGTCCGTCAAGTCATTTGCCATAAACTCAAGAAGGCGGCTTTCTTGGTTTCCCTTCTAGAACAGAAGAAATCAAGCTAAAACGTTTTCTTCGATTCTTGCTCGGAGGTCAGGGCAGTGCCAGCAAAGCTTGTCTTCCTTCTGTTTTCTTTGCACTCTTGATGCATGGACGGGACTCAGGGGTTACAACTCCTTGTGTGTTCGGGTACACGCACTTAGTTGCTTCTGACCCCCAAAATATGGATCTTCGTTTCAACTTTACGTCCCACCAAAACTACCAGTTCAGCCTCATTAACTGAAGTGCCCAGACTAAAAACAGTCTGATATACCTTGTTCAACACTTCCCACCTAAGTGACATTTACAACCGGAAGCGACAGCACTAAAGCTCAGCTCGTGCACATCGAGAAGGAAGGTTTGCGTTCGTTGCTGACCAATTAGAAATGAAGGGATTAATGGGCAGAATATTGGCGACATGTTAATAGTGCTGCCCCATGATGCGAGACGGGGCTATTCAGAACAGAACAGCACGGAGCGTAATATTTCTCTGGATGTCCTTGTCTGTCTGACACCTGCCAGGACCTAGAACTGAAACCACAGTCCTTGCTGAGGTGGAGTCGAGTACGCCTGGCGGAAATAAATCCACAGGAGGACAGGTGGATTTTTTCCCACTTTACCTCTCACTCCATTGCTTGGGTTAAAATTACCCAGGATTTAGTGATAAAGATAAGTGTTCTCAAATAATAATTGCTTCTTGTGTTTTAGGGGCATTACATGGTCAATGCATATACTGTCGCTTGTGTCTATTCATCAAATTTTCTCTTTGAGGTTTTTAAATATTATTTTTTTGAACATTGTGCACTGTCCATCTACAGCCAGCTGTACTGCACACATAGGATCTCAGAGCAGTTGTTTTTCAGGTTTTGGAAGTGAGTGATGGACAGAAGTGGAAAGTATGAACGCAGATAAACACCCCCAGGCTTTGAAACGGCGAACTGAAAGAATTATAAATGAAAATGGAAATCATGAAATCGTACACATTATTAGTTCAGGACGCTGTGTTTCTAAGATCTAGCAGTCAGCGACGAAATGCAAATGAACGGATACAGGGAATACCTGACACGAGGGTTAAAACGTCCAAAAGAAATGACCCTAACAGAAGGAACGAAGGAAAAGGTTCGGTTCCCATCAGGCATCAAGCACAAACGCGGCCCAAAAAGTGTCGTTCGTAAATGGTTTGAACCGCGAGGGCCCTTTAGAGGCGACAGCAAGCCGCCTTGTTTCCTCCTAGCAGGCGGGAATCTGTAAGCAGGGGGTCAGGGTGGCGGCGAAGTGGCACAAGTCTCCCCCCACCCCACACCGCCCATTTCCGCTGACGTAAAATCAATGTCAAGAGAGGGTGGAAGCTCGCCGTTTTCAAGCGGACCAGCCGTGCTTTTAAAAAAAAATCTGTTCAAACGACCTGTTTCAGACAACTGCCTGGCAGAAGCCCCAAGCAGTTCTCTCTGAACGAACAACAAGAGAAGGACCCAGGCTAGGGAAAGGGATGCTGGAATACATTCTACAGGTTTTGTTTCATTTTCTTTTTGTCGGCGCACAGCTTTCTCGCCATCTTGACGCACTCTTTCACGCACTCTTTCACGGCTACATAGTGACTGCTCTTTAATACGGAAAACTGGCCGAAAACTTCCGTTTATCCTAAGTAAAAATAAAGAAATTTTGGAAATGTTTTCCTATTTGTTTGAACGCACATTTTCAGCTAGAGTGATCTCCCTTTTATTATCTGCGCTTCACCCCCCCCCCCAACTCCACCCTTTTATTATCCGGCCTGCACTTTGACTGCCCAGACAGCAATGCAGAGGACAAGGACATAGTAACCAGCATTACATTAGTAATTTTTCTTTGAGATTTCCTTAATTCTGTCCAACTGGAATGTTGTTAAAAAGATTTATAAAATACATTCAGACTGCGACTTTGTACATATACTAAAGGTTTAGAATCCGGACTATGCAGCCTTTTCCGAGACAGCCTAGTTCAGCCAAACCGTGAAGTCTCACCGCTTCAGTTGACTGATGACAGACAACAAAGCATCTTTTTCTTGAAGGTTTTTAACCCTTTATGGAGCCCTCGCGGAGACCCCCAAGGGATATGTTTTGGGCGCTTTTTGTGCGAGAGCTTAGTCATCAGTCATGACTGCTATCGCACGTCCAGTTAGGCAGCACAATTTGTCTGTGGTGTTGGGTTCGAGGCATTGACGAGTAACAGGACGACAGGGTGCACGGACGGGAGGACAGTTTCTATGGCCAGTTCCATGGTTTTGTTCAAACAACAAACCCAGCCTCTGCCAACAGCTAATTTTGTTTCCCTCGAGAAGCATAGTGGCCACTGTTGAGTCCTATTGCCAGCCCCCTATTGGTCGGGACACGTGGCCTCACCGCCCACCCCTGGAGGAAATTCGAGAGATCTGGGACCCGCGGACAGGAAAGAAAAAGTACAGGGCTGATGCCTCGGCGTAGGAACGGAAATTGACGAGCAGTCATTAGTTAAAGAACCTATTTGCTTACTGGTACTTACGTGAAATAGCGGTCCTCGGGACTGGAGGAATAAATGGTGATTTTGGCCTCCCTGGAGACAAAGAGGAAACAGCCAATCACAGACTGTTAGCCATCTTTCCCATAGTAGCAGTACTAACGCCAAAAATACACGTATTGGGGCCAATTACTGACACCGGACAGTGCCAGACACTCCATTCTGCAGCTGGTTCTAACTTCAGCCGTTCAAAACTAAACTGAGAGCATACATGCTAAATCTATTTTTTTTTTCTCAACGAGTTGTGCAACGAGTTTTGCAACGAGTTTTTTAACAACGAAAATATATTTGTTATCGTCGTATGACTGTACGTGTCCTTTGATTTTGTTGACAAGCACTGTTTTCAATACTTTTTTCTTTGTCTGTATCATATCAACAGAATGACAAATGGCCTAAAACAGGTTGGTGAAGCAAGAGGCAAATTATTCCTCGTTCGTTGTAACCTGACTCCATGTCTTACATGTCTCAGACATCGTTTGGCCCATTATTTTATCTCGGGAAGAACCTGTACCCACAGTTGGTGAAACACTTAGTTAGTATCTTGTTAGTGAAACACTAACTGAAAGTACATAAGTCAGCAGCTTACTCCTTGCTGAAGGTACAGAAGTCAGTAACATACTCCCTGTATATAAGGCAGCAACATACCGCTTTCTGTAGGTACAAACGTCAGTAACTTACTCCTTGTATAGAAGGCAGCAACATACTGCTTGCTGTAGGTACAAACGTCAGTAACTTACTCATTGGTGTACGTACAGAACCAAGCAACTTACTCATTTCTGTACGTACAGAACTGAGCAACTTATTCCTTGCTGTAGGTACAGAGCTCAGTAACTTACTCCTTGCTGTAGGTACCGAACTCAGTAACTTACTCCTTGCTGTAGGTACCGAACTCAGTAACTTACTCCTTGCTGTAGGTACCGAACTCAGTAACATACTCCTTGCTGTAGGTACAGAACTCAGTAACTTACTCCTTGCTAATGTTGTCGCTGGGCTGGTGTGCCCATGGATAAGGTTGCTGCAACGACGCGAACATGTAGACTACACCGTAACTTAGCTCCAACGCATGCGTGATTGACCGGAAGAACGTCATGATCAGAAGCGCCACTCCAACGCCTGGAAACAAAAATAAACAACAGCCAATTCAATCTTAAAGAGAGTGTACACTCAAACCTAACAACCCTTTTATACTGCACTAACACATGGGAAATGACAAGAAAACGTCATTATCTGAGGTAAACTTTCAGTATGACGTTTATTTATATATTAAAAGTGCACAAAAAAGTGCAAAAAGATAACTCTGTGAACACGTATCTGGAAAACGTGACATCGGTTATGTCCCCTCCCATATGACGTCAATAGGGTATCTTCACTTCTGCTATGTGAGAAACTGGCGGTGTTCGAGAAGAGAGATCAAAATGGAGAAAATGTGCGGGACAAACACCAGTAAAAAGACGATCAAATTTCAGTCACAAGTCTTTACAGGAGCTTAAAAAAGTGTCATTTTTTTGCATACTATGCATCAATACTTATAAAAATGCATTCTCTAAAACCTTTTATTTAGTCCTAAAACCGTAGCTTTTGATGGCTGTTCGTGGCTGTTCTTGGCTATTCGTGCATCTCGACAGACAAGGATAAGATGACATTTCAAACACATACCTTCAAAAGCTCCATACATCTGTGATTTTTTCTGGTATATTATGCATCAGAAACTTATAAAAGTATATTTTGATAATAGCTTATCCGTTCTCGCACGTGCTATACCGATCGAATTGTGGCTATTCGGGGTTTCGAAATGGAATGATACACGGCAGAAGAGCAGATCTGTAAAATCTGTAATATGTACGTACTCAAGTGTCGATTTTTGGCATATTATGCATCAAATAATTCAGAAAGTGCATTCTGATGCTGGATATACCTTTAAAACGTTTTATTTAGACCTAAAACCATGATCTTTCGTGGCTGTTCGGTATTTCGTATAAGCAGACGATAACAGTACTGACACAGACTTGTAAAATGTACGAACTCGTGTCGATTTTTGGCATATTATACATAAAATAATTCAAAAAGTGCATTCTGATGTTCGATATACCTTTAAAACCTTTTATTTAGGCCTAAAACCATGGATTTTGGTGGCTGTTCGGTATTTCGTATACACGGCAGACGAGCAGATGATAACTGTACTGGCACAAATTTGTAAAATCCAAATGTATGTACTCTACTCAAGTGTCGATTTTTGGCATATTTTGCATCAAAAAATTCAGAAAGTGCATTCTGATGTTCGATATACCTTTAAAAACTTTTATTTAGGCCTAAAACCATGGATTTCGGTGGCTGTTCAGTATTTCGTATACACGGCAGACGAGCAGACGATAACTGTACTGGCACAAATTTGTAAAATGTATGTACTCTACTCAAGTGTCGATTTTTTGCATATTTTGCATCAAAAAATTCAGAAAGTGCATTCTAATTCTTGATATACCTTTAAAACCTTTTATTTAGACCTAAAACCATGGATTTCGGTGGCTGCGCCTGGCTGTTCCAGTGTTCGGTATTACACGGCGGACGAGCAGATGATAACTGTACTGACACAAATATTTAAAATGTACGTACTCAAGTGTCGATTTTTGGCATATTATGCATCAGATAATTCAGAAAGTGCATTCTGATGCTTGATATACTTTAAAAACCTTTTATTTAGACCGTGGCTGTTCGTGGCTGTGCGGGGGTTTCGTATGACCTTGGCATGCCGTCTTTGTTGTTACCCTGGTGATGTCATGAGCCTCGATTCGGCTGTTCCGGTTTTTTTAGGTCAGTCTCCTCAATGCAGAACTTTCGATTAAAATAGTGACTGATCGGTTGATCTTCTGGTAAAATGACTAGTGCCACGCGATTCCCCAGATTTGATTCTATTTAGGCATACAAAGTTGCCATGGAGAGTGAACCCTCACTTTAAGTTCTTTTAATCGAGACAACGGAAAAATAATGCCGTTGGGCTTTAATTCTAAAGAACATGTGTGACTATAATCAATAACGTCTCACTGGAAAGAGGAATGAGGTCTTAAAATTCGTGCCACGGGAAAGGTAGTCCCTAGGCAAATCACTTTTTTTCTACATCTCGGCTCTTGAAAGTGTAGTTGTAAGATTCGCTGTCTAACTCGATCTGTAACTAAGTACCCAAAAAAGGAAACTGTTCAGAAACCTAACCAAATACGTCTACATCACCGGCCCCTCTTGGCCAAAGGGATTTAAAAGAAAGCAGAATTTTTGGACAGCTTAGTCTAACTTCCTTCTTCCGTCTCACTTTATATTCCTCTTGTCAACTGTCTCTCCATTCCAGCCAAGTTCCTCTCTACCGTGAAAATAAATAGGAAAAGTGGCTTTAAATAAACGTCAGTCCTGAATATTTAGCAAAAGGGAAGTCAGCCTGATTGCCGGCTGTCGCGAGTTATCGATCCTACAAGAGAAGGAAATCAGTAGGGAAATTTGCGATCGATCTCATTCGTTACTGGACAGCCGGTCAGAAACCAAGAAGAGGCGCCTCGTCTGGGGGGTTAACGAGATAGGTGCTGAACTGCTTGAAATTATTCATGACAGTCATCCTGAAGAAGGAAAGCCCTGCGCGCCCTTGCTGTTTTTTTTTCTGGCACGTCACACATATGACGACGCGCTCTCCCGCGTTAGTATAGTTTTTTTCAGTTTTTGTTTCACGTCTCTACCATTGTTTCTTCCCATCCTGTTTTGCTGCCAACGTGCTCCGCAGGCCGTCAAGTTCACAAGGTCTTTCACCATGTAAAAGCGCAGAACTACTGGAACCAATCAAATGACGAGCTCTATTTAGGATGTGTAACAAGCGGAGCCAATCAAATGGCGAGCTATATTTCGAAGGTCTTTCCAGGGGCGGGGGGGGGGGGAAGGGAGGGAGAGGGGGATGTTCCGGGAGGAAGGGGATTTAGGGGAAGGGGTGGGGTTAGGGTGGGGGCTAGGAGTAGGGGATAGGTGGGAGTTGGGGAGGGGTGGGGTGGGGTATAGGCAGTAAAGATCTTCCAGGAAACTGCAAGGTTTTCAGTGGTGACCCCACGAGATTAGCATATTTTACGTGATACTGTATTTTGATTGGCTCCAGTTATTCTGCGCTTTTTCATGCTCCTTTTACACGGAAAGCTTAATTGTCACCTGAACAGATACTAGATACGAGATGTTGCCTGCCTCACACGGCCGGATAAAGTTGAAGGAGAACAACGGTAAATAACAAAAAATCCTACAATTTTCAAAAAAGAATTTCTTCTAATTTATGTCGAGAGAGATTTTTAAAAAAAAATTTTTTTTACACAGAACTATGTGTCTGTAAAGAGTTTATATATTAAATCGTATTTTTTGCTGCATATTGTGAGGTTAACATTTGACCTAGTTAAAATGTGTGAAGTCAGCACAAGAATAACATGGCCTTTATGAGTGCTATTATAACACAAATAATGACTATGGAAGTTGTGCCTCTGAACAAAAGTGTGAGAAGGGTAATTGCAAACTATGAATATCGACGGATGATAAAAACATCTACACCAACGTCACTTTAGACAATATATCAGGCAGTAAGAGGTTCAGTTGCTGAGAACCCTGTGACCAGGGACAGACGCCCAGCTTCCAGACTAAACTTAGGGAAGCACGTCATTGACAAAGCCTCCATAAAATTCACAGACCGACAGAATGATATATGAACAGTGAAAGATCAGATAGTCTTACTGCCTGCCTCAGGCCGTCCTCTCATTTGACGATAGATTCCAGACAAGCCAGCCTAATCAAACACAGCCCTGTGCCATAGATCCTGCAGCTGACATAAAGTAGACCCGCGGCTGACTTTTCCTGCGCAACTGGCTGACAACGACGGAATCCAAAGTTTACAGCATGGACGTTACCCGAGGCGAGAGCTACTCCAGCGGATCAGCTGTCAGTTCCACGCGACTCTGGTTTACCCTTCGGGTCTGAGTACTTCAGACCAAGATGCTCAAAGCTGCAAGCTGAGGTTTTGCAAGGGATGTCCAACAGCAGTACGGAATGTTCGCTTCGACCGCAAACATTTCGCTGCCGTGTGAAGGCCCTTGTAGTGCCTTAGTTTAAGACAGGCGGGTCTGATAGTGACTGCGATACTTACTATACCGTTCAAACTGTGTAAGTAAAACCAAGTAAAATGGATTTTAGGTATGACGGAACGGCACCGAAATCTAATTCTGCTCGCTATCTCATTTAGATTTAAGAACGTTACCCTTGGACAAGGATGTCTAGAGCATAAGTGCTCGCGTGTCCTAAGAGCGGTCCAAGGCCAGTTTCTTCAGTATATTTTATGCGACCGCCTCGGTGGTCTAGTGGTTAAGGCGTCCGTTTCCGAGGCGGGAGGGCGGTGGTTCGCATCCTGGCCGAGTCATACCTAAGACTTTAAAATTGGCAATCTAGTAGCTGCCCTGCCAGACGCCTGGCACTATAGGGAACAGTACTAGGACTGGTTGGCCCGGTGTCAGTATAATGTGACTGGGTGGGACTGAGGCCCGTGTTGCGCCATCAGTCCCACGTGTGGCAGCACGTAAACTTTGTCTAAGGAACACCGTCCGGATATGCACATAGTTTGCGGCTGGACGTTAAGCAACAAATCCCCCCTCCCCATTCAGGATATTTTATGCGCATCTTTACGTATGAATAAGATATACGAATAGCCACGCTTACGCTTACGGCTGCTTCTGTCCGAAGGTGTCTGGATGGGTGCCTGTGTGATAAGTGAGTCTGATAAGTATACTAACAAAGGTTTGAAAGAAATATCAATATTCACAAATTAAAACATCTATTGTTGTAGCCCGAGAAGCATCTAAGAAGGAACGAAAAAAGGATGGACAGAAGGAGGGAAAGAGAGAAGGAAGACAAGAGGGAGAAAGGTGCAATAAAAAAAATAAAGCTGCATAAACCAGTGATCTTGATTCGGAGGACTGAGTGCACACGACAGGCATCATGAGCTTTTCAGTATATTTTGTTGAACTTTATCCAGTTTTCTATTAAATATGATTTTTTTAAAAAAATTGGTCTACTTGATAACATCCGTTTGTCGAACACCCTGGGCGTTTTTGTTTTGTTTTGGTTTTTTTTGCTACATCTTTCGTAAATAACACATTTTCTCGGAAGTCTCCAGCCAGCTTTACGCTGTCACGTCTGATTGGTCCTTTAGACTGTGCACACAACAGCAGAGGATGGAGTCTCCTCATAACAACGGCAAACAGCTGTGACAGACGACCCTAGTGAGTCTGCGCGACTACTTCATTCGAGAGATGAATAGCAGGAAGATGTAAGAACCTTGGCCATAATTGCATGCACGACACGAACAAAAACGTGCTGGATGGAGCAGAGGATGCTTCAAAACTACGTATGACAGGAATAAAATCGAGTTAATTAAGCGCAGAGACAAGAATCAGCCAGAAGCTATCATCTGCTGAGAAAAGACCGCTTCATTAAATTACAACTTTTATGGCCCACCGTAAAGATTACACGGGAGGATCAAGGACCTCCTGCGGAGGTGCATCTTCTTTTTAAAAAAAAAATAAATAAAAACACCCAACATGACGTTTTAGATGAAAAAAGCGTACTTGACAACCAGTGATATTCTACCCGGATGAGCTTGCTGAGAAAATGCACGGGCGTAAAAGGAAAGCAGGCTTATTCAACACAGCCGCTGTGAAGCCTCGTAACTGCTCTGTGCAGCATAAAGCAGCTCTTCATCAGCCTCCCACCCGACCCTACCCCTAACAGTTTTAACAGCCACCAAGTTAGCGGAGAGATGCTTCACGATAACCATTCGGAAGACGTATTCGACATAATACAATGGCCTAACGCTGTGGTACTATCTGGAAACACAGAAAGCGTGTTGGAAACTTATGACATCTATCCCTACTTCCTCCATAACTGTAACAGAACTTTCTGACTTGGAAAGTTCCACACGTGATCGAAATCCGAGGCTTTGATTGGCTCAGCCTTGGCATCAGTTTTCATACCGCAAACTACTGCATGAACAATGTTGCTCCACTGTTGGCGTTTCCCTTCCTCAGTAAATTGGCCGGGCCAGAGCCGCCCTCCCTCCCCTAAATGATTCTCACTAACCAGTACCCCGATAAACGCTCCAGTGCGACGCGAAATGCGAAATGGCTACTGTCGAGACCTTTGGTCACAACGAGAGAAGACATGGAAAATCGAAGCGAGCAACGGTAAGTGATCATTTGAAGAATATGTTGACGTGAAAGTCCGGATAGGTAAAGTATGCTTCTAAGCATGGTAGGGAAGCAACCTATTTGGTTCTAACCCTAATCAAGTTGGGGTTAGCCAGATCGTCTCACGCGTGGGCCTACCAATCCTTTATTTGCTTATGTGCATGCGACCGCGTTCACGATCAAACATAAAAAAAATGTGTAGACGATTCTGCATGAAATCTGAACTAGAGTAATAATGCACAACACAAACATATTTACCCGAACAAGCTAGTGCGCATACATTGACATCTCTGCCCTTGTACACGATCACAAGGACACGTACACGTACGCACACACACACACAGAAAAAACATAACAAGAGCTGGAGGCAGTCTGTTGTTCTTTTCTTGTTCATCTATCGTATCTATCGAATGAGGTTTCCTCGGCTGCCGAGTGGCAACGATAGGCCTGACTGAAATGGCAGTTTGTCTCGGCAGTGCAACATGGGATGTGGCGTAGGCAAATAAAATAATCAATAAAATCCAGCAACACTTCACTCTGGGCAAGAGGCAACAGGAAACATGTTCTCCGAAGAAGAATTATTCACTGTCCAGATTTCCAGACCTTAAATGGCTTCGCTTGTCAAAGTGTCAAGCTGAATGAGAAAGTAAACATCTAACATGTTCTCTTTTAATGTGATGAAATATTTCTTAACATACGTGTGTGGAACGCATTCGAAATGAGCTCTCAGAAATTTCAAACACGCACGCATTATCAAATCTTTTTCCTCAATGTATTATCAAATCTTTTCCCTCAATGTATTATCAAATCTTTTTCCTCAATGTATTTTCAAATCTTTTTGCTAGTATAATGTGAAGATATCGTATGAAAGATTGAATGGTCTGTAGTCTAGGAATCTTGTTGACATATCGGGATAATAACTGGTTGACAGCAACAAGAGAAGAAAAACGAGAAAAAACCCCAAAACAAAACCAAAGAAAACGTGAAAAAAAAAATACAAAACCAAAAGAAAACGAGAAAAAAATACAAAACCAAAGAAAACGGGGGAAAAAACCAAAGACAATGAGAAAAACAAGCCAAAAAAGAAAACGCCTAAACCAAAGAAACGAGGAAACAGACAAAACAAAACCAAAGAATAGGAAAAAAACAAGAATAAAAATACAAAACAAAACCAAAGAAAACAAAAAGAAACAAAACAAAACCAAAGAAAACGACGAAGACAACAACTACAACAACAACAGCAAAGAAAAGAAGAATTTAAAGAAAAAGACAGCTCCCCCAAGCTTCGCAGCTATGAGAAAGCCGTAGAAGTGTTTCCCCACTCACCTTTCAGGATGGGCACGATGTGAGAAAAGATGGCCACCACACCTCTGCGATACAGGGCCCCCATTTTCAGCTGCACGTAGCATGCCGGAAGTGCGATTAACACCAGCAGGAGGTAGTAGGGGACGAAGAAATGGCCTGAGGACAAGAGGAAGTCACTTTTATGTTAGCTTTGGCAGGGTGGGTCTATGTTAGCATCTGCACTGTGCATGTATGTTAGCGTCTGTAGGGTGCGTCTGTTAGCATATACACTGTACATGTGTGTTAGCATCTGCACTGTGCATGTATGTTAGTGTCTGTAGGGTGCGTCTGTGTTAGCATATGCACTGTGGATGTATGTTAACTTCTGCACTGTACATGTATGTTAGCGTCTTCGCTGTACTTGTATGTTAGCGTCTGTAGGGTGCGTCTATGTTAGCATCTGCACTGTGCATGTATGTTAGCTTCTGCAGGTTGCGTCTGTTAGCATCTGCGATGTGCATCGATATTAACATCTGCACTGTGCAGTATGCTAGCATCTGTAGGGTGCGTCTATGTTAACATCTGCACTGTGCATCACATGCGTCTATATCCAAACTGTAGAATATTGGCTGCACGTGTGTCCTTTGTTAGTGATTATAAACTGGAGGGAAAGTTGATGTTGATCGTGTTTTGACGAGCAGGTGCAGAGAGCGAGAACGTGCACGCGCTAGGGTTGGATGTCGTGCACGCCAACTACTAGCTTGACGTTCATAGTTTTTCAGGCGCCTGCCTTCACCCAAAGTCGACAGCTTGCTCTCTGCAGAGAATAAACGATCATTCTCGCGCACTGTATGGAGCCTACACAAGACCTGGCTTTGGTTTCACGAGGGTCATATCTGCACTCTCGGTCACAAACAGCGGTCCTAAGGCCAGCTCTCCCAGCGCATTTTACGTTCGCCTTTACTTGTCGCGATACGACCGTCCATGCAGCTACCTCAGGTGCGATTCTCGCTGTAAGTCTTGAGGATCCGACGACTTTCTTGTGTGAGAAACAAGAGACAAATGCTCTCGCAGTCACCACTGATGGCCGGAAACAATTTTTGTGCGCGCTTGAGATTTATGTCTGTTGCTGTTTTATTATATGGATGTACTACTCACAGCTCGCATCACATCTCCTACAGGTGGTCTGTACATGGACAAGAGAAGATGTTCTGAATACACTATAGTTGAAGACTACAACGATAATGACAAATGTTAAACAGACTGCTAGATAAGGCGAGAGTAAACGCTTAAGAGAATGATTTTAGATAAGGTCTTATAATGGCAGCTTTCGGAACAAATTTTTTTTTAAAAAGCGAGTAACTGAGGCAAAACATTTCTTTGTAATACTTGTTTGAGTTACTCGATGTTCTAACTTTATAAACATGTGGCCTTAGGGTGGTAAAGAAAATGCTGCCTTCATTTCCTGTGACCGCGAAGAAAAATAGCTTTCGGTTTGCCTGCAATTTCAGCGCCTCCGCGATCGTCATTCTAGCTCGAAAGACAAATGGACAAAAACTACCTCCTAGGTTTTGTTGATACACATGGCTGAGCAGCCATCTCCACTCATTAGGCATAGCCTGTCTTCCCTCATTTCCATGAAATAAGTATAATGTTTTCTAGAAAAATTAAAGATCACACAACACAGACTTTTCTCTCTGCCGGTACAGGTGAAGTCCAGTGACTATCCGTTCCTAGCTGGCTGGCAGCGCAGCCTTTGGTACTAATGATGACAACTTTCTGGTATCATCCAGCCTCTTGTCCCAAACCCAGCTGTTTGCATCTCAAAACTTCCCTTCCATGCAGAAAGTGTTGCTGGGCAAAGATGTTTTCTTCTCATTGCATCCATTAGTCACGAATGTTTACTCAGTAAATTGGATTCCTGACGCTCTGTCTCTTCTCTACCACCACCAACCCCCCAACCCATCCAACTAGTAGCGCGTTGTGAAATAAATGACTGTCAACAAACGGTTAATCTTTCTCTCTTTGTCCCTCTCTCTTCTCTCTCTCTCTCTCACGGAGAGAGATAATTAGTGAGAAAGAGAGAGAGAAAGAAAGAATAGAGGATGGAAGAGGAGAGAGAAGATAGGAGGGGAAAAACAAAAGAATGGAAAAATACCGAAAAGGAGGTGAGAGAGAGAGACAGAAAAAGAGAGAGGAACCATGTCGTCATATAAAAAGGTCTGTTTTTTAAAATGCGAGTCTGGAGTTTAGACACATCATAAACTCGTGGACTGAAAATCTTACCCATCCTTTTGCCATTGTTTTTAGCTCTTCAGCCCATTCCCATTCTCATTAGCACAGACCTGTTTTACCTCTTCGCCCAGAGCAGACGGCATCGCATTACGTCAAAAGATCTGCGCCAGAAAATGAATGGAATCGAGTTCAGCAGAGCTACAGTCAAAACACCAGCTTCCGCCCTTAAGATCAGGTCTTTCCTTGCCCTGGGCTTTACCATTCTGAGCCGAGGTGATACATTTGTGCCTTTTACGCGCATCACTTTGTTTCCATTGTAAATGCCTTGGCCAGACAATTCAAAAAAAATAAAACAGTGCATTAAGCACATTAAAACTTGCAGAACTCAGTGTCTGCAGAAGACGTTATAAGTAATAAATAAGACGAAAGAGAAAAAGACACTATTAATATACGCTTTTGCCTCGAAGGCGGTCGGTCGTATCAATGTGAATAACTAAAGAGGCGAAATGTTTTAACTTAGAGTCAGGCGACTGGGGGCAAATCTGTATGAAATATCCAAACCACACCTTGGGGGGGCGTGGGGGTGATATGGGAAGAGTCCAAGATCGCATCTGTTGCCGTCGTGCAGTAGCTGCTTGGCCAAGATGTTAGCTCGTGCCTTTAAACTCTTCGTTGGCACGCTGTGAAATAAGCCTCTCTGGGGAATTGTTTTTTCTCTCGCAGCAGTCAGCTATAGATCAATGCAAATGAAGTAAAATGAGTTTTAAGCAAGAAAATTGAAAGAAAAAGATTTCTAACAATGCACTCGTTCGACGCAGGCTTGGCAAACGAAATAACCCCAGAGAGTGAACAGCAGTAGATATGCTTGACACCTCTCTTCTGTATCGTCCACATATACGTTTGAGAAGATGGGAGGAGGGGTATGGGGGGCATTTTTAATGCATGACGCAAAATACACCAACGCTTGAACAACACAAGACACCGATAGGTGCGCAGGAGCGTACGTGCCTTTATCTAATTTCCGTGCGTTTAAGTGCGTTATGTTTTAAAAGGCGAGTTCTATGGAGGATTTTCGTGGGATAAAAAGACGCTAGCCTCACGCGTTGTCCAACCAAAGTCTTGATATAAAGACGCTAGCCTCACGCGGTGTTTAGCCAAAGTCTTCATAAAAGACACTAGCCTCATGCGTTGCCCAGTCAACTCTTGATATAAAGACGCTAACCTCACACGTTGTCCAGTCAAATCCTGATATAAAGACGCTAACCTCACACGTTGTCCAGCCGAAGTCTTGATATAAAGACACTAACCTCACACGTTGTCCAGCCGAAGTCTTGATATAAAGACGCTAACCTCACACGTTGTCCAGCCGAAGTCTTGATTTAAAAAGTTAACCTCAAAGTCTTGATAACAAAACCGCTAACCCACCGTGCTGTCCACCCAAAGCCTGAAAACGAGGGCGGTGGATGGGTGCTATAGCTCCTTTATGCGGTTGCGTGCAGAAAAGCCGGTTAAAGATCTCCGCAAGGAACACTCTGTCCGCTGTCCTAGGACAACGGCGCGGCAGATGTTTTGCCAAAGTCTGGTCAGCAGATCGATCCCTCAAATCGACAGCCTGACACGAACAGCTGATTCTAGTCTCGAAGAGGAAGAAAAGCTCCCCCAATGACACGAACGTTCGGATGTTGGGGTCGGGGCTTGTTGGTCGGGTCTCGGCACTGGAGTTGGCTTTAGACAGTCCCTAGCGCTCTCAAAACAGAGCAGGAGTCACCAGCAAGACAGACTTCTTCAGTCACCAGCAAGACAGACTTCTTCAGTCACCAGCAAAACAGACTTCTTCAGTCACCAGCAAAACAGACTACTTCAGTCACCAGCAAAACAGACTTCTTCAGTCACCAGCAAGACAGACTTCTTCAGTCACCAGCAAAACAGACTTCTTCAGTCACCAGCAAGACAGACGACTTACTGTTGTTATACGCCAGGAGCGCATACGGACGTTCTACAGACGTAACAAACGTGATCGAGACGCAACAGACTGCTGACACCAGCAACGTTGCTCACGTGTCCCCCCCCCCAATTCGCCCCCTCCCTTCCGCCCCTTCCCTAGCCCTTACGCGGGGTTGTTTTCTCAAAGTTTTCTGAAGGTCGACCATATATTAATGCTGTCATTGAACAAGACGTCGGACTGGGTAGTGGGGTGTACGGGAGTTAGCGACAAGGCGGAGGGGTGAGGGGAAGCCTGATGCGCCGAAAACAGAACGCTTCTCAGTTCCAACGGCTCGGCGCAGGCCAGGGTCAGGGAAGCGCCGGCAGCCCCACGTTCCCTCGGGACGGGACACGACCCGCCATCGATTCCAGACCGTCTCTCATTACGCCTGACTGCCCCACGGGGCAAACAGCTCCAGCACCCTTCTTCCCTCCATGACCACGCAAATCCCTTTTGTCCCAGCACGCTCCTGTCGGGCGCCCCCTGGCCTCACGTCGGCATCGCTTCGGCCCCTGCTTGCATGGCAGCCAGACATGCATAACATTAAGCCGCCAGCACTGGCTGCGGCCACTACAAGACGACAAGGACAAGAAGTCGTGACCGCCAATACTTTTGCTTCCCTCGCTGTCTTCTGGCGTCAGGATCGCGGGACTTCACACTTACTTGCATTGAAGAGCGCGTGATGCCTGAAAGCCAATCATGACTGAAGCGACACACACCCCGGCCTTTTATTAATAATAATGACGTTTCCAGAATCCTCCGATCCTCAACATACAAGTAATGGATTAATTTTAGAAATGCTGAAGACGAAGAATAGAGCAGAATGAATAAATGCGGCGATGTGTTGCATACCCCATGATACGGTTACGAAACTTAAAAACGCGCCTTTTATTAGGTTCAAGACATCAAAATCTCATGCACCATCCTCAAAAAGCTTTGAAACAATTTGGTTACACCCTTTAAAAAAGGAAGAAACAGAAAAAAAGTCAAGCACAGCGCTTTGTCATTTACAGATTAACAGTTCGGAGCCCCCTGAGTCTCTGACGATCTGCTTGATGTCGGCGCCAAGGATGCAAGACCACTTTCTGGCAGTTGCAATAAAGTTAAAGCAGAAGGGTTCATTGATCCTCACCCGTCCTAATGTCTTCTAGATAAACTGTGACCTTGTTCTGCACGCTTTGTATCGCGTCTTTCTGCTGCGCCCTCTGACAGGTGTTTAGTGTTCGATAAAAGCAGACTCCGGGACGCGGCTGCATCAGCCTTCATATCTGGCTTTCCGGTTATAAGAAGCGTTGTAAGGTCTGTTAGTCTACGCGCGGAGAGGGGATACGAACGATCAAGCAAACCACCCATAGTTACCAGAAATACAAGCACCAGAACGGGTACACATTCTCTGATCCATACCAAAACGATGAGCATTTCGTAATGATAAACAAACAGATATGTGAGCAAACTTCTTTGTGAAAATAAAACAAACGCCGCCATGTGTGTGCGAAACTGCTTTCCAGCTTTGAATGTTTTCAGCAGCATCTTTAACACAGACCTGTGCTGTCAGAAAAACCTGGAACATATTCATTTAATAACAGATTTACTTTTAGAAACTCGCATATTTGTACTTACGTTACGGAAATGCTGATATTAATTAGACTACTGACGCTGATTTCCAGTTAGTAATCATCACCAGAACGCACACTACGAAATATTTCTAAAATAATAAATGGGCTGTTTTTCCTGCAAGACACTGTTTGCCTACATTATGTTCTAGCAGTTGTGGTGACCATTCACATAAACAGCTGTGACACAAGACTGGTGAAACTATTCAAACAAATGGGAAAAAAGTTGCTAAAAGTAATTCTATTCCAGGAAAGAAGCTAGTAAAAGTCTATACTGTTCGCCTTTCATTCCGCCCGTCTCGTGTTGCGCTGCCAAGCATAAGATTATATCATCAACCTATTTCTCAGAAACTGGCTTCTGGGACTTTTAATTTTCCAGTACAATTCCTCTCCCCTCAGAAGACTGATTACAAATACCCTCATCTCGCGGCTGTCACGTGATGGGAGATGTATAGTTTTCCCCAGTGTTGAGAGCTCAGACTAAGAATATCTGATATCAAAGAATCAAGGACAGACATCTTTCTTCTAACAGGAACCAGTTAAGCAAGCAAGTTGGTGAATGCAAACAAGAAGATACGAGCAAACGCTCTCACACACGCACGCATGCACGCACTCACGGTCACACTCTCATCTGCCCCCCACCCCACACCACCATCCCAGACATAGATTTTATGCCCCGTATGCGAGTCGTGATACACAGCTGAAGAGGGTCAAAGCTATACTATCGCATGAACTGGTTTGCATGAGTGTTCGTATCTGCATATCCGGTCATAAAAACGGTCATAAGGCCTGTTCACCCTCTATATTTTACGTGGACCTTTACGTACGAACACGATTCGCTAACGCCCGAGACGTATGGACGCTGTCCGAGTCTAACGCAGTTTCGTTAGGCCGTTTCGCACTGTTTTACGGTTTTACGTGAACTTACGTGCAGAGGAGATTCGAACGTCCATGCCACCCAGGCTGGATTTCAGACTTCTCTAATCCTTTGGCCCTTCTACAACAGCGTGCCGAGAGTTCGGTTCTCCTACAGGCAGCCATGGAGTTCTGAATAGGACTGCATCTGGAAGGCTCATGAAGGAACAGTGTTTCTCAATCCCCTCCGGTCTATCTTAGCCTTTTAATTTAGCAGTGCAGCCAAGATCGTCTGATGTGAATTCGCGTTAAATGTTTCGCCCATGCAGTTAACATCTTTTACACATTAGCTGCACAGTACAATTATCTCGGGTAAGGGCAGTCGTCTCAGTTCCTGCGGTAACACGAAGAAAAAGCAAATTATTGTAAGAGGTAAAACAGTGCGACAAGAGCTGGGCAGACAAGAACGCAAAAAGCATTGACAGCGCTGAAGCGTAACGCACTCGGGTCTACCCACAGAGCAGATAACGAGAAAGGTCGTTTGTTTCTGACTACTGAGTCCGTCACGTATCGACGTCCGACCGGTCTGCAGGCGCTTGGTTCTGGCACCAGCCGATAAGCAAATCCACCTCCGTTGCCCTCCACCATTATCGGCGGCCACCACGACCGCGGGCGCTGGCTGGTCGCCGTGTTAGACACCCATCCATTCACGATTGGCAATCCGCGGTCAGACCATAATGTGGCAGGTGAAAAACGGAAAGGAGCGTGATGTTTATACTCCGCTCGCAACAAGTTCTGCTGGAGTTTATCAAATACGTTGTCCCTGGATCGCGGTGAAGCGCAGTCGGGTAGGTTAGATTCTGAACAATTTTTCACCGCCATCACTCCACCCCAAAACAAGACAAAATGAAACAAAAAGCAAGGAGCGATGACTGCATAAAATGTGAATGCGAAAGGGCTGGAATTGTTCTCTCCCTCGCTTGTTCACTCGTTTGCTGGTTCATCCCCTTTCTTACTCGGGGACGCAAACACGCATTGACAGTCAGTGGAGGAAGAGGGGGGGAGGGAAGTCGTTTATGCATTAAGCATGAAAAGTTCTTGCTTTTATGTCTAAAAGCATTTCTTAACCGGACGAACGTGCCTCGGAGTTCGCCTAACTAGGATGAACGTTCGTCCGGTTAAAAAAAGACCCTTCGGACATATTTTCTAACCCTAATGAAGTTAGTATCCTAGCTGTGGGTGTTTTTTTTGTTTTGTTTTGTTTTTACTTTCTCGGTGTTTTAAACCCAGATTTTGTGTGTGGGGGAGGGGGCTTTTTTGGTGGTGGTGGTAGTGGTGGGAGAAGGGAACAGGGGTTAGAGCTAGGTGGGAGGAATGGGTTGCAAGAGTTTGAAAAAACGGTCTACCTATCATCGTCCCCACACACAAACGGCGAAGGGACACAACCTTGGTCACCAAAGCCAAAGATGTGCTTTGAAGGCATTGACTTGAAGATCGAGGTACCAGACCAAGCTCCATTGTGCGGCCAACGGAAACACTGTTTCCGCCATTTTCCTTCCCGCTGATTTGAAAGAGAGGAGCTGGTGAACGATAAGCTGTTCAAATACTTCCACCTCCGATCTTGTCTGTTCGCAGCAGACACGGCTGACAGATACACAGATCGATTTCAGACTTTTTGTACCACTTTTTCGTGTCATGGATACCAACCCTTCATTTTTT
>SMGT01000958.1:574692-585764 GCA_004794575.1 Lanistes nyassanus | reverse complement strand
ATCGCGTTTGCGTCTGAACCAGACTTTAGACGACACGGCAAGCTTCCATTCTTCGGCTCCCCCTGCGTATTTCAAGTGCACTTCGGTGTGTGTAAAGCAGATAGGACACTGCGCCAAACTGTACTCTGTATGTATATGCACATGTTTGGGCGTTGCGAAGGTCCATGCTACCTCCCCTTGTCCGAAGGAGACGCTAAAGTACAGCTCAAGAAAAAAACAAATAACCGCGAAAATTCTTTTGAATACCGAGAGAGTGGGTCGGGGCAGACAAGGAAGCAAAAATAGTGGGGATGTTGGAAAGGTACTTAGTTCTACCTACCTTAAAAATCTCGTCTCGATATCCATTTTTCACATTCCTTGTGTACCTGTACACTCATGCACTGTCAACAGCGAAGGTGTAGTCTGACAGGAAAGCGCTAACTAAATTCCGCAGGGCTTTTTTGTGATAAGTAAAAGGTTAAGTTTCTAAACAATCACTATTTTATTCTGTGAGTTACGGTGCCGGGCTTTGAGTGACAGACTGCAGCAATCAAACCTGTTGCCACGCCTGTTAAGAGTTCTGTGTGTGACTTGCTTATCTCTTCGGGTGTTTTAGACTTCAGCAGCTGTTAAGCAAAAGAAAATATACTGCATTCAAACTTGAGGGTTCGTAAGTGTTTTGCCAGAAGGACGCACGTGGAAAGCATTTCAGCTGGCAAACCAGTCTAGAAAAACTTGATCGCTAGCCTTGACGTGCACTTTCTCTTGACTGCCGAAAATGTTATCTCAGCTTCGATCATTTGACGCAATCATCAAGAAAATTTACAATTAAACTTTCTCAAATCAACGACTGCACACGTCTGGGGATTTTTCTCAGAAGGAATGGGGAGGCGGGCGGGGGGAGGAATGGGAAAATACTTTTCAAAAGTCATGTAAACACGACCCAGGCTGCACACTATCTATGGATGACCAAAACGGATGTTCTTTGCGGCGCACCTATGACCCGACTCGACATAAAAGCAGCAGACCTGTTGTAATTGCTAGTATCGATCGCTATATATAGCAAACATGGGCGGCCTCGCGCGCGCCGCGTCAGATGCAGTTAATTCCCTTTATTTTCCACTGGTCGCTGGCTGGCATGTTTATGTGCTTGGGTCAAAACACGTCAGGCATCGCCTTGGTTGTTTGGCCAACGAAGCGCTCGCTAAGAGCTCTTTCTCTTGGAGTTTTTCGGTCAGAGAAGTCAAGAAGGCTCGAGGTCTTGTTCTTCCAGTTACCAAGAAGTCACGATGCTAAACAACCAGACTGTTGCGTCATAGTTGAAAATAACTGGAACAGGCCCAGCTTGGAAGGCGATGTCGACCGATGGTATAAAATTGTCCCCCCCCCCTTTTCAGATGCATTTACATCTGCATGCGCGCCAAGAACACGCGTCTGTCCGTTTACCGACACTTATGTCTTTAGCTAAAGAATTGCTTTCTCCGACGTCGGTAGCGTTTCTCGTGTTCCGCGTCTCTCTATTAAATTTCGCTGAACACTTTCGCCGGGAGAAGACCGGAGTGACAAAAAAGCTCAGGTAGTTCAAACTGAAATTACCCATGAAGCATTTTGTGCGGAATCAGCATCGGTGCACACCACTGGGAATCCCTTCGGAAAAGGAAACATTTTGAAAAGCATCACCGCAAATACTTGTCTGCGCGTGGGGATGGAATGGACAGCAAGGGCGGAAGGTGGGAAGGGGGAGGTCGGGACAAAAAAAAAGAAATAGAAAAACGAGACAGGGGAGTGGGTGAGAGAAACAGGGAGTGGAGTGTGGGTGTTTGTGCGCGCACGCGTGTGTCTGTGGGGGGAGGGGGGTAGGCGAGAGAAACCAGCAGTAGAGTGCGTGTTTGTGCACGCACGCGCGCATGTGTTTGTGTGTGTTTGCATGCTCGCATTCGCTGTAATACCACATGCGTGTGCTTTAGGTTCTGTGACTGCTTGGGTAAATGCACATTTTCGCGCAGTGAGTTGACCTGCTACATAGGTTCCACACAAACATCTTGGAAAAAGACCAACGACAAGATTTGTTTTGAAAGGCTAACTACAAGTTAGCATTCTAAGAGATACCGGTCTTACAACTATTTACAACTTGCTTGCCTGCCAAAGGGCTTTAAAAAAGATTCTGTCGGCGAAATCCAGCCTGATTGGCGACAGTATGTTCCAGAGGAACCAGACTTGCAAGCAATTTGTAGGGATTACCTCAACTTACGGCCTGCTTTCTCGCACGCAAATAGAGCTGATGGTTTGGTAGCACTTTCGGGGGAACACAGGAAGATCAGTTTACCTAGCTTTGGTCCAACGCGCAACTAAAAGCCACTATCAACACTTGCATAGTTATCAGAGGTTTCCATCTCCCTCTTTCACGCCACAAAGCAGCAAAAACTACAAAATCATTCTGAGACAGGACAGCGAACCAGCGTGCTGCAGCACATGATTTCAGGACGGTTGCACTGGGGATGTCGGGTAGTGATTAAATGCGATGCGTACCAAAGTTGCGTGAAGCCAGCGCTTCAGCTTAATAGCGCAGTCAGCCTAATGACGCCCAGCTCCAGGCTGGTCTTTGGATCTTTTTATTAGCCTCTTGTTCTGACAGCAACGGGTTGTCTGCAATTAGGACTCCCTGCCTATAGGGCTTCATCATCAATCGGACAAAAAGTGCGTCCTCTTTCGTACAGCCTGGCTGGGCTTCCACGCGTTCGTCCGATTTCGTAAAGTCCTGACGACGGACAGGCAGCTAGGGCAGCCGTTGGGATTGCAGTGCTGCCAAAATAATGGCTGTGGTTTAAATTACTTTTCGATAAAGAAATATTTGTCGCTTTTAGACAGCACGCATAAATGCCAACGATGCCGATTTCCTGCTGACATTCTCACAAAGGTATTACAAGAAAATCAATCCATTCTGGAATCTTTTGTCACAACACAGTATCTGTAAACTAAAAGTCGTTCTTATTTAGTTTACATCGTTAAGCGTGCAATACCCAGTCTTCCATTCCCAGCAAAACAGAGAGCTTTTTGAGGTCCAAGTTTGATGAAATGATTCTGACACGATCCGGTCAAGAAAGCAGCAGGACTGGCGGACAAGCTACATCGATTAGCATTCATATATTTTCCCCCGTACAACAGCTAAAGGACTTGGCATATTGGCAAAAAAAATTTTGAGCTTAGTCTTTCATTAGCAGCAAAAAGCAATTGACTATTACCCCCCTTTAAGCTGCAACGTTTGTGATTTTCCCTCCCTTCGTATATCGGTGCAGCAGCAGTTTCGGGAAAGTTTATTGCTCTATGTTATATTTATCCGGAGAAGATGATCACAATGCGATACATATCATGCATTGCCATAGGACATAATTACCTGCACCTTATTAACTAAGGTAACGATAAACCTGAATATCACAGTGTTCTTCCCAGACGGCAATACATCTCCGGGTACACACATTTTGATATTTGTTATAGTTGTACATATTGGTGCATGCGCATTGCATATAGCGTGATGATATTGAACTAGGCCCGAGGAACCAGCTGAACGTAAATAATCAGTAAAATTCTAGACTGCCTCTTGATCTTTCCAAACAGAACTGTTATTGAAGTTATGCACAGAAAGGAGACGATGCAGAAGTCCGCTATATTTCAAACATTTTTCTGTCAGATTTAACGAAAGAAAGAAAGAAAAAAGCGAAAGAACTAAATTGAATGGCAGACTGAAAGCCAGGTACAAGGGAAGAGGGAGGGAGGGAGAGAGAGCTGGGGGGGGGAAAGCGGGGTGAATTTGTCAGGACGGATGGGCAAGATTGCGCAGCGAGTGCCAGTCGTAAGACCCAGCCTCGCTTCCCTGCAGGCCGCGAAATATCATGCGTGCTGCGAACACTCGGGCTGCTGGTGCATGGTTTCCTGCGTTGCCTTGGCAACGAAGCCATGGGGCCGCCAGAAACCTACGTCCTCTGTGTCTGAACCCGTCGTCTGCATCGACGATTATGCGCCTCGTTCGCAATCCCAGTGGGATTAAAGATCAAGTCAACCTTTTGACCACAATAACTGGTACAGATCGTTAGGTTAGCCTGTCCTCCCATATTCCTACCTCCACAAACACACTCATAAGTCACAGCCACGTGGACGCAGGCACACATAAAATAAATTGGCATCAGCTCACCCTCCTCCCCAGTACAAGGCAATAGACACATTTAAAACATACACACAGAGACACGCACGCACGCACACACACACGCACACACAGGCATACATGGCTTCCATGCAAATGTTTACATACCTTCGAATTCTTTCAATGATCTGCTCAAACAGACAGACAATAAACATGAGTTTATTCTCAATCGAATTTCCAGCTGATTGAATAGATTGGTGTTCGATATCCATGGTGCCATGGTGACAACAGAAATTAAAAGGTTTCCATCATTTAACACGCTCGTTTAGACCCGTCGTTTATTCTGATACAGGATTGTGTCTTCTATTTCTCTGAATGTTCAACAAGTTTAGTCGGAAAATAAATTCGGTGAATAAGACAAGCAATGACATTTATTATGAGCTTCGCTTAAAAAATGGCTCTGCCGAGGCGGGGATTGGTTTTTGAGATCAAAGATCTTTTAATACCTTTGGCTCCCAATAACACGAGATACAGGGACTACATGAAAGCAATTGCTTATTGACGACTGATGTTCTAAGGATGTCAGCAGTCGCACGCCCACAGAAATAAAGGAGGATGGTGAGACACATTTTCACGAAATGTTTGATCCACGCCTTAAAAGAAAGTCGTTTAACAAATTGCTGGAACTTTAAGAAGTGTCTGGGGGTTTTGCCGAGAATTCTCGCCAGACCAAATGTTCGAAAATTGATATCCTCGTCGGTAATGTGACGTACAACGTGTCAGCTGCCGTAACACTACTTCAACAGTACAGTCCTTTCCATGTTTTTTTTTAAATAGTCGAAGTACTTCCTAAAAGTGGATAGCTTCTATCTATATGGTTCAGAAGTTTGGGGATTTTAGAGATATGAAGATATTAACAGGATTCATGCTAAAATATGCAACATGGTTAAGGTGTGGGAATAAATGTGGGAAGAAATAATATTGCCTTTGTTGAATGCGGTAGTTCCCCTCTCCCCTGTTTTATAATTAGAGTTTTCATCGAGTTGTTAAGTATGGGCATAAAAGACTCCTGAACTAGTCAGATAGCAGATATCCCAGTGTTGTAGGATGTTGTATATATTTACGACAAGTCTGGTCCAGCTGATTAGGGTAACTTTGTTATAACTTTGTTATGTGCTTATGTTTTTCGTTTATGTAGGGGAATGAAGCCATAAATGACCAGAGTTCTTGCCCATGCTTAGGCTGAGACTCCTAGTCTGTTTTCGCGAAGAATGGCATGGGTTTTTTTATGAAGTAACATAATAATAATTCCCTTTGTTAATCTAAATATTGAGAAATTTGGGCAATATTGTTCTACCACACAGACATAACTAAATAAAGGGAGGTAATATTCTGATCAGCTGAACTGTCTGGAACATCGCCGAGTGTTATATTTAAAATGTCACCGGATCCATTAAATCGTATGCAGCTATCTGGTGCTGCTGTCACTGACCCTTGCTGTCAACACTGTGACAGTCATGAGCTTAAAGATCTCTGCCATTTCCTGTCTACATACATACCCCAGGTATCACTACGCAGACGATTTAAACACCTGCTTTTATCACCGTTACCCTTCTAAAATTAGTCAGTATATTATGCGATAATCATCATTGAATCCTGCGTTTTAAAATTTGCAATATTTACAGAACCGAAAGTTTTAATCTCATAAATTTAATATGAAGAGATGGCGAAACAATTCTCTCATTATGCTACACGGTAGTTATTTTGGTGACTACCCTCGGTAAGGCAAAGCTTTGTCACTTCTGGATTGCTAGAATGTTGGTTAACATCTCATGTTCATATGGGCCAAACAGCCCGCAAGAACTAAACTATAAGATTGTTATTATTGAATAAAAATTTAATAGAAAGCCCCCCACAAGCCCGCAACATCTGCACCGTGCATGAAGGATTACGACAGTTCGTGACTCACTTGTGCCCTCGGAGCCGCCACTGGAGATTTTAGGAGGCAGCCAACAAGATGACTGATATTTTGGGTCAGATTCACATTTTTTTCTTTTGGTCCTCTGGGGGGGGGGGGAGAAAGACATTCAGAAAAAGTTCAAATAATATATAAATACACATAAATACATACATAAATATGACAATGACCAGAAAGTCCCGAGTAAACGGATGTGTCAAACGTTCAGCCTTCTTCAAACATACAAAGAAATAAACTAGTGGGACTGAAAATACACTTGAAAAATTAAAGGCGGATGGTTTAGTAGGCTGCAATTAAAACGCTTTTTATTTTTTCCGTGCCTTTTTACCGCCATTCTGCAAGGGGTCTACCATTTCAACAGAGCCAGATTCAAAAGCGTTATCTAAGTTGACGTCCGATAATCGGTGTCGGTTATATACTTGCACCGAGCTGGAATGCTTCCACTCCCTTAAAATAAGACATTTGCTAATTTTGACAACAAATGGGGGTAAGATGCTGATTGATGTGTTCTCGAATAGCCTCTTCACTCATCACGGGAAGGTCCAAGTAGATATCGTAGATCTCATCCCTCACGAGAAATTTAATAATAATAATAATAATAATAATAATAATAATAATAATCATAACGGCCCCGATCTGTAATCTTCATATCGATTGGTATTTTCACAGTTCCCTGGGCACTGCCTACAGACGACACGAAATCAAGACAATAACATCAGCACTAGACATGAAAAGGGGAGGGGGAAGATAGGAGGGGGTCTTCTACAAGTGAGTGCAACCCGGAAGGTGCAGGGACTCGGCCGATCAAAGGTCATCTCCAGAGATACTTGACCGGACGGTCAGATGGAGGGCAGCGTCTGTCGGATGCGTTCTATAGCATCCCAGTAAGTTTTGTGTTGTTCGCTGCCGACGGACCATTCTTGCACTAAATGTTCATGACGCAAGTCGCGAAGTTGGAGCGAACCTACTTCCTGTCTCCTTTGTTGTGGATAGATGGATCCACGCATGTTTTAGCGGGAAAGTGCTTCCATCTCTCGGTGACTTAACACTACAAGGCGAGGATGAAGGAATTCGAAGAGGTGTGATTGGAGGAGTCATGCGCTGGATGTGGGACCTGGACTGGTTGTGGTAGAGGCTGGTTCCATCATAGACATGTACATCATACCCTGATTAGAAACTACGTCACTTCTTGGCCCACCCTCGGGGACGGATCCGCGCCCAGCTCCAGTGATCATATAGGACTGCTTTGCGTCGCTGATTCGGAGCTCAGGTGTGTCCACTTTGGAACAGGTTATTATAATTACTTTCAGTAGCAAATCTCGTAGGTGGAATGACTTTATGATGGAGATTAACTTTACTTTCATCTGCGTAATTTCTGTGCTTTACTGACAGACGTTTATTGTAATGCAACGAAATTAACACTGGTTGACAGTTTTCTTGATTTGGGGAAGTTTGAGATCTTGTTACTAATTATCACTAAACTTTTAAGCTGAGAAAGTTATAGGATTGGTTTCGGCAGAGATTTTAGTAAAGCAAGATGTATACTGCTGTAACTCTTCTGATTTACCTTGGATAAGAATTTAGATGAAAATCGACCATTTCACAAGCATGTTCGCAAAATATTTAAATACTTTCGGGATACCACAGCTTCTTGCACAATAATTATAAAACTCTGGGGTTGCAGTCTGTCAGTATGAAGATGGGCTTGATGTATATTTTCTAATGAAATTACTAAACACTTTTTTGTTTTTGCGAATTACAATCATCCGACAATAAGGAGTGAACGGTAAAGGACTGCTAACCCTAACCCTGGCTGTTTTTACTACTCCTCTGAGTCTAACTACTAAGTTTACTATCTTTCCTATTTGGGTTCTAATTATTTGTTAGTGTTTGATGCCCTATTTTTTTTTATTCTTCGGTATCAAATTTTAAATGTATCTGACTTCAGGATGGTTATTTACTACTTGGACTGTTAGCTGAAATACATATTGCCAGAGTTCTTTATGTTGTTTCATGGAAGATTTCAAATTTAGTGCGAGTTTATGTTCGTTCAGTTCTTTTTTAAGGTCCCCAGTTGTTTGCTATTAAGACTGCACTCCAGCAAGTGTGGTGTTCCAACCTGCCTCCACAGTTACAAGTCAATGGATTTCTGTGTATCATACGGTATTCACCATTTAATCTCGTGTACTAAACTCCAGTACAATGTCGCCGAAGGGTGGGGCCGTAAGAAGGACCGAACCTCTTCTCCAAGTAAGGTTCGAGTGCTCGGAATCGAGTAAAAACTTCTATGTTTCCGCCTGTCTGTACTCGCTTGGTCACGTGGGGTTCAGATCATGTGGCTAGCTCACGGCGATCGCAGACATCTCGTGATACATGCAATACAACTTTAACGAGAACAACAAAACACTAGAAACAAGCAAAAATCGGTCCTCTGCTGGCGGCGGGTAGGGTGGGGGGCGCACACGATGCGCAACTTTATCATGGTATTGGAACAACGAGAACCGCGGGACACAAAATTTAAAGATATTTGTAGCAGGCGAGATAGGATGGCGCGATGCACAATCTTAGCTTGCTTACAACAGGGGAAGACAAGCATATCTACGGCAAGCGGAATAAGGCGTTAGGCACAAGAGTTTTACTTCGTGACAGCCAAAAAAAAAAAAAAACCAACTCCCACCAAACTTGCATACGAACGCAAGAGACGCTGGGAGGTACTGTTCTCATGTGATTCTCTTCATTCGGAAAGAGTTCCTATCTTGTAGGCAACGCGTCTGGATTTTAGCTTATTGGCTGAGTCCTCACCGAACCTGAAGCCTTATAAAGGACGTCAACAAAGCGTTAACGAGCAAAGGAAATGTTTTAGTGCTGCTGTGAGACATCCCTTTTAGGCCCTCAGCTTCTGGTAAGTCTCTGTCCGGGACTTGGTCTATGGGAGTCGCTACAGGAGAGATAGACCCTGACCCACTTGGTGCCTTCAGACAGACCTCTGGAAACCATGTTAAACGCGAACCAGAATTAAGGGCAGTCACTGCGCCCAGACCTCTGTCCAACAAAAGACAACAGCGGGGATCCGAGCATCGAAGACCATATAAATACTGACGGAAACAGCGCTACCGCGGAACGGATGGATTTAGAAGAAACCTTGCTCCGCTTAAACCTCGACTAAAATACAGATATTGTCGTCTGAAAGCTGAAACGACTGTCGGGTCTTGCCAAACAGCACTGCGCCAGATCCCATTAGTGAGACCTGAAATCCTGAAGGCAGAAAAGTCAAAATGAACAATTACAAGCAAGTAGTGTCCGCCATGGCTTGCCTTGCCAAGGCTTTGACGTCACTCCTTGACAGGTAAATGGCCGCCGACTGCCAGAGGTGAAACTGTGGCGTTAAAAGACGTCATTTATTACCACTAGGCTGAAATGGAAGTGGGATCACGTGGTCACGTTATAAATCTTGTCACACTAGACCTGAAGACCCTAATTTAATCAGATCTTTCTCATCGCCTGCTGAACCTGCGAGCGTGCGTCCGTGCGCGTGTGTGCGTGAGTCCTCCAAACCTTCTCTAAATTGATTTCATAGCAAGCATAAGTCGAAAGGGACCGCATAACCTAAAATGGAGGTCGTATTCAACTCGGACCTGAGATCTTGCCTGATATTGAGGTCACATCTAACCTGTTAAACCTGGCCAAAAATATATGTGCCGTAAGTTTGCATTTTACATTTGCCTTACTGCCTCCCCCCCCCCCCACACGCACACACCCACATAAAGAGAAAGACAGGAAGAGAGAGAGCAATGCAGTTTTATTCTGTAACCCATGGAGAAAGTATGCCCTTGAAGACATAGATTACACACAAGTACGCTGTGACAAAGGATCTGTCAGAAAGAGCCGGTAACCTTGGTTCGAAAGGGCATTACATCCACCAAACACTTTCGATGTCTGGCAAAAATCCACTTAGGCGCCGTTCTAATCTAACTAAAGATATTCCCCTGAGATCTCTCTAGAGACCCTAACACCAGTGCAGTACAGACCTGAATTTTCCCGAAGGAAACTCCTGCAGATCACCAGATGGTGCCCAAAGTTCAATAATAATCTGAACAGTGCGCGTTTGGCAAACCTATTTTTGCGAAATCTTGTGGCAGTAGGGCACAGACGTTGACGAGTAGATCTCAAACCGCAAAATATAAAGGGCCCTCGCTGACCCTGGGACTCGGAAGGTCTTTCAACATTGTGACAGACAGATTCTTTCGGTCGAGGGACCACATCTCCAGTGACCCTGCGCATCAGACTGAAGCAGGATCCAATTAACTTACGCGCGAGTGAGGGGCGTACCTGTACTGCTAGAGAAAGGGAGAGCATGCGACTGTACTGTGGCTAAAGTTCATGCATGTGCCATAACCCTTTAAGGACGGAGCACTGAGATTCAGAAACGTTTCCTCTTGAAGTGAAACGAGCTTTGTTCTTGCAACAGTTGCATACATTTTGAAACTTGTTGATGAACAATCGCTCTTTCCTTTGCATCTCTTTTTTAATACTATACTTTCCAGTCCAAACCGCTGCAACAGTTCAGCAGAAAAGCAGCACCAACAAGAACAGCAGCACGTCGGTGGCATCATCATCATCATCATCATCATCATCATCATCATCATCATCATCATCATCATCATCATCATCATCATCATCAAAACAACGTCACCATCAATTACCAACCAGGACAGCGAAATGGTATTTTTCATCAGAGGCACTTTATTCTGTTTTCTGAAAATTTGACTGATGAAAAAAAAAGTTTGACGCTGGCATGATTACTTTTCAGTTTGAGTGGTCACATGGCTGTAAGTATAACACGGGTTAAGAAAACGTTTTAGAAATATTGAAGTTTCTTTTTTTAGGTGACAGCGCCAAGACACTTAAAGAGAAACTTAACCCTAGACGCAATTTGAGATGAATTCATAGATATTGATATTGTGAGTCTTGTCAACC
>SMGT01000958.1:557176-571192 GCA_004794575.1 Lanistes nyassanus | reverse complement strand
AGTTTGCTGCATGTGGAAGTGTCAACAGTATGCAGATCAGTTTGCTGCATGTGGAGGCGTCAACAGTATGCAGATTCCGCAGAGGAACCATGGAAGGATGGGTTAAAATATTTAAAGTTAGGCCAATCAAATTTCACACAAAGCACTCGATGTTGCCGCACACTGCCTATACATTTCTCTCTCTCGCACGCACGCAAATTTACACGAACATGCATATACACAAGCATACATACACAAACACACACACACACACACACACATACACATATTATCCCTTTCTTCTCCTCGCCCCTCTTTGCCCATCCACCCCTCCGCTGACGTGCACATGATTGTGTTGCCGATCGAACCTTTCACTTCCAGTAATCCTGCTAGTTAATCTGTTTAGCATCTCCAGCTGATATCCGCACAAAACACTGCCCGTGAAAACCACTAGCCAGGAATGGGTTCGACTTTTTAAAAATAAAGTAGCAGACCACATTGGAAATTTCATTAAAGGGTCAATGTGTTCAATAATGCAGAATGTATGGACAAGGCTCACTCAGCAGTCGATTAACTGACACCTCTGCCTGCACACACTTTTTGTGACAAACGCCGACAAACACACATGGCACACACGGCCTGCAAATAGGGGTTCGTTGGGTCTACCTTTCAACAGCACAAAACCTTTTAGCATACTATTACTCCCTTCAGAAGGCAGGAGCATGTCATGACAGACTCGTTTCTTTGTTACTGCTGCCTTGTTACCATTATGAAGACAGTGTACTTACAGAATGTTCTCAATATGGGGACAAACCTCAAGCTCCTTTCGAAAGGTTTAATTTCCTTTATAGAAGATATCTGTCTATATATTTATCTATCTACCGCCTGTGACTCCCAAGCTTCGGGCGCAGGAAACAAGCAGGCATTGGATGAGGGGCAGTAAACGACCTGCTGGCGCTAAAACCTTCACGCGTCGTCTGGTGGCGAATGAAAGCCCTTACCGGGCTCGTAAAACTGTCACATACAGATGAGTTCTTCCTAATGGAACTTCCAGTGTGGAATGCGGCCTGCATGAGGTGAAGGCATTTGACATCCAATCGGCAGTGGCTCACAAGTTGGTCGACACGACGACCGCCTCGTAGAGTGGGGAAGACGAACCAATCTGGAGAAAAAGGCACATAGCGGGGAAAAAATCGGGCTGTCAGATGTTTTCGTTTGGAAAGTAAAGCGATAAAAAGGATTGTGCTAAGCCTGGAAACCCTTCTCTGTGCGACAGAGAGAAATAATTTTTCTCTGGCTATTCCGGTGGTAGAACATAAAGCGCAGGCTGCGGGAAAGAGATTCCCAATGCGCTAAGTTTATGTGACTTTGAATTCCCTCGACTGGAACACACTCTCATAAGTTCTTTCGATGTCTCGCTTGTTTTTGAAGGCGCAGCGAAGTGGCGATGGACAAACGACAAGTGCCTAGCAAATTAAAATACAAGCAGAAAGAACAGTGGTAAGAAAGTGAGAATAGTGGTAAGAAAGTGAGAACAGTGGTAAGAAAGTGCTAACTGGTCTTTTTTTTTGGGGGGGGGGGCAGCACAGCCATCGTGGATGTTCACCTTCTGGCAGCAGTCTGCTTTACCTAACGGCGAGAGTGTCACATGTCACTCCTAGGTTATCACCTGTCACTCTTAGTTTAGCCTGCTAGCTCCTCCCCTTCCCGACACTTTGGAAGGTGTACGCTATGTCATTAGCCATGACAGGCTGATAGCTCCGCCCAACCTAGGCTGGCCAGAACCGGTTTACTCGAGGTTAATGCGTCAGAACGCCTACTACTTAAGGAGGCAAAAACGCGATTAGAGGTATACACACAGAGACAGGAAACGGAGAGAGAGTTAATGTAGGGAGACCTAGTGGAGCAGACACGTGTAGACCCACGGACCTCGACCCCTCGCCATCTTAGCCAAAGACCTGGAAAGTGTGAAGAACTCCAGTTTTGCCGGATACACAGGGTGTATTTCGCTGATGCGCCGACATAATGACGTGTAAGTTGACTACTGGATTTGCCTTTTAAGTAAAGGATTGCTCTTGCCATAGATTATCTTAGAGTCTGGGACTCGGGTTGATAAGTTAGATGGTTTTATCCTGCCGGAGACAGGAGACGTTAAGCTAGAGGCCGGGCGTAAGCCAAGAGGAGGTATAGAGTGTAGTGCGGTTCGTGGAAGTGTCTTAGCTTCATAGTTGGTCATTGAATAGCTTTAGAGCTGTGTTTTGCAGTAAAGCAGTGGCTTATGTAGTGACAAGAGTAGGTGCTCTGTCCTTGGCCATTATTGATTCAGTCTGTATAGCTTCAGAGTTGTGTATCGCAGAAATAGTTGTTTCAGTAGTGACGAGAGTAGGTGCTCTGTTGTCGGTCACTTATTGACTCAGCGTAGAGAGTGGGATCATAGACCGTTTTGCAGTTTGATTTCCCTCTTGCTTTAGTTTGATTATCTTCATTGTCTGATTCCACGTGGTATGACGTAATCAGGCACCGTCTTACCCTAGACACGAGCACGGTGATTCTCTGTAAATAATCTGTAGATATATTTGATGTTGTCGCGTCAGATAGTGTTTGAAATACATGTTGAGTAACGGTTAGCTGCAGTTGTGTCTTTTACGAGGGTGGGGGCTCTTGAGCTAGTAGTGTTTTGACTGTGTGAGACTGTGTCAGAGTATGAGAATCTTTTCCCTCGGTAGATTTCTCTAGTTATTCACATTATTTCATAGCGTCGTCACCTTTTGGTGTAGAAACCATGACCTGTTGCAGTAAAGGTTTTGGTGACGATTGATCAATTAAATCTACTTTTACGAGATCACCATAAACGTTGTCCAGTAATTCTGGAGAAGTCGAGTCCAGTAAGTTAAGGTACGGCCCGTCACGTCACAGAGAGACCATTATTCAATAAAACGAATTTCAAGCCTTCATATAAATAAAATACTGTTAAATAAAAGTATATACTAATAGAAGACATTAAGAGAAGACGAAAACAGAAGGAATAAGAAATCAATAACAGAAACAGGTGTCCCAGCAGGGGTGTGTGTGTGTGTTCTATAATGGGTTTTGATTCCCAGACATGTTCTATATTCTAGTCACCTCAGAAAATAATAACGCATGCGAGAAAATGTGTTACATGTATGACAGTTCAATGAAATCCTTTTTTATGTCAGACATGCATGGAAGCCTGAAAACAAACAACAACAACAGTAAAGTTGATTAGGAGGATAAAGAGGACGAGAAGGAAATGGAGGAAGAAGTGGAGGTGGATAAGAAAGAGGATGATAAAGAGGACGAGAAGGAGATGGAGGAAGAAGTGGAGGTGGATAAGAACGAGGATGATAAAGAGGACGAGGAGATGGAGGAAGAAGTGGAGGTGGATAAGAACGAGGATGATAAAGAGGACGAGGAGATGGAGGAAGAAGCGGAGTTGAATAAGGAGGAGGAGGAAGAGGACGTCAACGAGGACGAGAAGGAAATGGAGGAGGAAGTGGAGGTGGATAAGAAGGAGGAGGACGAAGACGAGAAGGAGGAAGAGGACGACAACCAGGACGATGATCTAAAACGTCTGAGTATCAGTAAAGGATAAACCACTAAGAACAGTAGGCTTAACAGAGAGGATATTCATCGAGATATATTTAACATTCAGAAGAATGGGAAACCTTGTTATATTTAGATTGTCTTGGCAACGAACTTAAAACAAAACCCTGCGAGCAACGTCTGCCGACAGACACGAAAACAGACAAAGGCCAGGGCGGGAACGGCTGAGGAACCAGGGTCACTAAGCATGAATGTACTTTAAAATAGCTTCCTCAACCTTCGCGAAACACTGTCTAACAATGAAGTCAGGGTAATTTTAGGATAAGACCACACTGTGCAATTTCAAACTCGCGTGGGAGTCACGTGCAAAGCAAAAGTTTCCTTCTACTGTATAACGTCCCTTGTAGCGACTCCCAACCGCAGTCGACCGACTGCCTGTACCTCTCGTGAAACTGGTCCCAGACAACTAGTAGTACAGAGATCCCGACAGACAGGTCATGCAAGAAAATGGTGGTCGTGACTCCTGGGACTTCCAGTCACTCCTGCTAACCCTCGTGAGTGGACAGGCCTTGGTTTTATCATCCAGCCGTCTCCACAGGCCCTCAAAAAAGGCTGTCTTATTTTCACCTGTTTTCTATTGATTTTTCCAATTTTTTCTTTTTTCTTTAAATCATTTTTCGCTCCTTTTTTTTCTTTATTTGCTAGTGAAGTTTTCCTCCCTTCGCTATTTCTTGACTTTTGAAAGCCCTTGTGATCCACAGTACAACTGGCAGCGCGTATGCTCTACAGTTGAGGATAAGTCATTTCTGTCTCATCCTATTGATTTACTTTATTTACTGAATTAAAATGAAACACGTGACCGTCGCTTGGAAATAAAACCTAAACAACAGTGGAACTGAACCAAGCTACAAACGATTCAGACAGAGTCAACGTTTCGGGGCATTACCCCTTCGTCCAATGAAGGTAAATGGAAGTGGTTAAAAGAGAGAGATAAAGCTGGTGAGACAGAACGCACACTAAACAGCCGGTTAAAAAAACACCTAGAAGAAACACCACATAAACACTGCATTTTAGCACATAGTATGACATTTTACCACACCCCCACACACATTAGACAACATGAGGGTCTGTGTTGGTTGGCAAATGAATGGTGACTCCACTGACTGCAAGAATATGGACTCTATTTCATTCCCCACTTTTGCACTATGGCATCCACGGGACTGAACCCAAAACAATACGCTCTTTTTTTCACCTACATGTTTACCCTGGTGCACCCCACTCTTCTCCTCCCTTGGTTCATGCTGCCCCTTACCTATAGAACTTTTTCTCAACCCTCTCCATTCACCTTTATTTAAATCTGTTTGTTTTGCTTTTGTTCACTTTTAACTTCCATAGTTCCTTTAGAAACTAACGTTCTCTGTGACTAACCTACACCCACCCCCCCACTTCTCCTCGTTCCCCCACCACTCTGTAACATCCTCCCCCACCCCCCTTTACCCGTCCTTTCTCCTCGTATACAACCGGCCATGCAATTGGCTGCAAACATCAGAGCAAGGTCACGGTCTGGTTGACTACACATACGAACTCTCTTGCAGGGCACTTTTAATGTTGTTCGGTTTCTCCTGTCCCAGAAATGTCGTCCCACTATGGTGTCTACGTGTGACTTCACTCAGTTGAGTACCTGTTGTTATTCTTTATCTTTTTGTTTTGTTCTGGCGAAGGCTACTGTCCCAGAACATTGACTCTGTGTCATTTGTAGCTGGGTTCAATTCCTCTGTTATTAGCTTACTAAATTACTTGTTTGTGTTGTTTGGTCTATCCTAAAGAGGGAGTAATGGCCTTCTTCCGTTACATAGTAAAATAGCCTGCCCTAGTGTCTTTGTTTTTACCATATAAATTATCAAACCCTGAGAAAGTGGAGAAGTGGGTAGACGGCCACGTTCCAGGAACTGGGACGCATATTCATCCGGTTAAGAAAGACCTTCCAGAGACAGCGAGAGAGGTCAAATTGCAAAATATAAATACTGCAAACCTACGACAAGAAGAAGGAAAAAAAAACAGACGGCCCATACAATTCAAGGCGGACCCAGCAAAAGACGTGTGCTTTAAAATTCAGTCCGAATAGACTGCCTTTGAGCAACGCTAGAATTAACAGCTCATTTCGCTGAGGTGCCTGGATAAGAACACCTTGCTTTATGTTCATTGGCTATCAACAGTGTCGATCCCTTCTGGCACAGTGGATCTTTTTTTTTTCCTTCTTAAATCACGTCTGATCAAGCACTTTTCTCTTTTGACTACTTTCTCCCTTAAATAGTATTTTCTGCAGGCAAACTGCAAGTGCACCTCATCCAGCTAATGGCGGGGTTCGATGGATGGGAGGGAGTTAGGGAAAATGCCTTCCGCAGATGGAGCAGACGGCTAGTGATCGAGTGCACAGAGGTAAGGATTTTATCGACTTCTCAAAAAGGAATAGATTTAGTGAGTGCAGGTGAGGGGGCCATTGCACAATTTGCAGGAAGGTGGCATAAGACTCGCTGTCGGCTTCGCCGGCACTCAACAGCCTCTTGGTGGGATATCTCCCCACACCCTACTCACTCCTCCCCACCAACACGTTCCTAGAGGATACAAATCAAGAGTCTATGAGCGCGTGTTGAAACGAAATAAATCAACGGACAGCGCGCGCACTGCCCGTCAAGGACAGGCGACGTCATATGACTCTTCAGCCCATTGCACGTCGTGCCTAGTCCAAAAATATCAACGGCTTATAATTAGCTCCATCCCCTCCCCGCTCCCCTTTTCGTTGTCGTTGCTGACCCAACACATTGGCAGAAAGATGGCGATCGGCTCCTCCAGTCCGTGCAAGACCTTTACCTCATCAACCAGCAGCCAGTGTGGCAGCACGCTTCGCGGTCCAGCCCCTGCTGAACTGCACCAGGTTTCCAAAGCTGGTCACGACCTTCGGCCCCGGAAGCAGATGACACTTGATGGACAGCCACAGGAAGTTGACTCACCGCTCTCTTTGATGGAGATTCTCCCCTCTATGCTTCTTTCTCTTTCTGTCGATCCTGCTTGTTTCAACTGTGATTGGCATTATTAAGCTTCACTTCATTGAAGCAGAAGCTGGCATTATTCAAATACAGCAGTCTGTGAGGACGGACAGGGACACCGGATGTGTTTGATATTTCAATGGCAGAAGCAAGGGAGAATGAAAATGGGCTACGAAGGAGTTTTGCATAAACATCTGTTACACCGTAGCAGCGGCACAGATGTGCAAGTGAAGGGGGGGGGGGGACGAGTTATTTCAGAAATCTCCAAGGAAAACGAATAACTTCACAAATCTCGGAGAAATATGCAGCAATCCAGAACTCTCAGAGACAAAAAAATTAACTCTTCCAGAAGTGTCTCTGAAAGAAAATAAAACTGTGTCAGCAGGCGTGGCGAGATACATCATTTATTCAAATGAAGTTCTTGGTGGAAAAAATATGTTCTAGAAGTTTCAGTGAAAAATGAGCTGTTTTAGTGATCTCAGTTTCAGATTAAAACCCGAATCATTTAGGAAATCTCGGTCAGCAAAGAAACTTTAAAATCACAAGGCGAGGAAATGTGAGAAGAGTGTTTCTGAGCCCCTAAGGGGCTTCCTTTAACTGTATCAACGGCAACCTGGAGTGTCTACAGTCGCTTTAAGTCCCAGATTGATCCAATTCTGTTAAATTACTATTTCATCATGAGGCGTCTAACAGTAATCATTACATGCTATTATTTAAGATTCAGGACTGAATCTATAATGGACGAAATCTTTGATGATAAAGCCATTTAGTAACAACACAGCAAATGAGCCAAGGTAATTTGTAATTTCTTTTAATACTAATTAATAACAAACTTGGATCAACTGCTTTGTCACAGCATGTTCACTTCAAGCAGCATCACACCATGGAGAATGACATTACAACGGCAGGTGTTGCAACACTCACGAAAACTTCTTGAACAATACATTAGTTGTTTGTACTAATGGGACAATTTACAGTGACTGTAATCTACAGTAAGAGTTGAGAAATGCACATTTCATAAACATTGCGAAAAAATCTAACAGATTTCCATAAAAAATGACAGCATCTATGCTCAGCTTTGGCTGAACACACCATCCTTGTACGCATCAAATTAACTGAACGTTAACCCATCCTCCAAGGCAAATTTAGGGCTTTCCTTAACCGGACAGTCTCGGTCCTTGTTCGTCGAAATGGCAATCTAGAGAAGTTTGATTGCCCTGTAAAAGCCGGGTTTCTCATTGTCACTGCAGCATGCCTCCGTTGAACTGATCCTGATTATTTGCGTCCCGTCTTCAACAAAGGCATCACAATCAAATTCAGCACGCTGTGTGGGGAAGGCATTTATTTACTGCCCGGGAAAGGGGGAGACAAGTCTAACTCTTTGTGGAAGCTACTGTTCTTGGTTTTCTTTCCGGGACTCTGCTACAAAGAACCTTGTAGACATGGTATGGTGTGCAAACAGAAGGCTTAAGGGGAGGCAGTTACTTGATGTCTCAGCCACTAATAGGGACATCAACTGGAGAGCATGCCCAAAGATTTTTAGTACATAAAAAATCTTTGGAATGCCTTCTACATTGTTAACCCGCCTGCTCTAGGCAGTTTGTTATTACCCACTTGTTTACAGGATCGTTACGTGATCAGCACTTACAAAAAAACAACGCAAGTGACCCAGCGGACGTAAACACCGATTGTAAAATGTAAATAACATATTTGAGGTCTGACGAGCTGCTGGCACCTGCAATGGCTCTCTTAGGTTTCAGCTGCGTTTATCTCAGTGGACCTGGCACGTAGCTACTTCCCAGCTCGCGCCAGTCCCTCGCAAATTTTATCATCGGGCCAGATCAATAGTGCTGCAGACGCGGAAATGTGAAAACGCCTGTATGGCTTGTTCTTCGTTTACACCGCTTGTCGCTTCTGTACAACGACATTCAAAACACTTAACGAAGATATGGCGGGAGTTCACCTTTCTATGAACGTCCGTGGTCTGACCGCAAAGAGAGAGAGAGACTGTGTGTGCGCGCGCAAGCACGCAAGCGCACCTTTTCCTCCAGTCATGCGTGCGCATGTGTGCGTTTATGTTTTCGCACTCCACTTTGGTATTAAAATGTGTGTGTGTGTGTGAAAGAGAGAGACTTATTTTGCCTGCGTGTGCACCCACATGCTTCGCGTGTACAAGCGTGTGGGCTGTCTATTTCAAGCAAGCAAGCCTGCCGGACAGAAGTGTCAGGAACAGACCGAAGTGCGGGCTTCTTGGGAATTGCAGAAATTTGATTGTGGCGGAGTGGGGGCGGCGGTGGCTGTACGAGATGAATACTGATATCGGAGAAGTGAGGTCAGGGCGCCGTGCGGCACCACAGGAAATCCTATCAATTATTTAATTTCGGCAGAACGATCTCATCCAAGTGTTTGCCAGCCAAAACACAATCAACGACATACTTGTGCTTCTTTGTGTGTGTCGGGGTGCACGCGTGCGCGCGTGCGCGCGTGCGTGTGCTTTTGTAAGATTGTGTGTATGAGACTTGAACCTTGTTCACTAGACAACAGGAAGATTTTTTTTCATCTCAAGATTTGGACTAAAATATGCGCGGGAGCAGATTTGAGTGGTAAATGATAAAAAGACTGAACGGGATGGAGGAAAGTTTAAAAAAAAAGCCAAGAGCAATCGCTCCTGTCGTTTATAAGCAGCGGATGAAGACCAACCTGTAAACCACAGTCACACCGCGCTCCTATCACTAGAATGGCGACCTCAGTGAATTATATTTATCAAGGAGGATAATTTACTCAAGAACCTTACCCAGCAAAGAGGTGCTGCGGCAGTGACCATCCTAGTTTTTTCCCCACCTGTTTGCTCAGTTCCAACTCTCATGGTGTTGCTAAAATTGACTGCTGGAGGTGCGCAAATTTCAGATCGCGAAAAAAACACATGACACGATAGCAACATTGAATCTTCGGGACTGCTTCTTTGTTTCCAATGTTATAAGGCTTCCTGTGGATTCTGAGGTCGCATGCATGGAAAATGACTGTAACCAATTGTTTTCTAGTCCTTTAACTGTCACCCTCCCTGACGAGTGTCGTGAGACACAGGGTACGTACTACTAGCAATTTACTTTCGAGAGACGTTAATATTAATCTAATGGAATATGCCAATTATATCGTGTAACCATTTTCAATATTAATTTGCATTCGTTTGTGTAAAGTCGCGGTTCAGATTACACGTGACGGTCTTAAGCATCTCACCTCCATGTGCTGAAAATGCACCACAGCCTTGCTAAACTACGCATGCCTGAAAATTCTCCCGGACATAGATCACTTCGATTAGCTGCGTCACCGTTGTTTGAGAAACAGCGTATGTGGTTAAAAAAACAAGCTCCTTAAAAGAATTTCCCCCCACCCCACGCCTACCAAAACACCCCCCTCCCAAGCAAACAACAGCTTCTTTAGGCAGCTTGACAGAAGCCTGACGACACACTTAATTGATTCGCTCACTGAACGACCAGCGCGCGCGCCTGTGCATGCACCTGCAGGTGAGTGGCGCGAGAGACGAAGTGCACACTGGCACGGCCGCCTTTCATCGCCGGGATCGATCTCACTCACTAAGGCGGGCGTGAGTCATGGCAATACCCACCGCGCTCTTGGCCCGAGCTACAGGAGGTCATTATGGGACTTTGCGTTCCCAACACGGCCGCGCATCACCAACAAAGCATATTTCCACCCTCCCTCCCTCTCCCGTCCCCACTGCATTCAATTTTATAACAGTATCACCCATGCCTGCTCTCCTTTCCCTCCCTCTTCCTTCCGTACCCTCTTCCAGCACCTGATAATAGAAAACTTCCATTAGAAAGCGTAACAAAACGCCAGTGTATGACTTACAGCCACGTTGGTAAACGATGTAGGTATGAGGCGCGTGCAAAGGATATGGGCAAAAGGTGGTGCTTGCGTGGGTTCCCTCGCGCTCTAGTTTTCTTTTAGCGAAACAAGCGTAGGACGTGTGGACGAACTGAAAGTAATGTGCTCTGGCTATGTCCACAAACCGTATATTTCACAAACTGACCCTCTCTTTTTCAGGAATTTCATAAGCTCATTCCGGCATCCGAATGTTTACGGCACCATAATGAATTACAGTCTCTTGTGCGAGAAGCATTTATGCCCCAAAGACTAATATTTTTGCCTCTCACTCGTAGTTTACATACCTATTTAAAAATCTATGAATAGAAACATGGACACTTTAGGCCTAAATATGTCACGAAAAGGAAGATCAAAAGAAAGAAAGCAATACAGAGAGAGAGATAATGCAAGACGGTACGATAAAAAGGAGGGAAAAGGAAGGAAGAAGGAAAGAAAGAGGCTGATGACTGGGGAGCTGCCGATGGTAGTGATGACAGTTCGTATCGTGTTGTTATTATATACTGCGCTTGATCGTACCAATCAACAAGTCGAATGGAAACAACCGAATAGACCAGTCCAGTCGTCTGCCAATTAATTTTTAAAAAACATTTGCGGTTTCGATGCTTCAAACCTTGGTCAAATCTTTGGAGCCAGAGATTGTTCACTACTGTATCATGGAGAAAACGTTGTGGAAGATAAGATTTCGATAGAAACTCAATGATCTTTTCATTTATTATCTGACGGCGGAATTAATTCTTTAGAACTCTTTTCATTCAAGTTCGTCCAGTCGTGTGAGGCCAGTGTGACACTTGTTCACTGGCACTGATCGGTCGCAGTTCTTGCGCACAGGCTAAGTCACACCATTGAAAGCAGGATACTTGGAGGGGGGGGGGGAGGAACTGGTCATGAACTGTAACTGTAACACGTAAACTTTACTTCGGCTTGAGCCAGACTTGCACGTTTTGGGTGGGAAGGATTCAGCAGCTGTCGGCTACGTGCAAAGCTTTGCTGGAAAGAGTCCTTTAAATTTCCAATTCGAGGCTTGCAATTCGATTTCATTGGCCAGACGTCTCTGATAGTGAGTCTGATGAATGTCATCGATAAGCAGCGGGCAGGCGACAGCCGATCATTCAAAGACAGTTGGGCAGGACGGCTTGATGGCACTGGAAACTGCATGCCTACCCTGCAGGGCTGCATCGCCATGGAATGGCGGTGGGGGCGGGTGGGTGAGGGAATATTGATGGATAAAAGAAGGTAGAGTGTGATTTTCAAAACTGTCCTCCATTTTCTGATAGCTCCTACAAACACTTATCTTGCCTTTTATTAAATACAGAACTTGTTTTTCCAATATACAGATTTTCGACTCTGTCCTTAAAACCATATGTATGCCTACAAGAAGTGAACGGTTATGTTTATAACGACAAACTTTTACTAATTAAAAAAATTAACACTAAAACTTTGTTAAATATTATGGTATTCTACTAGATACTTCTTACTGGCCTTAATTGTTCATGTTTGTCAGAAAGACTTCATTAGCCACAACCGTCTCCCCCCAGGACCCCTGACCACCTCGGTTGTAGTATAGCGTTTAAGGCCTCCACTTCTGAGGGGAGGAGGTATGTCGGTGGCCGGCGCCCCGGCTGTGTCATACCTAAGATTTAAAAATTGACAATGTAGTCAATGTAGCCCTGCCAGACCCCTGACACTATAGGGAACAGTACTAGGACTGGCTGGCCTGGTGTCAGTGTAATGTGACTGGGTGAAACTGAAGCTTGTATTACGACAACAGTCCCAGTGTGGCAGCATGTAAGCGTTGTCTAAGAAATACCGTCCTGATAAGTATTTACCTAGTTTGCGGAGGGAGGTTTTTTAAGCAGCACACACCCACCCACCCTCAGCCCCCCCCCCCTCCGTCCCGATAAAAAGCCCTAAACTTTCCAGAAAGTATAATAGGCCCAACACAGATACGCCCGTCTCTCGCCAGTTAGAAAAGAATACTTCCACTTGGCTTGCACGTGCAAACACCATTCACAAAATACTCCACACTCCGTCTAAAATTGTGTCTATGTTATCTTAATACAGACTCATGCGTCTTCTCTTCAAAAGGCTACCACTGGCTTAGTAACCCGATGCTGTAATTTTCAGACCTGCTGGCTAGACAAGGCGTAGTATTGCATTACACTATAGAGGGAGGTTCTGTTGTGACTGTTGCTAGTCATGTGACACTGACGTTATGGCCTCAGGTTATGTTCGATCGCGCTGTACATCAGCACACGACCTCTGGTACAGAGAGCGATATGTGAAGAGGAACCATCGAGCGTGACATTGTCATAGTCTGCGAGCCATAAACGCTTGCGTACAGGGCAGCCCCCAACATAACTTGTGTAAAAAAATCGATAATTATAGCATCTTCTCATTTTCAACTATACATGACATCTGTTGATAAACCAGATCCGCAGACCACTTTCTATACTGCTTTATCAGTCCCGTGATTCCATGCGCCTCGCCCGAAAACCTCTCTTCGCTGGTGTTACTTGAAATTTTCTCTTTTTCTTGTTTTTTTTTCATCTTTTTTTTAGCAAGGCGATAAATGAATCATTTCCAATCACTACATACTATGGTCCTCGATCAGAAATAAACTGGTATACACCTCTGACTGCAGACTTTCTGTCATGTCGCGAGCATCCAGTGACCCGTGCTATACTTCTTTTCTATCATTGCCTTGCCAGAGCACTCCCAGAAAGCCGCTTGGAGCGTGATCGATATTGCCAAATCGGTTGTCAAGGCAGGTGACGTCAGCGTCTAGGGGCACACATAGAAAACAGCCTGTGAGTGACAATTGCGGGATTACACTAGCGCTGAAAGGCTGCACGGATCTCCGCAGAACGACAGTTACAGCTGCCGAACCAGCGTCGGTTTTAGCGGAACATGCTCACTATTGCAGTACTAAAGTCCAAACCCACTGTACAGACGGGGACCTGAGAGACAGCAGAGAGGGGTATCACTTTAGTCAGCCATGCCACTTACGTGTTAATGCTTATACAAACACGCAGACGCTGAGCGCCATGACTTCACACTCAGGCTTGAAACTAGCCATTACGTGGGGTCGTGTGGTTGGGTAAAAGAAAAAGTTTTACTGTCAAAAAAGGTCAGGAGGAGGAGGAAGAAAGAGGAGGAGGCGTCAAGGGAGGGCACGTGTGGCCTAGATCCTTTACTGACGAAACATTACTGTGTTAGATCCAAGAGCGTCTGGAATAATCATCAAGAGGAGATGTGGCCAATCTCGGTGAACATAAAGCGTTCCTATGCAAATAGGAATCACGACGAATGGCGTCATTAAGTCCCACCCTGATGAGTCACTGATCGCCTGGCAAACTGAGACTCGTCCAGTACCCTTGTTACTGTGTGGCCGATGTCAAACTGAGACTCGTCCAGTACCCTTATTACTGTGTAGCCGATGTCAAACTGAGACTCGTCCAGTACCCTTATTACTGTGTAGCCGATGTCAAACTGAGACTCGTCCAGTACCCTTATTACTGTG
>SMGT01000958.1:542847-556474 GCA_004794575.1 Lanistes nyassanus | reverse complement strand
CCTTATTACTGTGTAGCCGATGTCAAACTGAGACTCGTCCAGTATCCTTATTACTGTGTAGCCGATGTCAAACTGAGACTCGTCCAGTACCCTTATTACTGTGTAGCCGATGTCAAACTGAGACTCGTCCAGTATCCTTATTACTGTGTAGCCGATGTCAAACTGAGACTCGTCCAGTATCCTTATTACTGTGTAGCCGATGTCAAACTGAGACTCGTCCAGTACCCTTATTACTGTGTAACCGATGTCAAACTGAGACTCGTCCAGTACCCTTATTACTGTGTAGCCGATGTCAAACCGAGACTCGTCCAGTACCCTTATTACTGTGTGGCCAATGTCAAACTGAGACTCGTCCAGTACCCTTATTACTGTGTGGCCGATGTCAAAATGCTGCCACGAATCAACACACACGTTTTTTGAGTTTTTAGCACCCTAGCGGTTTGTCTTTCACCTGGAACCCTGTGCTAATGATTTTTACCCACTGCGTCACGAAGAGGAACATACGCTTTCAGGAGCCTTCTGTCCCCCCGTCCCCCCAACCCCGACCTCCACCCACTCCACACTCCATAAACGTTTCCTCCTTCCATATCTCTCTGTCTCTTTTTAAATAAATATTATTTTATTAGATGCTTGGATGTATTGTACTGTACTTTTTTAATGAAATTGGGCATCAACCAACCAACCAACCAACCAACCAACCAACCAACCAACCAACCAACCAACCAACCAACCAAATTATCGATCAATCTGATCTAATCAAACACGATCGATCTGTCCAAATCAAACACAATCAATGGAGCAGACACAACAGACGAGGTCGTTCAGTACTGCGGGGCCTGCTCACCCGCGCAGGAAGACGGCCACGGACAGCGGTCACGCACGAGCATCATGGACCACAGCACGCGCACGCTGCACGGCACGCGCCATTGATCCCGGAGCCTGGCTGCGGTCGCCGCGAGCCAGACGGCAACACTCAGGCGGCAGACCGCGTCCGTCGAGGACGACTGCGCGGCCACCAACAAAGCGATGGAAAGCAACTGTAGACAGCCTGCCAGTGATGAAATCTTCACAGAGCAGCAAACTACTCCGCTCTCTCGCTCACGGGTTATCCCTGCGTGCGCACCTCGTGCTATCACAGCGCAGCGGAAGAGAGGAGTGGCGGGCTTTCCCCACCCTCAGCCTGGGGCCCTGCAGTGAATGTCATAGTCGGGGAGGACAGTGGTGACAGCTCGGGCCTCGGTGATTCACCTCCTCTATATTCCCTTCTGATCATTGCGCCGTCTTTCCAAAATTCGCCGTCAGACCAGGTTACTCTGATGGCTTTCGGGAGCTGTACTGTTACAGATAGCATGTCAGTGACGTGACAGCGTGCTACCCACGATGGAGGAGGAGGAGGAGGAGGGATAAACGACAACCACTACAATGGTGAACACGGTGGTGATACGGAACTGGTGATCGGTCTAGACACCGTTTAGACAATGCATCGTAAAAACTGCTAGTTTTACTTAGAAGTGTAAATACAGATGGATGCATGCTTGTATATATGGGCGCTCAATACGCTAATACAGGGGGGTGATGCAGTCGTTCGACCAGCTGTACGGCCAATAAATATCACCGCTGTACTGCGACACGGAGGTCCATCTTGTTTGCACCCAAAGATGTCACTGAACTCGAACCCCGCTCCCCCAGCTTTGTCCAGTCATCTTCAACCTGTATGAAGCCAGTTCTGCACTCGACAACCACTGGTACAGGTGCAGATCATATGTACGTGATTGGACCATGGGACAGTTAACTCGAAAACTAGTCAGTCTACAGCCGATTGTTGTTTTATTTTTTGCTTAGCTTTTGCTATGAAGACTCCTTTGACTCTAGATGCATGTTCCAAGGTCCTACTTCCCAGTAGCACACCTATTTTATCAAGTATATGTGGACTGTATTCGTCTTCAAGCTTCCCAGAGGCTGCAAGCAGAAGTGCTGCATGAGATGAACACACTGCCTGACCCAGATGCATGTTTCTGTCCCAGCATGCAAACTGATGAAAGCCAATGGCCTCAAATCCTCAGTCTGCTATCGACTGACATCGTTTTGCATGGTGGAGTGATTCTAAACAGCTTGACCATGTCTTTACACGGCGACCGCAGCTGGCCTGCACGAAAATTCGTACCTCCTGTCCAGAGGTAACAGTGTACGTGAAATATAATAAATAGGCCTCAGGACCGTTTGTATGGACGGGAGAGCAGACAGGAGCCCTCTTTGCAACCAGCCCCCAGCGGGCCTCATATGCAACTCGTGACTGCCTGATATTCTTCGCCGAAAGCCCTGCTGCTGCCGAACTGCATAATCCTGCAGCATTCCAAGGACAGTGGGAGCTTATATGAACATCGCAGTAAGGTGGAAAGAACCGAGCTGTGTGTATGCATATGTAACAGAACATCTAGCTGTACGGACAACCCCTGTGTGCATGCATATGTAACAGAACATCTAGCTGTACGGACAACCCCTGCAATGGCCACTGCGGTAATGCAGCTGACTGTTTGGCATTTTCGTCCTCGGGTGGCTTGCATAAGATTTATACCTGCACTTTCGATCATAAAAACAGTCGTAAGGAGCATTCGATCTGTTAATTTTACATGCACCTTTACGTCTGAACGTGAGATACGAACCCTCTTGATCTTTTCTCGCCGCAGAAGATGTTACTAGCGACGGATGTCATCTGTGCCGCGTGCCTTTGTGTCAGCTTCTGTGGTTTAATTCACAACCACCACATTTCAACACGAGGTTGGTCTGTCGTTAGTGAACAGACATAACAAACAGCTGTCTGTACATATGCGTTCTGTCTGCAATTGCACGGCTCTGTGTGTGTGTGTTGGAGGGAGGGGGGGGAGACATGATGATAATGACGAGTTTAGTTCGAAATGACAAAATGGCGTTGTCTACAAAATACTCTTCATGGTCATTTATATACTTCAGCAGTTGAGTTAGTAGGGATGACCTTCTGGCACCATTAACACACACTCTTTTAACTGCAGTAAACTCTTACACGTCATTTCCGGTGATTACCGACCACGCGTTTGAAGCAGATGCCAAGATTTTCATTCACTTATACCGTCAGGAGAAGGATTCGGTCTAATCAATTATTTTCAAACAGTCGTGGTCGCGACGCGTGCATCCAATAATACTGAATGGCTCGAGTCCACGGACTGAGCCTATAGCAGGTCGCGTGCAGTTGCCTGGAAGGCGACATTCTTCTATCGACTGGCGTTTCACGGGAATACCAGAAGCGCGATTGACAGGTCCTTCCACACAGGCTAGGGCACATGCCCTGCACGACTCGACGATCTGCGCAAGCTGTTGTGTGTCCGTTCGGACCCAAGTCTACAGATTGGAACCCAGATGGTACTCACCTGTGTGCGTGAAGACGTAGTATGGGAAACTGCTAAATCCGCTGTACCCAGCCGTGTACAGGCAAACCAGGGCCAGCTGGATCAAGCTCCATTTGGGAGGGTTCGGGTTCCAGTCCAGCTCCATCGCTTGAGACATAATATCTGGGCGACTAATGGGTGAGAATGTTCCACGCAAGAGGAGTTTCTTTGCGACGAAACAACTGTTTTTTTCTCTCCTTTTTTTAAAAAATCCTAATATTGAAAATGTCTAAGCCGCTCCACTTGTGCAACTCACAAGAAGCATCTCACGAACGCGCCGCGTGCTGACGGGTGCCACCGGCTCGATTCGCGTTCAGCAGACGACACTCGCCGCGAGGCGCCAATCGCCCAGCATCCCAAAGACAAACCGCGCGCATGCGCACTCGCCTACCAGTGGTAATTTTCGCGCGTGCATGGCTGTCTGTTAGGCACGCGCGCCACGCCGACCTGGATTACTCAGCGCAGGCGGGTGGAACACCGCGCTTTCTTCGATGCCTGTCTGGCAGCAGAGCGGAAGAAGAGCAAAGCGTGTCAATAACAATTGTCAGCTGCGTCTGCCGAGCTGCTTAGGGATCGCCGATCTGCACACCGGCACCACGCTGGCCTGTGATATTAATAACACTTCGTTCTCAAAGGGAACTTCTGGAACCGAGAGCACTGCGCAACAATGTGGCTTTGCGCGAACAGGAAGCGTGCATTTTCGCGCAGTGGAGTTGAGATCCGACACATAAATATTTCCTTTCCGTACATAAACATATCTCCATTCCATAAATAAATAAATTCTTTCTGTATGTAAACATCTCTTTCCGTAAATATATTTTTCCCAGGTAAACAATTTTCCCTAAGAAAACATTTCTCTTTTCCGTTGGTAAACATCTCTTCCGAATGTAAACATCTCTTTCCGTACTTACACATCCCTTTTCCCTACGTAAACATATCTCCTTTCCATATGTCAAGATATCTCATTTCCGCTGGTAAACATTTCTTTCCGTACTTGAAACATCTCTCTTTTCTGTCTGTAAACAAATCTCTTTTATGTACCTAAACACATCTCTTTCCGTTCTTGAATATATCTCGTTTCTGTATGTAACTAATAAAACTATATATCTCATTTTCGTGCGTAAAGATATCTCGTTTCTGTTAGTAAACATCTTTTTTCTGTATTAATAGATATCTCTTATGCATAGCTTGCTGCAAGGCCTGTTGTCTTGGAAATAGTTGAGCGGGTCACCTGTCGGTCCATTCCATGAACGTGCAGGTTTAGCGCTCGTTTCCAGCGAACGTGCACACTCTGATCCATTTCGGTCAAATGGAAAACGGACAGGAGGTGTAAAACATTGCATCCAATTGCAAGGGCTAGACTACATGAATAGTTAAATCTTTTCGTTCAATGAAGTCTTCAAAGGTCCCACAATGTAAACTTGTCACGTACATAAAATAGGAAGATCGCTATAGTTTTACAAAAGGGCGAAGCTGATATCGTGCACGCTCATGGAGCCTAGCTAAATTTGCTCATACAGTCATTTATCGATCCTGAGCACATGCAAGTGACACTGCATGAGCGGGATTCACTAACCCCTTTTATGAACTTAAGTGATGCAAGCCCCGATTAAGACATGTAAGCCGGCCCAGCTGGAATTTTCCATAGGAGTGACCGGGGGGAACTATGGCAGTCAAAGAGAGGTAACTCCAACTACCGGAGCTCCGTCTCCTTCCTCTCTTGCCTCCTCCTTTCTACACTCTTCCTCGGCCCCCTTCCCTCACAGTGACGGATCCAAGGGTCGTTCTGGGGGAGAGCTGGGGAACCATTATGGTGTCTGTCGGGGTCAGTGCTTGTGACGAGCCAGCGTGGAATTTTCAGCTGACCTTCCCTCCTGCATGTTGTTATAGGAGTCCATTGGCCCAACATCCATTTAAATTTTAAGCATGAGATCTCTCAAACTCTTGGAGTGGGAGAATATCGTCCTATCACCCTTCTGGATCCACCACCGCTTCCCCCAGGCAATAAAATAACTGCTAGGTGAAAGCAGTTATCTTCCAGGTTTACTAGCCAACAATTTAATTCTAGTTTAGGAACATGACTCGTAACGCTGACGGTTTCCAGAGCGAAAAACTAGCGGCACTTGTGGTAAGGGAGACAACAGAAAGCTATTCACACTAATCAAAATAAAGTTCTTCATCTTGACTAGAATAACATTTTGCTTTGTGCGCGCGCATAGCAAGTTAGCAACTTGAGAGAAAAAAAAAACAACAGGAGGTCGTTTGAATTCCCATCATTTATCTTATCTCAAGCAGTGACAGATCTAGCTTTTCTTCTTATGCCAAGTAAATTAATACTCTTTTGGGTTGCTGCCGCTTCCTATCCAGTGGCAGTCCTGATAACCCTTGAGGCCACGCCACCTCCAATAGTCCAGGGACGCACTTCGATATAAGGGAAGTAAACTTTGTATCTTTGTAAAGCTCTATCATCAGTTGTTTCCCCTGCACTGTAAAGAGTTTCTGAAACATACTCGCGCGAAGAGGTTCCACTTATCAATGGACTTAGGCGTTTTAGATGATTTAAATAATAACAACAGCAGCAACAGCAACAACAACAACAACAATAACATGGACAGTCAAGAAAGTGACAGTGACTTTTCTGTGACTGATGACAGATTTTGAAGAGGGCGAAGAGGAGAGGAATAAAAATACGGAAGCGGAGGAGGGTGCATCAGAATTTCCATCTCGGAATAATAAAAGAGCTGGAATCACTGACAGACCATCAGAAATTGATGCAGATGCAGAGGTTCCTGATATCACTCATAACAACGATTTTGACGGCGAGATTAACGTCGAAAGTTGGGTGAGAAATTTCGACCACATGCCAGAAATCTTTCCATTCACCGGTTCGCCAGGGCTGAATGAAGAAATAAGTGTTTGCTTTACCCCTCCGGACTATTTTCGTTACACCAGAAATAATAAAACTGATGAAGTCCCAGACAAATACCTATGCCAGGGAGAAAACTGGGAAAATAGAAGGAAGTGCAGAGAAGATTTCTCGTAAGTCCATGTATGCAACATGGAAAACTGTGAGTGGCTGTGAGATAAACTATTCCTTGCACTCGTCATTCATATGGGTTTTGTCAAAAAGCCACGTATGAAAGATTACTGGTCCAAGACCAAAGTGGTGGACAGTTCCTTTGCAGCATGGCTACTGACAAGGGAGAGATTTTGTTCCATGTTTTCTTTCTTCCACCTGAATGACACCTCAGCGTCTTTTGCCTCGAGGTCAGCCAGGTCATGAACCCCTTCATAAGATTCGCCGACTGTTTGGTCACCTGAACAAGGTAAGATTGTCATTTATTCACTTGCTATTTTGACTCCATTTCTCTTTTCCTCCTGCTACTATACAGAATGAGCATATTTTCATATTAGCATATTATTAAAATATTAGCATATTTTCGTGTGTGAAATCACCCTGATGTTTTGTTTGCACCTGAGTGTTATACGTGCACTTTTATTTCCAATCAGTGGTGAAAAAAACATGGTCTGTTCTGTTATTTCAGGCATTGAACATTGTGATATAAAATTGCTTATAGTTGTCTGTAATAAAGTTGTTGTTTTTTGTGGTTTTTGTTTGTTTGTTTGTTTGTTTTCTTTTTAGTTTTTCGTGGCAGCGCTTCAAAGAAGTCAATACAGCCATTTCAGATGTCAGCATAGATGAAGCAATGTGGCCCTGGAAAGGACGATTGCACTTTCGTGTCTATATGAAAAACAAAGCAGTGAAGTGGGGTATAAGATGTGCGAGTCCAGGCGGAGGAAGCTTGGCTTCCACTTGCTGTCTGTGGTCATGGTTCCAGCCAGCATCGTATTCAACAAACACAGAAAAGTGAGGGGGAAAAAGCCATGGAAACTGTAGAAGTTTGTGATGGTTGTGTGCCAGTGTGAACTGCAGGAGGCTACTGAGGATGGTGATAGCGACCAGCAGAAGCAAGAGGCAACAAGCCAGTGAAGAACAACAGGTTGACGGGCAGGCTTACCAGGGTTCCTGCACTTGCCAGTGGCAAGAAGAGATACAATGTGCCTTGCACTATGCCAGAGCAAGAGCAAGTGGCCTAACAATTTACGAGCTAAAGAAAAAAAGTAAATCTGGTAAACAACTTTTATAGAGTTGGCAATGCCACTGCGCTCAGCCAAGTGCTGAGCCAGTATTTGCACGCGACCGGCTTGCCAGAAGCAACATCCTTACAGTGACGCAAGCAGGGTTGTTCATGTTTTTTCCTATATTGCATCTCTGCCAGAATGTTTTGGCATAAAATGAGAGAGATGCAGACTGTTGTGCTGGAGGAAATGAAGTGTCCTACATTATGTGCTGTAAAACTTTCGTAATTTAAGCAGTAAATATATCTCACCCAGTTCTTCCTCCCAATTAGTGGTGCTTTCACCATACTAATATCATTGCCCTCGCTTGGACCATGTAGAGAATGCAATTACACCACACAGTCTCGGTGAAGATGTGGAACACTTCTTTTATATTATACAATATTCGAACATGCACGGGTTTCTTTGAATAATAAAACTTAATTCTTCATTTCTGCTTTCTAAACAGTTATCGGTCTTGATCGAGTAAAGCCGCTATGCAGTATCTAAGGTATGCTGACGAAGAAATGTCTGTTACTGAACACGCCAGTGACAGACGCCTGAGAAGTACGTGCACGTGCTCCAGTTGAACAAACCCGGAGAGTAGTGCTTCCACCTCGCGGTGATTTCTGCAAGGGGGGGGGGGGGGTCTATGCTATGTAATGAAACCATCACCAACTAGAGCAGAGAAGTAGCTATAATATCTTGTGTGCTTCGGGGGTGCAGTGGGGCGGGGGGGGGCAGAATGGAGTCAGCATAATCATTGTTCAGCATCAGGAGGTAATCCACTGCAGGATTCTAGTCTGAAGCCTTCGAAACACCAGTCAGATGCTCTGGATGCAATTCTCGGCCACTACAGGATTATATTATAATGAACCGCCGGGCCAATCCGTAGCTGACTAAGTGGGTGGAGACAGCTGTGGACTGGAGGTCGTAAAATCAATGGTTGTGGGTTTATCTCCTCTCTACATTTCAAGTCATTTTACTAGCCTGTAAAGCCAGAGACTGCCTTCAAATTTTCACTTCGTAAATAATTTTCGATTTAAACACCTCACGTGTTTCGGAGTCATCGATTGCAACTTTTAACTACACGAGTCGTAAGGATAGAAAAATGTACCCTCAAAGCGCACGACTGGTCGTGCGTATTGAAGAATATATCCCGAAAGCACACGACCTGGAGTCGTGCGGATAGAACACAAGACGAAAGCACACGACCTGGAGTCGTGCGGATAGAAGAACGCAAGACGAAAACGCACGACTAATCGTGTGGATAAAGTCGGCCTTTCAGATGTACATATTGTTGAAATCTAGGGCTGGCTTGCATTTGCGTTCATATCCCCTGTTCATACTTAAAGACGCACGTAAAATACACAGGGCGAAGGGGCTTTACGACCGCTCTTTGGACTGGAAAGGCAAAGGGCTCATGCAAGCGATCGAGGCACTGGATCGGGATGTCTGTGGTTTCAAATAAGCCAAACTAAGGCTATCTTCGATTCTGCAAGCGTGTCGCATGTTGCAGCATAATTGAGGTTATCTATTATAGTGTTTACAGATAAACGGTTTTTGCACTATCGTGTACATAAAAATGGTTTCGCCTAGGCCAGATATAGTTCGTATTGAGGGCCATGCAGCGCGCATGCCTGAAGGGAATTCCCCGGCTCGTCATTATACTTGTCGTAGTCCCCGAAGTAGCCCGTAACGAAACCAGAGGGCGTAAACAGAGCGGTAGGAGTGGATGCAGCTTGGTCGAGCGATGACTGTGGCCCTAGGGGAAGCAGACATCACTGGGGCCTTTCATATTTCTAAAAGGTGAGTGTGCCATATTCTATTTCGACTCCTCGCTCTTCAGCTGTTGTTCCAAGAATAATCGCTCCCAGGTCAGCTGCAACACGAAACACGAAAACAAAATTTGAGAATGTCATTTTTAAAACACCAAACAAGTTACTTGAAGAAGTGCACGTTTATTCGTCTGCACGCCTGCATGCATTCCACCAGACCGCCATGAACCATCTTTAATTTACAGACAAGATGTATATATATATATAACTCATATTTGTGCAGGCTCATCAATAGAAATAAGTCAACTGCTGTCCACGAGGCCAGTATGATATCCCACCATCCTTGGTCACTTAAAATTCTCCGTAACGATTTCATGTCTGCTGGCCACTGTCATCAAAATAAGTATACATAGCTGGACCATCTCAGTATAATTGTTCACATCACTCATGCATTCAGATGAAGAATTAGGCTTGGCAGGGGGCGAGCAGTCAGGTCCCCCAGTACCTCTTCAGATCCGCTGCAAGTCTGTGATTCTTATGGGTGGTGGGAATATCAACATCAAGGGCCAAGCACGCCTCCCGTGGGTCAGGAAGCAGAAGGGAAGACGGCGAAGGCAGATGCTTGTGGTCACAAATAAAGAATTAAATGGTTTAATATCAGGAGTTACAGACAGCCACCAGTCCTTTAGGATGTCCCAGCCTGCCCCAAGCCTGTCTCCTGAAGGGGAAGCCAAGTTCTCACCAGGCTGTAATTGTAAAGCTCATAAGCTTTACTGCGAAACTTTAATTTTGGTAGATCAAGGTCGTATCTTCAGGCAGTGGCAGGAATGTCTTAAGGCCAAGTCCTCTAAGAGAAGAAAACGAAGGCAGAAGAGATTTAAAAGCCAGAAAGCAACTTTCAACAGTTGCAAGGAAATGCCTGGTGAAACACCAAGGTCAGAGGGCATGTCACAATCTGGAAACAGTATGTGGCAGGAAAAAGGGGGGAGAGAGTTGCCAGCAGCTACATGTGGTGGCCAGTTTTCTCCTGCCCATGTATTTGTCAAAAGCTGTGAGTCTGTAACGGTTGCTGCTTATGTGAATGTTAACATTAAGAGCAAGATCCGAAAATCAAAGACAAAAAAGAAGCAGAGAAGTTAAGCAGCAGAGACTTGTAAGATTAACCATGACCTGGTATCGTCATGCTTTTGACCCTCACCCTCACAGGACCAGGTCTGTTTTGTTCTTCCTGGCCTGTGACCAATGGATGGGGGAACAAAATAATCCAAGTTCCTTCTCTATAGCTGTGGACAATAGTGATCACACCCATTCATGCATAAGTGCCCTGCACTTGTTGAAATTTTGTACACTTGTTCACTTGAGGTGGTGAATAACTGTGTTGAATTCTTCAAATTTTAAACTATGTAAAAAACAATTATTTACAGCAAAAAGGTATATCCTGGAAATATTGATATTTAGCTTTAAAACATGTGATTTACCTGCTGCCATTTTTTTAATCCATGATTTGGACTGGGATGGGATATCCTTTGCATTCTGAAAGCACTGAGTTATATACAAAACATTCATTAAAAAAATGTGTCAATAACATGTCCTTTCTTACTTGCATAACTTGTTGACTTGTATTCTACAAGTATCACCAAGCATCAGAGCAATTTATTTGGCGTTACCATTTTTACAGTTAATTTTATTTGTTATTCCGCGGCTATTATTTTTGGTTGCTAAATGCATCTACCACCTTTTGAAGAAAGTAAACTCCAGAAACGTGAAATATTATATGGGTTGAAATATACAAAAATAGGTGTTCTTTTTGGGGGGTATGAAGATTAACTATGAATTTTGTGCTTTACCACACTGGTGACCAAAAACAGAAAAAGCTTTTTAAATCTACTGTGTGCACATCTGTACTGCATGGGTCACAAGTATTTTTGTACTTATGACTCCACATACAGATAAGTGATTAGCCAACTCTGTGAAATTGAAGTCTTTTACACTTTTACTTTCACAAGATATTTGGCATTTTAAAATTTTTTAACATTTTGTCTTAGTAGCAATAAGAGTTTCTTGGAATCATGTCTGTCCATCACACGGTGCTCCAAGCGCACATACAAGGATGGGGAAATTCCGAAATTTCAGTGGCTCAACAGGATAGTAACTTTATAAATTTCTCTCTTTTGTTTGACTACAACAGTGAGCAAAAATATATATAAAAACATTAACAACCTGACGGGCTGGTTATTTTCAATTTTTAACTATGTTGCAAGATTTCTAGTGACCTGTTGTCACTGTGCCACCATATTTCCCCATCCCTGCGTACAGTCGTGTGGAAAACATAAAATGTTCATGATCCTGAGACTGTGCAAAACCATCAGATGTAAAATGCATAAATTTACCTGTGGATAAGTTCAGATGGAATCTTAGCTCACTGGCAGTGGTCCAAAGGCTGTGGTAGAGTTTGCATCACAATTATTGTGAATTTGAACTTATTGTTGAAGAGATCTGTGTTATTTTAATTGTGACTGCATGCATTTTAATTAGGATCCATTGTCACATGAAAAAAAAAACAGTTTAACTTTCCATTCCCTTTTTTAATTAAAAGTTTAAATATTCTCATGTATTAGATTGACAGAAGGCAACAAACAGTTGATATTTTTGAAAATATCTTTAGCACCCCACCAAGTAAAAGACCTGATAATAAAAAATAGCCCAAATAGCTGGTTTGCAAAGTGTACCACAGTGAGTTTAATACTATCTGTTTTATCCACAGGTCAAAGAATAAAAAAAAAATTTGTGTCAGGTTTATCTGTTTGGAATTTTGCAACAGTCACCTGATCATACATTTGTGTGTCCTTTCCACAGAGCAACTCTTGATGTTCATGCAGGTTTGAGACTTGGACTCCATTTGACGTGAAGTGCATTAAAAAAAAAAAAGGTAGTTTTGTTGTATCATTCTTACCGGATTCAATGCAGGTTCACGTCTTATGGAGTCCAAGTCTCAAATCTTCATGAAACAAGAGTCTTTTAGTGAGCAAGTTATGGATGTGAAGTGATGTATTTGTTTACTCATATTGTATTTACTTATTGTTGGTCATTGTTTTGATCAAATGCCACTTTTGATGCACTGAATGTGATTTGGTGTCAATGTTGTACAGGTTTCAGCTCACAAACCAAGTGAAGGCAAGTCATCCTGTTACATTCACATTACAATGGTGGTTCATGTAAATTTGTTTGCTATATCACACCTAAATGCAGAGAGTTTGTTTGGGTGCTTAAGACCGCTACCCCCTCAGTATTTAGTACCCTCCCCAATTCCTCCCCCCCTCCATACCGTATATCTGTACATCTGAGTTTCCCCATATAAAGTGTACCAGTATCATTATTGATGAATTTCAGAGTATTAAAAGCCATTAAAGGCACTGTCATTTTCAAACTTTATAATTAACTTTTTTAAGGTGTTGTTTTGGTCTGTGGTTTGTTTTGATTTTCCAATCTGGAAGTTTTTTCTGGGGATGGGTGGGGGAAGGTTGGGTGTTCAGTTGATCATCACCATCACCACCAGTTTTTCGTCTGTTGTTGATAATCGTTTTGATTTCTCTGGTTATGACAGACCACAAATGATCAAGTTTCACCCCTGCCTCCCCTCTTCCAATCAGTCAGAAAGATAGTGGCCTTGGCCTGTATAAGATACCATCATTTTTAAAGCAGCAACATGCTGTTTTCTTTATTTTTCCATCTTACATTTATACCTTATTGATGTCTGAGTATATTGCGTTGTTTATGCTTATTTTTGTGTTATATATTTTTTAGCTGTGTTGAAGGTTTGATGTATGAAAATGTTGACTTCATCAGTGTTTTGTTGTAGCTTGGTTTAACTTCATTATTTCTCTAATGACCCTTCAAGCAGCAATCATATTTTGAATTTATTCATATCTCCAAGCTAAGATTATCTAAAGGGGACTGCTTCATTTTACTGCTGCAGCCTACCAAACTCTGTTCACCTGGTAGTACACATTGTACTGTAAAAACAAAGGTGACAGTGCCAACAGGGGCACAAAGGTGAGCGACTCAGTTAGGAGTTATTTCCCTCCCTTACCTTCTAGTGTCATGTGTCGTGTTTACAGATAAAGTTTCAGATTTGTATGAGAGAATTAGGCAGCTGAAAATTTTATTTTGATAAAGCTTACTGCGGGTGCTTAGCACTGACTAGTATGACAGTTGAAAAAAAGTGCCAGATGCTCTCCTGAAGATCATTTGATTTTTTTTTGTACCTTTGTATCGAGTTTATGGTTGAGGAGAGCGTTAGCTAAGGTG
>SMGT01000958.1:514825-534567 GCA_004794575.1 Lanistes nyassanus | reverse complement strand
TAATTTACTTCACAAAATAAATGGCTCCTTAATTATAACTTGATATAGATTATAAAATAATAGAAGACTTCTGTGTATTTAGTCACAAACATTTTATTGGTGTGACTCAAAATAAAATTTGAAGAATATGATAGCCATTCTGTGTTAGGTTATGAAGACCCCCCCTTTTTTTTGTTGGGGGTGGGGGTGTATTTTTTTTAAAACAAATTTTGACCAAAAATATTTTTAGCATATCCTACATTTCTTATAGGAAAATCATCAAAAATGTATGAGTTATACCAATTTTAGCTTGTATCTGTGTGTTATTGTGTACACTGTGAGAGGGTACATCAGTTGCTTTTAAGTCACAATTATGTTTACTTTTTATGTGCCATAATTTTGTTAAAGGTTTGGGTATCTTTGCCACCACAATAATCTTGTTATGGTCATGGCTTCCCATATCACACAGTTGTGCATCTATTGTGCACGGAAATCTCAAGGGATGCTAGGATATTGCCATATTTGTACCAGGGATTCACATGCTATTTTTCAAAATCAGGACCATTGTATAGAGACCCTCATTTCTTGTCAAAGACACCCGCAGAATTTCCTGGAAGAGTACCAAGGACTTTCACTTTTTGAGGTATGGGACAGCCTGGTAACAAAGGGATTTGGCCATTAAAGCTACGTCAGCACAATAGAGCAACATGATGCATGTAAATATCCTTATATATGCATAGTAAAAGGAAAGATTTAAGTCTCAGTTTTGTAATAACATACATGAAAGCCAGAGTAAAGCAGAAGACAAGTAAACTCAAAACCTAGTTTGCAGCTTTCAGGGTACTTTAAATGTCTTTGGTTTATTCAATTTATTCAATTGTTAAGGAAATTTTGGCAGTATAATGAAAGTTATTTTAAACATTAGAGAAGACATAATACCTTGCACAAGGGAAGATTGGGATGAAGATGTCTTATTAAGCTTTGCCATCTGCTGTTCTGAAATGTTTACTAGCTTATAAGTGCTTGTACATATGACCAGTATGTCTTCACCTCTTTTTACATTGTTTTTAACCATTTGCCATAATGCATGAGTATACAGACCTTTAAAATACTACAGACGGAAAAAACTTTTAGTCCATGAACAGCTGAGATCAGAATCCCTCAGATATGATGTAATTTCACAACCCACAACCATGGCCCACCACCAACAACCACCACCACCAAACAACTGAGGTGAGAGGTTGGTGCTTTGTGCATACCTAAGTCTTAAAGTTTCCCTGGCAGACACCTGGCACCATCGGGAACAATACTAGGACCAGTTGGCCCAGTGTCAGTATCATGTGACTGGGTGGGACTGAAGCCTGTGTTGTAACAGCAGTCCCACGTGCAGCACCACATAAGCTTGACGAGGCAGCACTGTCCTAATATGCATCTTGTTTGCAGTGGGATGCTAAGCAACAAACACTCGCCCACCAGAAACAGATGGGCGAGTTGTGTACAGAAGTTCATAAAACCTGGCTTTCACTGTTATGCCATACATGTAAAGTTTTTACGGCTATGCATGATGTGTTAGCGTCTGGTGAGAAGGCAGTTTAGACAGTGTGAAATACCTGTACGTGTACTCAGTTCATGTCTCTGGGACTCTGGTGCTCAACTGATCATGGACTTAAGTTTCTTTTTTTTGCCATTTAATGAAGTTTTCATGTGAACTTTAAAGCATCATATTTATATGTCATTGATTAAACAAAAAACAGTATGCCATAAAAGAAATGATTGTTTGCTGTTAACACTGACGATTAAAGAACTCCACTCATTACAGAAACTATTTCATCTTATTTTGTGCTTACTGAGTATGTTTTGTCTTTTATTGGACTGAAGTCTGTGCATATCATTGCATCTAGAATTCTATGTAAGTGATCTAACAAAATGTTAGTACCAGAAAGTCAATAAAGCTGAACTTGGAAGAAAACATGCACATTAGAAATTATTAAACTGCGTTACCAGTTTGTCTAACATACGTTCTGTACACTGAAAAGCACTTCCGTTGCCCAACATTAACTTAGCTTTGCCACGTTGACATGCCCAGCCCTCCACACACTCCTCCCCCCATCCTCTGCATTTGACATGCAGCCTAAAGCGTGACAGTAATTTGATGAAACGTTGACAATTTGCACTTATTTTTAGATGGTGCAAAATGCATAAATATAAGGACAGTTTACATGATATTGTTCATACGTGTATTAATTTATGGTTAGCACGTTAGTCTTGTGTGTTCATGATGTAAAAGTGCCTTGGAGGAGGACAAAAGCCATAAAATATGACAGACCAACATATACAGGTACTTAATAAGGAAATGGGTGCATTTAGGAAACGTAGTTGTGGGAAACTATGCACGTGGGATCTTTGACCGTTAGACTGAATTTCTCTTAGGCATTATACGCCATGCTCTGCTCTGAGAATGAACAAGGTCTCGGGGCAGGCTATAGAACACATGATTTGGCTTTCCACCCACCCCACCTTCCCCTCGACAACATCAAAACCATGGGGGGAAAAAGCATTGTCAGCAGATCCATTCAACTCCCTGCATAAGGAACAGCTGAAAGCTAAAGACGAAAAACAGCTCAATACAAAAGATATGGGTAGTTTCACAATCTTAGTTATGTTTCCATTTCCACCAATAGCCTTATTGTATACTGCTAGGCAAGCCCCCCTCCCCTCTCCTGCAAAGAGTGATCCATACCAGAGAACAGACCAGCTGGACAAACCCCAGCAACAGAACACGTCATAGTTGAGGCAGAGCACTGATAATAGCCAACCATCTAAATTTAGTTTTTGGATTCCCGTTCTACGCAGCTAAAGCTGGCGCAAGTCGATGATACTAACTCCGTGGGTAGCTGTCCTGTCACTGGTGATAAGCCTGTGTGTGTGTCGCTACACACTGTGTGTGAAGCGCTCTGTGGGTAGAGACAGCTTACCCCAGCTGGCTGCAGACCAGCACAATCGACAATGGCTCGACGTATTCCCCAAACGCTTGCCGAGTTTCAAAAGGTAAGTGCGTTTTAATTCCAAGGCATCGTGAAACGCCAATTTTTTTAATCTACAGCGACGATTAAAAAATGTTAATGACAAAGTTCCAGGGGTTATATAATTTGATAACTGGATCAGTAGTTATACACTCGTGCATCTCTCTCTCTCTCTCTCTTTCCTAATCTCTGTAATATGACTGACAGCAATATAATCTAGTTCAGTGTCGCGGCTAATGAGAAACCGCTACTGGTGAGCCCATGAGAATCGCATGAAATGTGCTTTATCAGTTTAAATTTAAAACAAGGGAACTGGACCAAGCTAAGACATGACAAAGACAATCTACATGTTTCGGGCCACTACCCCTTCATCAGGACGAAACAAAAACGAAAACAGAAGAAAAAGACTTAGCTTCAGTAGATGTGGCGCATGGGCTGGACAGCAGGAAAATGACTAAGGGACAGTGAGGAAGAAGGGTTAAAAAGAGGGGCAGCCAATCGCCAGGTGGGTAGGAAGGGGGCGCGGTGGAGAGAGAAGCGCGGGTAAGGGGGTGTCAGTGTGGGAGAGAAGGAGGTGAGAGAAAAGAAGTAAGAGAGAGAGGAGGAGGGGTAAAGAGGAAGGTGGAGGGTCAGTGTTTGAGGTTGAGACCAGTGGGTGCCATGGTACCAAAATGGGTAATGAAGTAGGATTCCATATTCTTACGGTCAATGGAATCGCCCTTCATTCTCCAGATACCACAGACCCTCATGTTGTCGGCTGTGTGCTGAAGTGACGTGCAACTGGTGTGATTCTGTGGTGTTTAGTGTCAGCTAGATGTTCTGTGAAGCGGGTGTTGAGTGTGCGTTCTGTCTCCCCGATGTAGAATAAAGTGGGACAGAGGGTGCGTGTGATGGCGTAGATGATGTTGCTGTTAGTGCAGGTGAAGTCGTGGCGCTTGATGACAAAAGTGGTGTTGGGTGTGTGGAGTTTTGTGTTGGTGTTCAGGTAAGGGCAAGTGTGGCAACGGGGGACATTGCATGGGGTGGAGCCGCAGGATGGGGGGGGGGGGGTGGTGGTGGCTTTAAGTTTAGAATGTACTAGAAGATCTCGCAGGTTCTTATCCCTGCGAGAAGCTAGGAGGGGGTTTTGTTTGAAGAGGTGGGGTTCGGATTTAGACAGTATGTGCCAGTTAGAGAGGAGGATCCCACGTACTGGAAGGTTGAGGGTGGTGCGTCAAGACGGCGATCGGCCGAGGTTCCGTGTGTCTGGACTCAGACTCCAACCCTCCCACCACTCCAGACTTAAAGCCACCACCACCCTCCCCCCATCCTGCGGCTCCACTCCATGCAATGTCCCCCGTTGCCAAATCAAACTCGTGCAGGTGACAAAGCATAACTGAACGGGTGAAAAAAACTGCAATGCACTTGCAAACCATATGTAACGTGATCACAATTCAGCCACTATTGAAGGAGTGCTGGGTAGTTCTGGGTGCTGTCCAAAGACCGTTTGTAATCATGCCTCCAAGATGACTCAGTAATGCTGACCGCGGCTGGGGATTGGGAAGCTGCAGGAAGGCATCAGTATCCGAAGCACGCCATTAAAATGTATACAGTCTGACATTGCCAGACCTTGGCCGGTCCTTCGTGGTCTGGGGAGGAATGGGAATGACCTGCAGAACACGCCTGCACCGCGTGCAAGGCAACCTCACTGGCGTGGCCTACAGAAATGATATTCTGCACCTCCTCGTACTGCCAGCGCTGCAGGCAATAGGATCAGGCGCCATTCTCCAGGATGACAATCCCAGACCACACAGGGATCGGGTCATCACCACCTTCCTGCAGCAACAGCAAGTGACTGGCATGGACTGGCCAGCATACGGGAGCAGCCTGTGGGATGTACTGGGCTATCGCCTGCGGGCAGCCCACCCACCGCCAGCCGACCAAATGTTCCTTTTGCTTCAGAAGAAGTGGCAGATGATCCTACAGATAACTCTAGGGACGTTGGGTCAATGCATGCGACGCTTGCTGGTGCCTTGCTTGCGTGCAGGCCAATAGAAGCCACACACATTTTTGACATCGATTGTTCTTAACGGCACGTGATCTGACCTTTGTATACGTAGGTTGTATCTTTAGTGTTGGAATCTTGCTGTTGCAGTGAAAACAGCCCATTAAATCTGTTGCTGACCGAGGGACACCAGCTTCATTATTACTATCGGTTTGTTTCGGTATCACTTAGCGTGTGCAGTTTGCGGTGGGCTGGATAGTTCAGTTAGTAGAACTGCAGACTAGCAGGTGGAACGTCGCTGGTTCGAATCCTGGTGTGACCAAGGATTATTTCCTGGAGTTATAAAAACTTCAATGATTCGAATGAACAGAGATGAAATCTGGAAACAAATGAACCCCATTTTTTTAAGTCCATGGTAAACCCTAATTTTGACATAAACAGTAAAAAAAATTGTTTGACTTTGTTGTTTATTCCAGCTCGACAGCGACGATAAACGTAAGCTAAAGGGAACGCTGCTGTCAAGACACGAAGGGGTGTTCTGCCGGGACCTTAACCCGGACATAGTACACGACCTTGAGATGAACGATCAGCATGTTGTAAGTCTGCTATGGGTCACGCACTATCACGCACCACACTTGCTCTCACGAACCATGCAAGCGAGGACGCTGGTGTTGGTTACACTAGACTCCACAAACACGAAGATATGACACCATACAGTCGGTGATCTTTAAGGACTCCTGTCCTAATTCTTCTTCACACTAATTCACACTCGTACTGGTCTCATTCTGGGTCTGTCGCTCACACTCGATGTCTTATTATGCCGCTATTAACTATTCAACCTACGAATCGAATCCGGAAGTGGCCAAGGATTATATCCTGTAGTTAAACGTTGTGCAGACGCCATTCTTCCATCCCCCTTGACATTAAAATATCACCACTGATTCTCTTGCTGCAGCTGTCAGGCTGGTGGTCGATTTAGTGCTGGTTTCTTTGTGTGTGTTGTACACATCTCACTGTCAAGTGAAAATACAGTCGAATCCGGTTAATTGGACCGCGAATAAGAAAATTACGAAGAATTTTTATCCATCGACAACGAGCTTCAATGCCACGATGACGATGAAGATTACGACGCTGCAATTGTTGCTCGAATGGCAGCGAAACACACGACAGCATCGGAAGACCAGGAGAGTGAAGATGATGCCCCAGTGAGTTGGTGCACGTGACGACACAGGATGCCAGGAAATGCACTGAAACTTTGCGTCGCTATTTCATGCAGGAGGGACGTGAAGGCAGTCCCATTGCTGCGTTAGGTTCAAGTGCAATCCGTCAAGAGAACGCATCAGATCACACTGGATAAGTTCTTCAAACGTTGACTGGAATTTGCTAAGAACTTTTTTTTTATTGTGATTCGCATGTTGAGTACTGTACATGTATCGTGTAGATCGTTTCGAAGAATTTTTTTGTAAATTTATTTTTCAATAAACAAAATTCGACTGTAGTTCTTGTTTGTATGTTCGCCATACGTGTGTGCCGCACAATAAAGGTCATAATGACATGTTAATACACTGTATTTTACGTACAGCACGTCCCGTCTTAATTGTAACATGGGCATGTTCGTGTAATCGGACCAGCCGGTTATTAGGACCAAAATCATCGCCTCCCGATGTGGTCCGATTAACTGGATTCGACTGTATATCTCTGAGTGTGCAGGCGCGCGTGTTTTAGGTGTTGTTTCTTCTGCAGAAACAGGAGAGTTGATGAGTAGGATTTTGTATTGAAGTCGTGTTCATGAGCATATTGGAACCTATGGATGTGGCTGTGGCCGTGTATGAGAGACAGAGACAGAGACAGAGAGAACAGGTTAATCTAACAGCGTAACTAAGAGCCTAACTGTATATTCTGTTGTGTCAGGAACAAGTGATGAACACTGCCCGATATGAAAATGACATGAACGCAGTTTCTTTGATGCTTCGGAAAATGAGACGGACTGACAGGCAATGGTGGGAAACGTTTGAGAGAGCTCTGGAGAATGGAGGATATGACAAGCTGCGCCTCTTGTTGAGTGAGTGCTGCTGTTTCAGTGCTGTAAGCTACAACGTCCCATTCCAGAACGAGTATTGGATTACTAGTAATTAAATCCTCTACACATCTAATTTGTTTTCGACCCAGAACTCTCATACCTTCGTCTGCAAGCAATATACTGGCGTTCCTGGTCGAGTGATCCGTTTGGTGCAGCTAGTCGTTAAAAGAGTGCATTTTACTGGATTCCGATGCATTCGTGGCCGTTTTCTGGTATTCACTCTCTCACACATACACACGCGCGCGCGAGCACGGTTGCACGCAAACACACACATATATATATATATACACGCGCTCGCGAGAACGCATACCCCTACTTGCCAAGTTTCTTCTTCATGACTCCCGTACCTTGTTATTAAAATACAGTGCTGTATACCGACCATTTCCTTTCAGATCCCTGGGAGGCGGAGAGACAAGGCGCCGCCGCTTCGCCTAGCCGCGCGTCTCATTCACGGAGGCACACAGGCGGCGCGGCACACAGCTCCGCGGGACCATACGCGGGCAACACGCACCTGGACCACACGACAGGCATCCCGTCTCACCTGGAACACCTGGACAACTGGCGGGACCTGGCCGACGCCCTGGGTACGTGGGTACAAGATTTGGCATGCGCCAGTTTTCCTCGTCCTGTCTTTTAAGTGAAGTGCGACTGGCTTGGTGATTTAAACAGCTCGTGCGAAAAGAGTGCGTGAAGACATTCGTCTGAAGGCATGAGGCTTTATGAGCTAAGGCTGGGTTTTGAAAGGAAAATGTCCGTAAACAATATAGTCTTTTATCATAAGCTTTCCTTCCCCTTCCTCCCTCCCCATGCAGACTCAGTCAGTCCCACTAGTACTCACTCTCCGACCCTCCCACCCACCCACAAACATGAAAGAGGGGAAGGCAAGCGGAGGGCGAAGGAACAAGAAAAGCACTGGACATGGAGATCAAAGTCTAGGATTAGGTTACCTGCCAAAATAAAATTCAAAACAGCGAGGTCCTACGCACTTAGGTTTACCATAGAGCGCTGTCTAAACATCACATTGCTTACGCTATGTTACGGCCAGAAACGTCAGGTCCGCTTATATCACGTGACTTTGGTCTACTTTCCTTTCCTACAGGGCTCAGTGTCAGTCACCAGCGCACGTTGTCCAATGCAGCAGAGTCCGGCAAAGGCAAAGTCCACCATTTTCTTCTCGACCACATTTGCCAAACGCTCGGAGGCGACGCCACAGTCGGCAGGCTGACCAGCGCCCTCTTGAGCCTCGGCGACCCAGGGGAGGTAATCGTCAGCGGCATGGAGCGGTCGGGTCTAATCGAACCTGCGGACAGACTGCTGGATGGAAGTGACGCAGGTGCCGCTGCCTGTGGAGAAGATGCGTACAGACGGGGCGCGAGTGCCGGTTTGGGCTCTGCTTGTCCGTCGCGCATGCATCGAGTTTCGAACCCAGAGGAAAAGTACGACAAACCCAGCATTAAGCCTGGGAATGCTGACGGGGAGCGGGAACAAATAAACATGCTGAGTGAACGAGCTCAGTGTGGGCATGCAGAAAGTCCTGAGGAGCAGGCGGGAAGGCCCGTTGCAGAAACGCAGAGACAAGCAGCGATGCCAGCACTTCAAGCGGGTCCCTTCCAGGCTACCAATGCTTCAGACAACGTCGAAGAGCCTTCTCCAACCTTTTCTTCAGTCGACGAGAACAGGGAAGACTTTAATATATATGAATCCATCACAGAAAACGTTGCAAATCTGCCAAGCACTAGTTCTGACCCACATGATGAGAACAAAATCAGCAACCTTGACCATGCTGACCCAATCAAGGACAGCCAGAAAAACAAAATGTCCTCTGCTGATGATGCAGTGCCAGATCGTGGCACCAGCGAGGGTGAAGCTCACAGAGAACACCAGAAGCCACCCTCTGGTCTTGTTGCTGTTGTTACTGACCAAGAAAGAGAACTCTGTAAAGCCAGCTCCAAACTTGACGTCAGCAGCACACAGACCGGGACTGGTGACGCATCAGCACTCGATACACTGGGGCCAACGGGTAGTGCCAGAGACTCGGCTAGCCAGGTGGTGGTGGGCCGAGACTGCGAGTCAGACTGTTCGTACTCTGAAGCCGAGGACAGGCAAGGTGATGACGGCAACGGGGAAGCGAAACCCGGCGCTGATTATTGTGATGACGTCTGCCACCAGCGTCCTGAGGGGACAGACACCCAGCAGCGTGAAGACGACTGTGGGGAAACACGCGCTAGCTACTCCAGCGGCGGTGTTGGTGAAAGTGGAAAGCTGACAGGTGCAGCTGGGGAGAAGCAAGAGGCAATCGCGATAGGAACTTGCAGTGACGACGACCTCCGACAAAGTGATGGAAGACAACTTCAAAGCGCCACATCGCCTGGCACGTGTATTCAGAGCAGGAATAACGCTCCCAGTTTCCAGACCCTTCACCCCTCGTGCGGGCAGACAACGCCAAGCGATCCAACACCCAGTCGTGAAGGAACGCAGTCCAGCTTTGAGTCAGCCTCCTGGCCCAAGCCGTGGGAGAAGGAAAAACACGAAACCTGTTTAATGAAACCGCTGGGAGAAAATTCAGGGGATCAAATCGACGACGACTCTGCCAGCTGCCCTACGAGAAGAGCTTTGTCTTTCCAAGTCGAGCACAGCGCCGCCTGCAGGTCTTTGGACCAGGTGGGGACGATACTGGCTCCTCCAGAAGCCGTGTCAGAAGGGACAGCAGGCGGGTATCAACCTGTGTCTGGGTCCAACGCACTTCATACGCCCCCGGCACACTTGCTCTCCAGCAACCACAAGACTTCTACCAGCGAGCGAGCAGACGTGACCTCCGCGACTCCGGCAGACAGCGAAGAAACGCGAATGCTCGACGTGAACACACGAGTAGATTCTAATCACCGCCACCACCAGCAGCAACCATCACTACCGTCACCAGACGAGCGAGAACGTGGCTTGTTCCAGTGGTTCAAGACTAGCTTCTTTTTTTTAGCAGAAACACTCAACCAACTAGAGTGAGGAATTGCACTGTGTTGTCTCACCAAAAGGAATTAAGATCACTGTCTTTTCGAGATTTAAACATCTTTAAAAAAAATTCGGAAATTCAGAAACTGCACTCAAGGCTTGAAAATTTATCTGAGCCGCATGAGCCTTTAGTAAAGACCTTTGTTGTTGTTGTTGTTGTTTTTTGGTTTTTTTTACTTTATGCTGGTTGCAACTCTTTTTTCCGAAATACGGGCTGCTGCCTTGACTGTAAAATGCATTGGATCTAGTAATTTAAAAAGGACCAGCATGCAACTACTGTTGCATTAGGGACGTGTAGTGGGATATTCTATGGTACAGCGTGACCTGTGCTAAACATTTTTTTTTCTTTATTTATGGTCATACTCATCACAATGGCAACTGGTTAATATTTGATTATTATATACTATTTTTATTTCTCTTTTCACTTTTTATCCACTTCTGTTTAGACTTAGACTAGGGTAAACAAAAAACAGGTAGCACTTAGCACTTAGTGTTTAGAAACATACATGCAACTGACACCTTCTTTTTTTTTTATAAAACTTCTATGATCTCTTTAAATGTCCTCGTTTTTATCCTAAGGAGCAACAGAATTCTGGCGTTTATATACAGATTTTCAATATTTACATGTTAGCTTCGTGATTATCTAACCGAATCTTGTTTTGTTTTTGTGCAAGAAACACAGTGTCCATTTCCTGGGCGCCATTAAGGTTAAATCCTTGCACGTTCAGGAATAGTTTCGTTGTGGTTCGCTTACATTGTGTGTTGGACAGCAGACGACACCTGAGCTCAATTGGAGAGATTGAGATGGCCGTCATGCTGATGATTCAGAGACAGTGCTAGCACAACGCGAGGCAGTCTTTAGATCGGGCAATGAGCTTTGAAAATATTGTAGGTCCAATCATCAAACGTCTCTTATATCTTTCTGCTGCTGTGTGTTGACGTCAGGTGAGGGTGCAGCTATGCCCAAGCCTGTACATTTGTAAGACATTCGCTGATTGGTAACACAATCTCCCACCGTTTTCGTGCTGGGGAGAGGAAGAAATTAAGGGAGATCCAGAAAGACAAGGAAGTGGCTAGTTTCAAGAATTGAAGTCAATGCCACTCTGTCTCCCTACATAGTAAATATTCATTCTGATATAAAATATATAATTATATGCATTACTCGAAATCAGTTGAAGGTTTCGCATGAAATAATATCCACATTATCGTTTTGGCAAAGTCTCAAATCTGACCCACTCAAACTTATTTACTTCACGGGAATCCCACATGAGTTTTTTTTTTATTTCGTGGTTACGTAGACCCCGATATGGTGCTTTCCTGGGTGCTGTAGCAGTGACATGTTTATGCCTGTTACTTAACTGTCATCAGCCGTGACTAGTATTTTGTATATGACCGGCATTGAATGTTTTAAATGTCAAGGGTTCGTGATTAGACATCGAAATCGAAAATAAAAGTATTGAATCTTAATGTTTTAGTTGCATTATGACATCATCATCATCATCATCATCATCATCATCATCATCATCATCATCATCATCATCATCATCATCATCATCGCCTTGTATCCCTCTTGGGACATACACTCAATATTTTTAATGCTAATTACTGTAAAAAATATCACTCCAACAGGAAGTACTTGAAACGCTCAACATAACCGTATGCAGACGCATGCGACCAAGGAAAGCTTACTGTACCCAAACACGTAGCAAAGAGAGGTTCGAAAGAAAGGAACTTGGCAGATCATCAAAAAAGATCTGCCATCCCTTCTTCACGACGCTAGTCTTCACACAGCTAACCCTCGGCACACAAGCTAGCTCACTAAGCTAGTGCTGACAGCTAGGATTCAAAGACGAACACAACATAGGGCAATTACATGGAATCCTCAAGGTGTAAATTATAACTAATAAAGAACAAGTAAGGACCGAGCGTTAAATTAGCAAATTGTTGAGCGTTTCAAGTACTTCCTGTTGGAGTAATAATTTGATCATTTAACGCTCAGTCCTCACTTGTTCTTTAGTAAAAAAAAAAAAGAAATGTTAAAGCAGGCGCGAAACATGTGCTGTGCGTGTCAATAGTATGTAAGATGTGTGCTACATATGTTTTAAGTGTTTTTAGCATGTTCCTACTTGACTGAACACTTGAAGCTGCACACATTTAGAACATCATCAGAACACCATTTATACATTTTCCGGCCATTTGAACACTTTCGAGAACACAGACCAGAACACTTTTAACACTAGTTTAGCACCAACACATCTAAAGCGCTCTAGATCAATGTAAAATGCCTTCTATTTCAGTAACAGTTTCAACTTCTTGTAAATGTCTAGGTAGAGCATATGAAGTGTGCGAGTCATGAGGATATATCTCCAGATCAGAAGGAAGACTAACAGCTAAAAATGAATTTATATATATATATGGTATCTTCAACCCCTGCCTCTGCCATATACAGCGCTGTTGATAAAGTTTGATTGGTTGGCATAACTCATCTTAAACCAGAAGGTGTGCTTGTGTACCGAACGTCTGCTTTAAAGCAGAAAAGAGTTAAAGTGCATTATGTAGGCACGACTCCATGGAAAGCAAACATGCCAGCATTTTCGCAGGTTACATTACTTTTGGTGATAAGGCAAACACAACTCGCCAGGCGATTATTCCAGACTCTGTGTTGTGCTGCTACATACACTCTTCTGCCGCTCGCTGTGTGCTTGTGGCTTACGAAGATATGACAGGATGGCCCCAGGCCCCAGGCCCCAGCACGATGAGGTGTCGCTTATGACATCCCTGTTCTATATTTTTGAGCCGCAGTGTAGCTTGAGGATAGTTCCCGCGCTGGAGATTGCGCAAAACTTACCATGGAGCACAACAGCAGAAGTGACGTCATCTCCAGAAGGAGCAAATAGGGCTACTGTTGCTTAGTCTAGACCAGAGCGTAGTTTTTACAATCAGTTCATGAGAATCATGGGAGTGGGTTTTTTCCTCCTTATCCTCTTTTTTCTTTTTTTTTTCATCGAGACATTTTTATGGTGAATATCAATAATAGTTGACATATGATACATTTTTAGTGTCGTATCACATCAATGGCGAACGTAAACATACAGATAAAGAATGTCAACACAATAGATAAGGTAGATGTACACACACAATGAGGTAGACACACACACACACGCACACACACAGAAGGGGGAGAAAGGAAATACAAGACAATCAGAGCTACGCTTTAACCAGCTGCAGCTCAAAATACAGAACAGGACTATCATAAGTGACTCCTCATCGTGCTGTGGCGACCCTGTGTCGGCTTTAAAGCCGTAACGCCAAACCACCCATCATCCACTAGGGTCACCAAGCATGCAGTTGCCCACCACAGCCACACGTGCAGACTGAAAAAGGTCAGCAGCAGACATTTAATACTGTTATATAAACTCTAGTGGGGTTAGATAGGGGGAGGAGAAGGAGAAAGATAGAAAGGGAGGAAGGAGGTTTCCTGTTGGTTTTTCCGCCTAGTAGGCCTGGGACGGCCAGCGGGAGAAAAGGACACAGACGGATGAAGTTTGATAGTGTGAGGGACATGGAGATTTACTGAGTTTGTAAACCAGCCCTCCACTCTGATTCACACCCGTCGATGAATAAAAATTTGATGGCCAAAGAACAAGGGTCCGTTGAGTGTTAAAGAAAGCAGTGGTGAATGTCTGGATGTGGTGCTATGGCATCAAGACAGACAATGCTACAACATGAACAAGCACACCAGATGGTTTGAGATGAGTTATGCCAATCAATAAAACTATCAACAGAGGTGTATGTCGCAGAGGCGGGGATTGAAGATACAAGCGGACTCTATATACTTACTATGTAGGAAAATGCTATCGCGGTTAATGAGTTTTCAAGTGAACATCCACTTTCCGATTTTCGACAGTGATGGGAAATATACGCGCGTTTGCTGTTCTCGCAAACGCGTTTTTTTTTTAAATTTCGCAGTGGTCGATCGCAGTGTACTTTTTGTTTATAGCTGACAACGTAAACATGTTGTAGTCACACCTAGTCAGACCATAACTGACGAAGGGGGTGGGGGGAGAGGAGGCAAGCTATAAACATGCTGCACAACCTTGTGCCATCAGCAGTCTGGCCAACTGCTTACAGCGTTGGAAAAACCGTGTCCTCTCGAAAGTGGTGGGCGTGAAGGTCGCGGATTGGGAGCAAAGATAAGTCTCTGGAAACGAGTCATGGTACAGAACTAGTCCACGCCTGATGCGGACCGCCAGTTCTAGGAAAAGGAAGAAACCCGAAAGTAGGAAACATTTCGCCGAATGCACTTGATCGCTATGTCGGTCACAGCAGTGTGTAAGGCTGCTGATGTACGACTGCTGTATATTCCGCACCTAATGCCAGAACACCTCGAGCCTTACCGCCGCTGCAGTTTTAGCCTTTGGTTAGTGCGCTTTAGAGCAAAATGGGAAATGTGCCCAGTTCTACGGATAGGCCAAGTCTGTCTTAGATCAAGGTCTCTGTGACACAGACGGGGAAATCAATGTCAAACGTTCCCTCTGTTATCTCCTCCCACCTCCACCATTTTGTTTTTCTCTCACTCACCTCTTTTAAGATTGCCACTACCCTTCAACTTGTAATAGTCAGTCAGTCAGTCAGTCAACAAACACATACTTCATGTTCGTTTGTGTCAAATCAATTAAATGACCTTTGATTCTCGCCCCTTCTCCCAGATCCATATACTGTCTACTGGCACTGTTGTCAGCGGCAATAAACGGGAATTCCCTTTCCAGTACAACGTACTGCAGCAGAGACGCGCAAGTTCTTTATTTGCGACAGGTTAGTGTCAGGTAAAACGCGTTTAACTCTTTTTAGACAGTGGTCTGCCTTCACAACCTTCTGCTAAGATTTTGTTGAAAAGCTATTGTCAGTTTAAAACCAACGACCAGATGACCACCTGTGTTTTAACAAAGAAGCACAATTTTTAAAGACATACCCCCCACCCACCCCCCCAACGCCCACTTTCCAGTAATGTAAAAAGTCGACCAGCTGTAGCTACTTTTTTTAGACACCTGACAAAATCTATTTCCATTCACGAGTTCCTGCTGTAAGTCAGAAGCAGTTATTCCGAACACTTCACAAAGGCATAGCCCGTAAACAGCACAGGAGGTCAAGGTTGCAACCGTGTGACCCTGCGTGGCCTGCTTGGATTTTCCATTTCCTTGAAAGCCCCTTGACTGTCGCAAGCTCGTCGTCTTTGAAGCAGTTGTAGCTATCTGTCAGTGTCAACATCACCCTCGTACCAGCCATCTACTATTACATCACTCGACAGGCCTACATACCTGGACACAAGGTGGGACGCACTATAGTACTGCTGCGGAGGGCAAGGATCGAAGGACCTGAACCCCAAGACGTGGTTAAAGAACCCACAAATCGATGGTAAGCAAAAACAGTGAGAACACACATCTCTTTCTATATATATATGCATAAACAAGACTGGCATAGTAAGATCTCCAGTAGCCAGCGTTTTCCACTTACTCCCTGTTTAAAGCTGATATTTCTCTTAATGGTTATCTTTTATACTTCCAACATGTAGGCTTTCGGGATGATCTGACCAAATTTAGGCTGGGAATTACCAGTCTGAATTGTCATAAAAATATTTATATGTACATCATACCATGGATTGTCCATATTGTCATTCTGATGAAACTGAACTGCATTTTTTATTTGTTTGTCCGCGTTATGACGACTTGCGGAAGCAGTACATCCCTATGAAGTTTTATCGATAACCCTCCATGTCTCGATTTTCTGTGCTTATGACCGATAGCAGTCCAAGACTTACACGAAGCGTGGTTTGTTTCCTGTATAAGGCATTACAACGGAGAGAGGCAGATATGCTTAGACCTCTGCAAGCTCCCTAAGTTACACGTTGTGTGTGTGTGCGCGTGTGTGTGTGCGCGCGCGCGTGCGTGTGTGTGTGTGCCCGAGCCCGAGCATGTGCGTGTGCATGCGCGAGTATTCTTATTGTTTCTCGATAGGCATGTATCACTTTAATTGATAACTGTATGGTATTGTCACCCCCTTGATATGGGCCGAAGGCCTAACCAATAAAAATTCGTTCGTATATATATATATGCAAGTTCTCAGTCCCACTTTTGTTTGGAGAAAGACAATAGCGTAATGTTAAATGAGCAAACAAAAGCTGGCGAGACTCAGTTGTAGATTTATACGTATATACTGTCTTTAGTGTGAGAATACATCAGAGAAAGGACAAGAGAAGATGAGAAAGAGAAGAAGGGAAGGAGAAAAGGCCAGGAAGAGATGAGGAAGAGGAGGAATCTCAGAGAGAGATAGATGTAATGTATTCGAGCCTGTAGTCGAAACGGACAGATTGCATGTTCACAAAAAGCTCGTTCGTACAGTTCCCATCGTTAGTAAACGATGTAGATGTTCCCATCGTCAGTAAACGATGTAGATGAAGCGGTACTGGGGGAGGATCCTTCCCCTCGTTTTCGGCAGACTGCACGCAATACACAGTCGCCGGCAGTCTGTCACGCTTTACGTTCGCTTATTACAGATTATGGACAGCAGACGAAGTTCGTTGGAGGAAAGAATCAGACGTAACATGTTCTCCCTTTGCCGGGTGGTCGAACCCCAGGCGCTGTTTTTAGCTGTCAGCTTCCATCTGCACGAGCTGGACGAGGTAACGCAACCCTTTTGTTTCTCTGAGACTTGGAATTAAACACCTTGACCTTTACGACTTCTTTTCTTGACCTTGTCAAACCGTGTGCGGTCGGCTGTTAAGCTAGTTCACTAAACATCGTAGACAAGAAAAGTGGTCGAGGATCGAAAGATAAAACTATGAAAGATGTGGCAGATGACAAAATGACTGTACGTCGCCAATTTCTTTACAGGATAAGCTCCATAGAGAACTGAAAAGCACCACGTCAAAACAAATGATAGTGTACCACATAATAATGGCGCTTCATTGGAGCCAGAACTGGCCTCCGAAGCTAGTGGATGGTCTTCGGCAAGCCAAACAAACAGAAGCTCTTCGAATAATTGGGGGTAAGTAAACAGGGCCAGATCTTCACTGCACATTAGTTTAGTAGATAAAGACTTTTAATCTGCTACTTTCTTCCTGCCTAATTCAGTTCGTGAACTGAACTACGAACTAGCACTGAAAGCGAACATACATTTCTAGCTACTCAATGAAACCTGCTATATGTGGGACAGGCTTTTCCAACATACTGTTGCTAGTTTTTGGGTGGGTGGCTGGGTGGCTGGGTTGGTTGGTTGGTTGGTTGGTTGGTTGGTTGGTTGGTTGGTTGGTTGGTTGGTTGGTTGGTTGGTTGGTTGGTTGGTTGGTTGGTTGGTTGGTTGGTTGGTTTTTTAAGTCACTGTCGACTGTTGATTTAATCAGCTTCTGATCGTGTAAAAGACCCATATTAGCGAGTTATCTAGAAACTTAGCCACCCCCCCCCCCAACAATCGTCCACCGCCCGAAACTGTACGCTTGCGAAAACAAGGAAACGCACGCATGTCTCGCCAAACTGTCTATTCTAGTGGCTAGTTTCTTGCACATTCTGCAGCGTTAATGCCATCTCGTCCTTCCTTCCTGTTATCCTGCATGTAATTGTGACCGTTTTTCCCCTCTCCCTTGAACAGAAGACAGCGACGAGAATCTCGATGCTAGTGAGGGGCGAGAGGCTTGTCCACAAATCAGCTCGCAGGGAGCTCGGCATGATTCTTTTTCCCAACACCCCTATCACCTGGTCGGTAACGACAAGTGTCGGCAGACCGTGCAGGACAGAAGAGATCCTAGTCTTCGTTCGGGACAGCACAGATCCCCAAATGTCGCTCAGTGCCGCACGTCGGTTACAGGAGGCAGCCAAGTGGGTCTCTCCTCACCTTCGCTGCCACACTCGGGTGTCCCCACACGGGAAACCACCATTGAGTTAAAGAGCATCCTCAAGAGTGTCATTCTGGAGAACGTGTTCTCTGGACATTCTCGTCAAGGCGACTCCGGTTCAAAAAGCGAAGACGACTGTGAGTTGCTGCGGCAGTCCAGCGCCGTTCCTGCATCGGACTCTACACGGTCCGCTCCAGACACCGAACGAGTACATTCTCTGACCTCTGCTGCTGATGACACCAGCAGCAGCAAGGTACAGCAGGGCGACAGACTCACGCTCTCTGAGAATCTGGCTTCTCTGGAGCACAACACAGGACAACAAGGCGAGGACGATGACGTGGCGATCGCGAGAACAGCCGATCACAATGATGACCAGGGCATCAGCGACACTGACGTCGACTCTGGGCCTTCAGTTGATCCCACCGATTCGCAGCGCGTTCGTTCCAACGATAGTGAAGAAGAAACCGAGCAGACACAAAATACTGACTCGTGGCCGCCTCGAGGTATCCTTGGTAACCCATCGCCCACAGTCTCCAACAGTTTTAATTTCCACATCAAGAAATTTACAATAAAAGGACAAGGAAATGGGTTTAACATTGGAAGTACGATATGCAATAATATTTCCAGGGCTAACCGTCCACCAGAAAACATTCAGCCTTCAGACAACTCCCATTCGGCATCTCCTGACCAAACGTCAACAAACGTGTTCGATCATACTTTGCTGAAGAGGATGACAAACTCTACGAATGACCATACTCTGTCTCAGAGCGTGCAAGAACGCAGTTTGGGCGATGCGGCCCCACAAGACGCAAGTTTTGAACTGGCTGACACCAGCAGCGTGCGAGACGCGATAAGAGCCAACCAGACAGGCGCCTCACCCAACACTGAGAACTCCCAAACTCTTCCAACTGACCCGCACGTCCAGCTCATGCTGTTGAAAAGCACTGACGACGAGGACACGTCGCCTTGTCCTTGGTCTCTTTCAGCCGCTGAGAGTCCATCTGGATTGTCCGATTCCTCTTCATCGATTGTGGCCTTACACGAATCTGATGCGAGCTCCAGAGAGTCAGACATTGCACATTGCCACCTTAAAGGACCACCTGGTCCTGCTGGACAACAGCGTATGGACATGACCGCAAAAGAGCGATTGGCACCATCTGCCGCACACGTGGGCATCTGCAGACAGGTAGCTGGTACTGACGCCCGTGTTCTGGAGGCGGAGGGCCAGTCTGCAAGTTTGACGGTGACGTTGCCTCTGCAGGATTTAGTAGAGGACAAGACTCAGTCGTCAACAGACACCCACTTCCTGCATTCTTGTCTTATAGAAAGGTGTTTTCACCTGGCCAGTGCAGAACCCGGGACAAACCATTCAGATAATTCACAAGCCAGGACAAACCATACAGACAATACACAATCCAGGACAAACCAGACAGACAATACACAAGCCAGGACAAACCAGACATACAATACACAAGCCAGGACAAACCATACAGACAATACACAAGCCAGGACAAACCATACAGACAATACACAAGCCAGGACAAACCATACATACAATACACAAGCCAGGACAAACCATACAGACAATACACAAGCCAGGACAAACCAGACAGACAATACACAAGCCAGGACAAACCATTCAGACAATACACAAGCCAGGACAAACCCGGCACAAAATGCAGAAGCCAAGACAAACCAAACAGACCAGACAAGGCAAGCGGCTACTTGGTCTTCAGATGAGTCAAGCTCTCATTCAACTAAACAGGACAAATCAGAACAGAC
>SMGT01000958.1:495237-513981 GCA_004794575.1 Lanistes nyassanus | reverse complement strand
TTTTTTTGGGGGGGGGGAAGTAGACAGGTGTGTGATCTGGGGGATGGGTGAAAGACCTTCGAAAATTAAGGATATAACACTTAAATCTGTAAACAAGGCACACGTCAATTAAACCACGGCCTGCTATGTTTGCTCAAAGAAGATTGCATCATCTCGCGATGCCATCTTTCAGCTGTACATATCTGTTCCTGCAAAACCTGAGGAGAGGTCAGTTCTGCTTCTGCTACTGACCTTTCGTGGCGCTGTTCGAGGTTGGACAAAACACTAACAATTTGCGCCAGATTCCGAGAAGCCAGCGGCAAAAAGAGATGAACTCCTGGAAATGCCAGCCTTCACATCAAGTAGGGACTAAGTATTAAGTAATAATACACATGACAGTTTCGAGCGACCACTGGCTATCTTCACGGCTTAACTAAATGATTCGCACAGATGTCTGCCGAGTACGATCTCTATTTCAACTAGAAGCTTGTTTCTGAAAATTGCATAGGTGTATATTATTGTCCGCATACCTGTATTACTCCTGTATGTGCCTGAGATTTTTCGTGATTTATGAAGCAAATGAAAAGGGGAGCTTTTGTTGATGATGTTTGCTGTTACTGTCGTTTGGACTTTGAAAGCGAATGGCGACAGACGCGAAAAAGTTGACCATTTTGACAATCACCCTACACAATTGCGTGAATTTTCGCTGACTTTTTGTAACCTGTAAATCAGTGTAATACTTAGATTTGTTAGATTTGCCTTTACTACCGTTCTGAATTTATCCCGTGTAAATTTTTTTTATATAACTGCACATGAAATTAATGCTATGTGCGAGTGTACATGTTTTTAAATTTCTACGTATGCTATTGTATGTTATGTATACGCACAGGTACTACTTAAATTTCTACGTAAGCTATAACTATGTATGTGTATATGAAACCTTCGAGACTTGACACCATGTGCTTAGCTTTCTTTGCGTTTACCTGCCTTGTTCACATAGATTTCCAGCCAATAACCTATTCTATGACCTGTTCTTGATGTTTTTCTTTTTTTTTATAATATTTTTGTGTACATTTTGTATTTGCTTGTATCTTCCAGCTGTCTTCCCGAACTTGCACTTCGTTACTTGCAAAACAGAAACCATCCTCTGACAATGTGCAAAATAAAATATCAGTTATTCGGAATTCCTTTTTGTTTGAAAGTCACCTAGTTTGTTCCCCCTTGTTTTCTTCCCATAAACAGAAAATGAGATTATAATACACAGTTTTAACAATTTGCAGAGCACTCACTCCCGGAGTTATTAGCAAATAACGAAAATGTGCTCGGAAATTATGACAAATTCAGACGATAAAGCTGTATACGACCTATCATCGAATCTACGCAGCAGCATCTACATACCCTTTCACTTCGACAGTGCTGTTGTTCATTGAAGGGATACACACCAGGGTTATCATTCGCATCAGCACTTCGTTCGTAAAAGTGCTCGTAAAGTCCGGTGACCCTGTATATTTTGTGTTCAGCTTATAATGCAGGGCTGGCTTGCATGAGGCTTCGTAGCTGCTCTTAGGGTCTTAAGACTGGTCGGAAGGCCCATTCGTGCGTAAAGGTATACGTAAAATACACGGAACGAACAGGCCGTACGACCACCCTTATGACCGAAAAAGCAGTTACGAATGGTCATGCAAGCCAGCCCCGGTTTCGAATCGCCATCCAGCCTGGCCTTAGGAATGCCAATAAACCATAAAACTTGAGGTAAAAACAAGGTCACTAAACCAAGTAATTATAAACAAACAACCGACGAAGTCAATGCTTCTAGGCATTGCCTATTTCATCGGGACTGAACAACAACGAACACAACACAACAAAATACAAACAAGAAAAAATCAGATTAAGAAAGTAAAGGATTATCTGAAAGAAACAGGAGTAGCCTACACGCTTCAAGACGGCCAAAAACTCACCTGCTACATACCGCAAGATGGTGAGAAAACATGTGCCACAGTCTGCCAGATATCGCTAATTCTCATTAACTCACAAAAGACCAACATATAGTAATGTCCAACAATAAAACGAATTTTTAAAAAAAACAGTGATATCCCAAGTTATAGATCGCTCTCTCTCTCTCTCTCCTCTGTCTCCCTCCCTTCACTCTGTCACGTACACACCATTAATATCCACTCACGCACAAAGCCACAAACGCGCACAAACAAGCGTGCACGTGCCAAGTTTTGTATATTCACGGATTTCTTTCGTCCATTTGTAACAGTCATATTATAGCTATCTGTGGACCCAGCGCAGCTGAGCAGAATGTTCAGATACGTAATGTGGAGCGATCGACGGGAGTTTGTCAAGTGCCAGTGCCGGTTAAAGTGACGCACTTTGCACCTCGCCACCCGACCAGACCCGGCCTCGCGTTCCCTGTCAAGATGACGTGGTGCTAAGCGCAGCGTAAACTTTTGTGGTGATCTCTTGATCTGATCCCTGAGACTGTGTGACTAACTGACCCAAACCAAACGGGCGAGGAAGGGTGCAAACAGACTTCCACGAAAGACTGCGCTATTATGAGTAAAGAATTCACCAGAGAACGCAAGACAAAAAGTACAAACAGCAAAAGATTACTTATCTCAGTAATGTGCTCGAACGCATACGTAAGCCCAAAGCCCAATCATCTGGAGTATTTTAAAGCATGGATAATCACCATTTAAAGTAGTTTTAGTAGCGCAGCTAAACGAATGATAATCTAAAATAGAAATTGTAAACGTAGATGATCCTTTCAATACAGTTTAACACACCTAAACAGATCGTCAACCAACTTTTCCAGACTAGGCTGCTTACTTCGAGTGAACATCCATGGGGGGGGGGGGGGACCATAACGACACCCGTAAGCTATCATCGTTGTTAATTTGTTAAAGCGGAGAGGCTGTTGGTTGTTTGTGGCTTAACCTCCCGCCACAAACTAGGTGCAAAGATGGTGGTATTGCAACACAGGCTTCAGTCCTACCCAATCACAGGGGCCTGGATAGCGCAGTTTGTAGAGCTGCGGACTAGCAGGTGAAGGGTTGCTAGTTTTAATATTGGAATTATTACCTGGAGTTGCATATTGTGACATTCCCCGCACATCAAACTGCACATCTCCGCACTGGCCATACTACTGCAGCTATCAGTCTGGTGGTTCTTTCAGTGCATAGGTTAGTAACAGGATCCCATCCCCCCTTTAGTCCATCGTCCTTATATGCATCCAGTTTGCGGCGGTAACGTTAAGCAATAACAACCCACCCAGTCACATTATATGTACTGACACCGGGCCAACCAGTCCTAATACTGTCCCCTATACTATAGTGCCAGGTGTCTGGCAGGTAGCTGCTACATTGGCAAATATTTAGTCTTTGGTATGACTCGATCGGGGCGCGAACCGCCGCCCTCTCGCCTCGGAAGCGGACGCCTTCACCACTAGACCACCGAGCCGATCATATAACGCTGCGACCCTGTGTGTAAACAAAACGACCAGCCCCCCCCCCCTCCCCGGAGGTGTGGTGCAAAGTTTTGTCCGCACTCCGCAAAACAGGGGTTCCCCGTCTCTCGGAAATCTTCGTGACGTGCCTTGTCCTTAAAAAGTTGGGGGGGGGGGGACGGAAGCTGGAGTGGCACGGTGCACAGCTTGCACCGTCAGCTGACTAGACGGGCGATTGCGACGATGGAAAAACCAGAACTTAACCGGTTTCTGCATGGTTAACCAGCTAAGGAAAGAGATTGTGGGGAGGGGGGAGTGGGCGAGCAAAGATTTGATGGAACCGAGCCAAGAAATTACAGCAAGCACAGTATGCCTGCCAGCAATTTCCAGGTACTGAAAAAAGGCCACAATTCGTGGAATGCACCTTTTATCGGTCGCAACAAGGTGATTCTGCTGCCTCCAGCGTGCTTTTGCATGCATGTGCTGTACATTTTTTTCACACGCCCAGACATCAAACCTCAAGTCATTTTGAGCTCGGGGGATCTCCGGATATTCATTAGTTTAGCATTTTTTAAAAATAAATCTGGAAACATACGAACTCACTATGTGCGAGTGCCGCATGTCTGGACACTTATACATTAGCGTCACGGTGATAAAAGATACTGGGCATTCGATCAATATTCGTCGATGATAGGCATTCGTCAGATTCGTTCTTCCCGAATCTGTTTTGCTTTTCTCTCTCTCTCTCTCTGCGTTCTTCAATGACCGGTTGAATCACTATCAATCGATCATTCAAGCAAGGAACCAGTCAAAAAAAGGTGCAAGTCTTACTTTGCTGCTGCTATTTTCATCTCTCTTACCAACATGCACATGGCGCAAAGGCGTGCAGAGTATGGGGGGAGGGAGGGAGGGGTGACGTCATGAACTTCTGCGTCATACTTTTTTAAGCCGGGGGGGGGGGATTTCTTAAACACAAAAGCAACCCCAGCCCCAGCCCCAGCTCTCAGATAACCCTGAAAAGAAAGAAGGTTAAAGGCTAGTCATTTCCAGCTGGACCTATTTTCAGACGAATACGGGTGGCAGAAGAAGGGGGTGGGGATACTGTAGAAGTTTCGGTCAGGCACCCCCGAAGGTCAATCAAAGTGGGCTGGGGAAGCGGGTGGATAGGACGTATATGTACTCGCTGGATGACAAAAGTGAGCCGCACGCTGCAGCTGGTGGACCGGAGAGGTGGGCAACAAAGTATAAAACGCAACCCCTCCCCTAGGCTGGCTTGCATGAACGTTATCTCCTGTTCATACGTAATGATCTATATACAAATTTGAAACTTTCGGTGACTGTCCCCGATAGCCGCTACCCCATTGCCGCACTTCTCCACTCTTCCTCTCTCTCTATATATATACATATATATATACAGCATATACGTGAGACCCACATCCCCTTCTATCAATATATATTGATAGAATGAGGTAACCCTAGCCCCCACCCCCTTGACTGTAAGTGCAGATACGAACGCTCATGTAAACCAGCCCAGGTGTTAACGAACAGCCATACGGATGCACGGATCAGAACCATTTCAAATATTCAACCCACTCTCGGGTGGGCGACTAAAAAGATGTTAGATGAGTGGATGGTTTGCTACTGTGTACCGTCGGGAAATATTTTAAAACTCGCGATTTTATCTTTCAAGAGAGGCCCACGGCCCCTCCTCCTCCCCCCACCCCCGGGTTTTCCAACAGGGCGTTGGCCTTGGACCGCACTGGGACCTAGGCGGCCCAGGGGTCCTCGCTAAAACCACGCTGTATTTCAAGCAACCCAACCCCCACAAAATGATCGACCCACCCCTATCGACTGCTGGTCACTGTATCTGCGTACACAGCCATACTTTCGTCATCACATGCTGTGTAACTTGATCCACTTATACCTCTGCTATCATCAGCCAATGTGTTTTTTTTTAAACCAACGGTCTATACACATTATAATCGTCACTGTATGGGAATTTCCAAAACAGCAACACAAAAATCCCAAGCACGAGACTCCGAGTCGAATGGATAGAAATATCTGTGTTAATGAGCGAGCGCACAGTTAGGCGGTATGTGTTCTTCATCAATCGCCAACTATTATTTTTACATCCCATCTGTGTACTCTAACGAATGCAATGTAAGGCTTTTTAAGGAAGTCTTCATAAAGAACTCTTTTTATAATATCCATCGAGCCTGAGTCCATCAGTCCTATTCTCCTATTTTCCCGTAGATAACACCCTAACCGAGGCTCCCATAACTCTCGCGCAGGGAGTGATTCACTTCCGGTGAAGCCACTTCGCGCTACAGACAGCGAATACTTACTGTTTCTAAGAACCGATGCATACAATGCTACATTTAGCCCAGCCATGTTTGAAGCAATAATGTTCTGATTTTGTATAGAATTCCTGGCCCACTGTTTTCCTTCTGCACTGATCCCCAGCTGCTGTATACCGATTTGGAGAGTTTGACTTCCGGTATGCAATGTTACGTCGCTTGGCTGGCTTGCAATGGAGTTCCTATCGTCTGCACATACGTAAGGGTGCACATAAAATACACAGGGTTAACACACCTTACTCCAGGGCTAGCTTGCATGAGCATCATTATCTCCTGTTTATACGTAAAGGTGCACGTAACATACAAATGGTGAATTGGCCTTACAACCACTCATATAATCGGAAGTGCAGATACGAACGCTCATGCAAGTCAGAGCACGAAGAGCGCATGCAACCCAATCCAGCCGTTTTGATTCTGTTTTATTGTGCTTCCTGCTTTGGGGCAGTAAGCTCGCTCTAGCTGGGCTAAGCTAGTCCGAGGCACCTTCTTCGCGCAGCCAGTGTGTGTGCAGCATCACGACAGTGCGAGGCGCACGACTTCGCAGTGCCCTGGACAGCTGTTGCTAGAAAACTACAGTCTCTCTACGTGACGACACCTACTGTCTGAGGAACTCGAACCGCAGGTGGATTTGTCCGTTAAGAACAATCCTGCAGATCGACTGTAAGTACGGACAGCGGAGAGGGAGGGGGGAGTCTAGATCAAGTCAACACCTTTAGTTATGAATGTTATGTGGTTTGTTTTTTTCGTGTATTTTTGAGAGGAGGCTGGCAGGGCTAACGGGTAGTGTGTGATGGGGAATTAAATCGTGTGCACAATTTTCTGTTGCCGCAGGAGCCTTGAGCCTTGTAGCTGTGAGGTCAAGGACGTAGCCTGGCGTGTGTTTGTTATGGTCGTGTACAATGCTACATTTAGCCCAGGCATGTTTGAAGCAATAATGTTCTGATTTTGTATAGAATTCCTGCCCCACTGTTGTCCTTCTGCACTGATCCCCAGCTGCTGTATACCGATTTGGAGTTATAACTGTGATTTTATATTAATATTGTTGTTGTTGCTGCTTGAGGTGGTGGTGGTGGTGGTGGAGGAGGAGGAGGAGGATTGGAAAGACGAAGACGGTAAACAAACTAAATAATGGATGGGGACTGCATTTGTCCTCTGTACGTAACCACGGCGAAAAGAAGGCGATAAAAAAGAGGAATTATTATTAAATACTCTAACAAACTGAAAAAGGCAACCACTTTTGGAAAGTCGGTTATAGTAGACAAACAGCTAAACGTCCTGAAACATTGCCTGGCCTAATGATATCTTGCTTTCAACTTAATTAGTTCCCTGGGGGAAAGAAAAGAAAAGCTTGGCAAAGACGTCACTGCATTTAGGGTCATGGACAGGCGAAGAAGGCCAGGTTTCTTCATAGAAAAATCTCGTTTCGCTTCTTTTCATCAGAACACTAGTCATGAACACCCAGTGATTCTGCCATGTTTCATGTTCACTTACAGATGAAGACTAGCAGGACGGGGAACATGTCCTGGGAGGACAAAATCAATTGCAACCTGAGCTCCCTGTGTAAGGCTGTGCGACCGGAAACTTTATTCCATCAAGGCAACTGTTACCTTCACGAGTGTGATAGAGTAAGGGACCGTCAGACTGTTTCACCAGCAAGTTAAAACAGTATTAGCCATTTCAGCTTTTCAACGGCCCAGGCATAGACATGAACATGAAAATATCTTGAATGCACATGATCTATATTTTGAGACTGTGCACGTTTGGATGGATGGATGGATGGATGGAGAGACAGACAGATAAATGATAGCAAGAGTAAGCAGGAAAATGGAGAAGAATATCAATGTGACCATATTCATTTCCATACTTAGCTGTCAGCTGTTCCTAAGCCAATTAATTTAAATACTCACTGGTTAAAAGATGATCATCAACCAGTTGATTTAAACAGGGAGTTATGAGACGTTCATGAACTGGTGTATTTATATACTTAAGGGTTGAGAGACGTTTTTAAACCAAAGAAGTTCTGTTTTGTTTACAGAAACGTCTTCGTAAAAAACTAGAGACGACAGAGACTGACGACTTTTTGGTGTACGACATAATCGACGCGCTTCAAACAAGAAGCGACTGGGGCCAAAAATTAGTGGACGCCCTCCGAAGAGGCAGACAGGTCGAAGCTCTACGAATACTTGGAGGTAAGCAGGTAAACGTACAGGTGAAGACTAATGCGTGGTAACAATGTTGATAAATTGCTCTGGTGCCTAAGAACAGGCTCCAGTGGGAGACATCAACCGCGCCCTTAGGCCCTTTCTTAACTGGACAGCGTGCGGCGTACTTTTCTGAACCCCGTCCATGCATACAGAGATCAAGTTTAGTGAAGTAAGACGCACGTTTATCCAATTCACAAAGGCGTTAAAAGCTTAGCGTAGGATAAACTCATAACGAATACCGTCACACTCTGCAAACTACTTGCGCATTTTTCTCCAGCAAAGTTGTTGCGGTTGGACTAAGAGAACTCTCAGACACGACGGTAAATATGACGAGCATGATAACCCCTTCCCTTCCAATCTCCACTTGGAGTTCAAACAGTTTTCGTGGGATTACTGTTACCAGTTTCTACTTAATTGACTGTGTGGTATTTAATGCTGGTTAGTCTAAGACTTGCAAACTAACTCTCCACAGAAACTACATTAAATAAATTCAGTAATTTTACTGGAAGTACTAATGAAGGAAGTCAGTAATTCTACACGAACTACTAATGAATCCAGTCAGTAAAAAAACTACTAATGAATGAAGTCACTGTCAGTAATTTTACTAATGAATGAAGTCAGTAATTTTACAAGAACTACCAATAAAGTCAGTAATTCTACACGAACTACTAAAGAATGAAGAAAGTAATGTTACAAGAACTACTAATGATTGAAGTCAGTCATTTTACAAGTTTACTAGCGAATAAATGAACGAATTTCACAAGAACTATTAACGGTTGAAATCATTTTGCGTTCACTTCTGTCTCACAGTAGACAACGACGATAACATACACCCTAGCGCGGGGCAGCAAAACTATCCGGAATACAGACCATGGGAGGGTGACGCCTGTGTCCGACCCGCCAGCATGGCACTGAATTACGAGAACCATCGTCCGCCTGAGCCGACCAAAATGAATCTGCTTCTTCCCTGTGTACAGCAAGACCAGTCCGCATATGCACAATCGTTTTGCAGGCCGCAGGACAGAGGAGCCCTGACGGGTCTTGTCACACCTGTGTCACTACATTCGAGCGTTCCTGATAGCACAGACAATATTCTGTCTGCTGATGTAGGCAGGAACATGACGCTAGACAACCCACAAGGTGGTCGACCTCTTGCTGACACGAGACCTGAGCCGCCCAGGGGTCACCGCCCTGTCGAACGTGCGCCCAGCAACACTCAGACTTCTCTGGAAGATAACACAAAACAGGAGGGTGTTGACTGCTCAATGGCGATGCCAGACAGCCAGGGGGCAGACAACGCGCTTTCGGACAAGGGCTTAAGCGACACGGAAGTCGACTCGGGACCTTCCACTGACATTCCCGAGTCTGAGCGCATGCGCTGGAGCCGTCGTGCAGACGAAACAGCAGAGCGAGAAAACTCTCCAGCTCCTCAGCTTCAACCGACTGTCCTTTCCTTTCAGGGAACCCAGCTGGTTCTCGCGGATCAAGTGACTATTGAGAAAGTTGTGGCTAAAAAACCAGGAAGTGGAGTTTTATTTGGGACCACTAACGTTCATAATAATTATGGGGGCGCTACAAATCCAAGCCAGAGTCAGCCTATGGACATCCAGCAGCTCATACGTATGCTTTATGACTTGCAACAGAGACTTACGGACAACCAGACTCCGCCTCCGTCTGTGGGGCAGAGTTCAAGTCACGTTCAACATAACGAAAGTTTAGACGTCTTCAGCAACAGCAACCACAACGAGCAGGTTTTATTATCTGCCCCACATCTTTTCAGAAGTCCGTACCACCAAACCTCGCAAAAAACACCAGCGAGTGTTTGTCGCGACGTCCCAACTCCTCCGTGTGCAGAGGAAGGTGCCGACCACGTGACCCCAGGCGACGAAAGCTTTGAGCTCCCCGACACAAGCAGCCTTCGACGAGTGATTGCCGATCGGCCAGCCACCTCCCTCTGCGATGTCAACCAGCGTGTTGTCAACCCATGCCCTCGACCGTTTGATGAACACGTGCAGATAATGCGACTAAAAAGCGCTGACGACGAGAACACCTCAGACAGGTCAGCATGTCCTCGGGAGCCTACCGCCCTTGCAGATCCACCAGGGCCGTCCGATTCGTCGATTGTGGTCCTACACAAATCTGACGGGAGCCCCAGAGGGACCGCTGCCTGGCAGCCCAGGGCACAGCCACCCACTGGACGTCCTGGACAGCAATGTCCGGACGTGACCTCAGGAGCGCGGGGTGAGTCCACTCCCCCAGTAGCCGCTGCTGATACGCGTGTTCCAGAAAGAGAGCCCGAACTTTCAAGCCCAACGACATGCAGTCTGCCGGAGTCTGTAGAAGAGGACAACTGTACGCCGTCTGCGGCCAGCTGTTTGCCGCGTCCCTCTCCTGTCCAAGGACATCTGCAAATAGCAAGCAAGGACCCCGAAGCAGACGAGGAAGGTGAGACAGACGAGGAAGGTGAGAAAGACGAGGAAGGCGAGACGGACGAGACGAACCAAGAGGTGGCTGTACTTTCAGGTGCGCCGTTCTCCCATTTGGCAGAGGCCAAGCCAGGATCGAGAAGAGCGCGGTCAGAAGGGATACAAGGTTTACTGGGAACGGAAAAGCCTCGATCTGATGTAACTATCGTCTGTCGTAACCAAGAGGATCACTCCCTGGAGGACACGCAGAATACACAACCTAATGATACAGGAAAAGAGCTACCGGAAGATAAACAGAACGAACGGTACGAAAAGACAGCGAAGGAACTCCGTGAAGAAAAACAGAAAATACAGTTCAAGGAGACAGCCAAAGTTGAAGAGAAACAGAACATACGGCATCAGATGATAGACAGAAAGGCACCTGAGGTCCAACTGAGTGCACAACGCAAGCAGACAGAACAAGAACCATTCAAATATAAACAGAAAGGACAGAACGAAGTGACAGCCAAGAAACGTTGTGAGAAAATGGAGAACGCACAGCACAAGATGACAGGCAAGCAGCTACACGAAGACAAACAGAATACACAGTATAGGGAGACAGGCAAGCAGCTACACGAAGACAAACAGAGTACGCAGTATAGGGAGACGGGCAAGCAGCTACACGAAGACAAACAGAAGCAGCTACACGAAGACAAACAGAGTACACATTATATGGAGACCGGCAAAGAGGCATGTGAGATCAAACGGAGTGCAGAGCACAAACAACTTTGTGACGAAGTTGTGACAGGGCTAGCAGGCGGGAGTGCTGGCGTTGAAGAAGCCACTAAAATCAGCCTCCGTGACCCCGACAAGGCGATTCGCGGGTCCGAGAGAGGAAGGAGGAAGAGAAACCGACGCAAACAGGTACGAAAATAGCGTCCAGAGGTAAACACTTTTAAAGGCCCTTTTTAACTGGACAGATGAGGATCCTAATTCACAGAAAATGGCTACGTAAATGACCCCTTCCCCAAAAGAAAAACAAAAGTAGAGAGGACGCTTCTCTCCATCAGTAACTGCTGGCGGAGCGGCGATGGTATTGCCAACCACTCAACATCAGTCGCCGTTACACTCTGAGCGACAATGTTCAAGCCAGTATCCTGTGTATGTGTCTATGTACATGTATATGTATATGTAAGATGATCACATCTGTGAAAGTCACCACACCTTGGTTTCGGTTTCGCTCAATCTAAAAATAAAGATTACCACGTTGCTGACTGCGACAGCCCTCCGCAGATAAAACATCGACGCTGTCAGTTGAAGCCAAGTCAGCGGGACAACAAAAATCGTGTTTAGTCTTCGGTCATTGCTCGGGTTGTCATTGCCGGGTGGTGTTTGGTTGAACCTAGGTCTGCTGCAGCATGTGCTGCCAAGAGTCGCCATAAAGTAGGAGAAGATGAAAAGTGAAAATTCGGGTATGACGAACTACGAATTCTCTGAAGCAGACTTTTACTGTTCTGATTATTGTCTGTACTAGGTTAAAACATTTTTAAAATACAGAAATATAATCATAATCTATTTTTTCTCTCCCTCCCCACCCCTTACCTCCTTTTCACCCCCCCCCCTCTCTTTCATCCTTTTTAAGGATGAAGGAGAAAGACATATGACTTGCTTTCCGATACGAAGGTTTCATTATTTCGAATGGTTTTGTCTCTTTAAACAGATAAAGTGGTTTGCATCTACTGAGAAATGAAAAGTATTTCTAAGCTCATTGGCCAGTTTTATTGCACAGCTTTTATGATGGTAAGATTTCGTTGCACAGACTAAAGTCTTTTTGCTGGATTTTTTTCTTTCTGTTGTTTTTGCACTTTACGTGGGTAAAAGAACCTGATGTTGCATATTCATGATTACTGTTCGTAGCAGTTGAACATTTTCCAGTGATTGTCAATAAAGATAAATTTAGCTTACTAAAGTCAAAAGTGGCTTGTCTTTTTTCGGGTGCGGGTGGGCTGTGGACTTCGGACAAGAAGACGAAGAATCTTTGCACGATTGCTCAACTTGTACTTACGTTCTGTTTTCATGTTTATGTGCTCCTCTACACGCCGAATTCTTGTGCAGATACAAATGCGTTGATGAGTGTCCCATTCTAAAAACTCGGTGATATTTTCCCCGGTGTGACAGCTTCCCAGTTTTGGCACCATTTGTAATACTTGCATTAGACATACAACAACATTGATAGAGAATTTAATTTCTGGTAATCAGTTCATTTACACAAAGCCCACTGTACGTCAAGAAGAAAACCCTTTTCAGTGCAACAGCCAATAATTACACTGTAATATCTGCTTTTCTGTCCAAAGACGATAAACAAAGCAATTAGACTGGAAGGGAGCAAGAATGAATGAATGACTCTGAGATCGCCTTCGGCATCCTAAACATTTTGCACAAACGATACAAGATAATCCGTCCATGCATGCGTACTTACATTTGTACATTGTGTACAGTCAGTCGGTCCACAGAACACGGCTGATAACTACAGGAACAAGGCCACAGGAAAGAGCCGTCGAAGAGTCTTTCTCCCATTGCTTGTCAAAAGCTTTTGTTCGAAGTGGTGACCCTAGTCTGTGGTTCTTTCAGGGCTTTTGGCCAAGTTCAGTCTAGTTTTAGGAACAAGCTCAGATGGTGGGGATGGACCGGATAACACCTGATTGGCTGGCGCACGTTTCCCTGCGAAACGTGCTCTCTGATTGGTCGTGGAGTCCGAAAGATTATGCAATTGTTCCGAGAAAGCTACGGAAAGAAAGTCGATGTTTTCATGGACACTTGATCACATATCGACTATTGATTCAAACCCTGTTACTTTTTAGGAAGTACATCTTTTCAGTTATTCCTAACAAATCTTCACACATCAGACCGTGCACTGATTTGCTAACCTTTTTGGAAAATACAGTATGTATAACTAAAAGAGTTTTACGACAGGAAATATGACCAAAAGTCAGAAGACTTCACGGTAACTGAAGTCGTTGCAGGCACATTTCTCCAGCGTAATCTTGCGTGAATAATGTTTATTAATAGTCAAAGAATGCTCATGTCATCAAAGCAAACTCTTAATAAGGAGACAGAAACCTCTATAGTACGTGGTATAAGCCGGGCAGGAAACAGCTTTCTGGATGTGTTACGCACACAGTCAGTAGATGCAATCAGCGGTAGATACACTATGGCAATGAGTGATGGATTTCTATTTCTAGCACTACACATCGGAACGGACCTGGAGAGTGGACGCTTAAGAACGCCCTCCCCCTAGCCCCCCCCCCCCTGCCCGCGCATCTTGGTGTCCACATTTCTGTTTTGCGTGAAAGATGACTGCAGCGTGCGGCAAGCAGACTGAACACTATTCCATCACGCGGCAGGTTGTTGCCACACCCTCCCTATCGGATTCTTTCTCCGAAAGTCTACTTTCTTGTTCACAGGTGTTTCGTTGGAATAACGGGATTTCTGTTTTCGTCTGCCGTTGCAAAAGTAACGGGATGAATGGCGGCACATTTGAAAAAAAATTAGCTCACTCATTTCCCTTTTGTACAATAGTATGTGGGGCTTCCACTGTCGTAAGCGTGACGTATTGCAGATAAATGAAAAGATATATATATATATACAAACACTCTCTAGGATCTCTGTTGATGGTGTTCCAGGCTAGAAACGCATTCGTTCTTCCCCACTTTTCTCTACAGCGGCCTGGCCACGAGATGGCACCGTGTTGCTGACGGCGTGAGACAACCAGCAAACCAGCCCTATGGCGGCCATGTTTTCTCTTCAAGTCTGCTGTCCATCGAAAATTGTGATAGGCCTGCTTCTGATACGACTTCTTGATTTCAGCAGTCACGCCCATTTCTAACGTGTTCACACTGTTTAAGAAATACTGTCTAAATCGCGAAAATATTTGAACCTGTGTGACCGTCTGGAGCGATAGAAAACAAAACGTTGAATAATTTTCAATCTTTTCATTAAAATCTTGCTTTGCAATAAGAAAAAACAAAACGATGCTTTGATTTTGTTAGACAATGTGACACATTTACTGCAGCATCTCTTTAGTACGCAGTATGTATGTAATAATAATAAATGTGGATTTTTAACGCGCGAGAACACATTTCATGCACACTTCGCGCGGACGAGGCACACAGACACTCTAATGAAAAACAGCAAGCACACACACACAGAGGGAGAGATGAACGCAACACTGACTAACAAGTTAGGATACAGATCGTCCGTCATTCACAGGTGGGTGGAAAAGTATCATAAGAGAGGATGAACAGAGAAAGTTGTAAGTTAATGCAGACAGGCAGTCGTGACGTCAGTCAAGGTACTTGCGGAAAAGAAAAGTTTTTAAGTTACGTTTGAAAGTCAGTAGTGACGGGGAGTGGCAAATGTTGTGGGGAAGTGAGTTCCATTTGGTGGATGCCGAGAAGGTGAACATGCGCTGTCCGTATGTTTTTGTCCTCATGTATGTATTTATGTATGTATTATGTATGTATTGGTGGTTGGGTAGGTAGATAGGTAAGCTCTGGCATTAGGCTTGGATAAAAAAAATTAATACATCAAGACATTTGCTGTTTGGATCGATATCTATGCATTCTCTCTGGCCCCGGCGGACTTCAAGTGGACTGTGGACTACATGCAGAACGACGCTTGCACAGACATATTTTGACTGTAAGAAATACGTTTTTTTTACAGTGGATTTTACCTGGAAAGACCAAAAGTATGTATATACGTTTTTGCTACCTTCCAACAAGGAACAAGTAAACAACAGGAGGTCTCTATGCACCGTCAAACTGTAAGCTACCCTACAACACTCGTCAGACCTATAAATAACCCGAGAACGCCAAGGCGCATATCAATACGTACACAGCCGTAGCTGGTGTAGGCTTTGCAATGTCCATCAAGGTCTGCGTACTTCACCTGTGCGTCTGAGGGCACAGTCTGCTGTCTAGTCATGCCAGTCGGTAAGCCTGCAGACCAAAATAACCTGCGAGACATTACCGTTTCCGGAAAGACACACTGAACAACGAAACCAAATACCCATAGATCGTTAAGTACGGTCAGCGAGGGTCAGTCCAAACCCAGCTCTCATTTGCTTTGGTTTTTTTTCTTGCCAGAAGGAACTTTGGATGGATGCTGTGCTGAACAACGCGGGAACTAACATGCAGAAGATAATTTAATTCATTATGCGACACAGGGTGCTCATCTACCCTTTAGCCTTGTTGTGTGTGTGTGTGTGCACCTCGGGAACAGCTGGCGATGGATCAGAACCGAGGCGAGATCCCTTTGACGCAGAAAAGGCGCTTTTCGGAATGGTCAAGCAAGTAACGTACATGTCCTACGATCCTAACTTCGCATCCTGTCGCTGGGAACGCTGGAGGACTTTGCAGATGAATGGTCTTCAGGATCAGATAATTGAGATGATCACCAAGCTTCTTCTCTGACCCATGCACACTGGTGCGTCATAAGTTTCCGCTCTCTTTTCTTTCTCAGCTCCATACCCAGCCCTCAGATGATGGAGCAGCTTTGACATTCAGATTTTACGAAACCTTCCCATGCATGAAGTCCACGGATTTTTTTTTCGTGTACAGGAAACACGGAAGATTATGATATTTAGTTTCACATTTTGAATACAGTATGTTTATTGTTTGTCTACACTAATGGCAGGGGAAGATAGCTCAGTGGATAGAACACGGACCACCGAACTAGATGGCGCGGCCACAGGGTGGTTCGAAATCCGTTCGCCGAGGCACACTTACCCCAGCTGCGAATGGGTACCTACCCCATGGATTAGGAACAGTAAGACAGCGAGAGAGAAAAGATGGGCACCTCCTTCACAATGCTGACCCACAGGAAAGTGGGGTCTCGTTCACCCCGACCCCTAAGACCTAAAAATCTCAGGAGAGATCCTTTTACCTTTATACTTAAGGGTGTGGTGTATTAATCACTCTTTGTTCACTATAATACAAAATAAACCTTCTGTGAATTTTCTAAGAATAACGCATTATTTTCACCTCCAAATTTCTCTGCTGATTTCGAATTTCCGCGTGCACATAAGCACGGGAGAGAATTCAGCTCCAAAGTGTAAGCAGGCTGCCAGCTACTACAACCTTCAGTCTAGTGGGGTTTGGTTGGTTGATTGGTTTGTTAGGGGTCCCGTAGCAAACTAGGGGCATATCAGCAGGACGGGTGTTGCTCAGACAACGTGCTGGTACACGTGGGACTGCTGTCACAACCCGGGCGTCAGTCCCACCCAGTCACATTATACTGACACCGGGCCAACCAGTCCTAGTACTGTTCCCCGTAGTGCCAGACGTCTGGCAGGGCAGCTACTAGATTGTCAATTTTTAAGTCTTAGGTGTGACTCGGCCGGGGCGCGAACTACCGACCTCCCGCCTCAGAACCCCTGAACTGTTAGACCACCGAGCTGGTCTGGTCTAGTGAGAAGCATCTGACTCCCCCCTTGCCAGACGACCAGCCATTGGCCTCTATCAGTTGAAAATATCGTCACGACTCGTCATGTAAGAGAGTAGCCAAGCAACCAGGAACCAGCCGAGTTTCACAGGTGGTCAACTGTAGGAGTTCTCGGTCTAGCCCCACTCACTTCCTTGCGTCTGTGAAACATCACGCTCCTGTGATTAAACCCGACTGACTTGCAAAAGATTAGGCTGCAAGAGACTGATGTTAATCGTTGTCAAGAACACTAAAGTGACGTCTAGTTAGACTTCTTAATAACACGATGACCAAAATCGCGCTGCCGCCGGGCTGCGAGATCGAAATCTCGGCAGAAAAGCAGTTTCGAGCCCGTTGTACTGGAAAATTCTGTGAACACGAAGTTATGGCCGCCACAAACCCAGGCTGCTCATTAAGTTAAGAGTACAGTGTATACGGATTCAAGAAGCTGAAGAGCAAAGCTCAGTCTTTCTACTGCCGCAATCATCACAACTCCCCCGAGACATTTAGCGTACCCCGCATGTCAGCAGCGCGTCTGCTTCCCCCAATTCCACAAAGTTGCTGCCCAACTCTCATAAAGTCTTTCTTGTGACACACCAACACATTGCCGACATTGCTTTTATTTTTTTTCCAAGTGGCATGACAACATAGCCTGTCATGTGGCATGACAACATAGCCTGTCATGTTGTAAACCATTTTTACAAAACAACGCCAAATACATTTAAGAACAAGAACACTGAACATAAATTTACGAGCAGTACATTAATGCCTCAGGATTATCTCCCTATGCCCAACTTGAGTTATTTTTAATCGTCGTTAGTTTAAGGGGATTTTTTTCCCAAAACAAACCCTAGATTTCAGTTTCATTCCTCTGCGCAGATAGCTATGACTATGAGGGAGATGTCAAGACAATGATGCGGCATCAGTACTGGAGATCTAGGTTCTGTAATACTAAATGATTCCGATTTCAGCCTAGAAAGCTGTGCTAATTTATTTTGCCGCGAAGTGTCACCTGAAGATCCAAGAGCAGGGGCTGCCAATTTAGAGTTACTAAAGGATTCAAACTGATACATGCACAAACATGAAAGTCATACAAGTGGTGATGGTGAAGGAAACTAAGATATGCAAATGACATTGCCCAACAATGGCGTAAATACTTGCATACATTACACTTATATGTCACCCATAAAAAATGGAAATAAGCATAGGGAATCACTGCTAACTGCGAAGTCTTACCATGTTAGCAGCTGTAATAACATTTAACAGAAAACAGAAGGCCTTAATGTTGCAGATCAGGTAAGGTTGCAGAGTTGGCTGAGAATGAGTTTTTACAGGGTACAGGTAGCATTTAAACATTGATGCTGCGGGTGATTAACAGATGAAAGGCCACTTTCTAAAATATCAACAAACCACATGTATATAAACATTCTTCACTGAGGAGATTGGACATCTCCAGATACACAATCAATGCTGCAGGCAAGATAAATAACAACAGAAGCCTTTAGAAAAAGATTTAGATCTGATGCACAGTGCAAGCCAGTCATTTGAATTTGGGGCAAAAAAGCTCCCAAGAAAGAAATCTTACCCCCCCCCCAACGCCCCCCACCACCAAGTGTTGTTACAGCTCGGTTGAGAGTGTCCACCGCAATCTTTCAAAAGTGCTCTTTCAATGGAAGAATGTACAGAAAAACAAAGGCTACAGGGATATGCCAGATCTTGAATTTCCTTTGTAGTTAACACTTCCACTTCTAAAGAAACATAACCTTTACTGTAATGTCTTCCTTCTAAAAGACTCCAGAATAATAATTTTAAAAGACTGTGGTCACATGACTGTACATACTAGCCTAGCCATGCAGTCACATCCACATCAG
>SMGT01000958.1:474671-487970 GCA_004794575.1 Lanistes nyassanus | reverse complement strand
GGGGGGGGGGTGTTGTGCCTCGCTGGAAATTAAGGCCTTACAAATACAAGTGTAAACATTATAAGCATAGAGAATATTTCGTTTCACTATCCCTTATAGGGCCTCATCTTATCTCCCTTGCATACAGCACATGACAAAAAATGTGCTGTTGAAAAAGGCTCTAGAATAAAGAACCTAAAAGGACCTAAGAAAACAAATTCTAAAGTACCTTAACCAGAATTAAAGGACTTTAAAGGACTTAAAAAAAAGACATTTTAAAATTAAAGCAGTTTAAAGGACTTAAAATGACCCTACGAACCCTGCTTGACAATCATGCAAACACATAACTAAAGCTGTATCACTATCAGTGACTACCTTTGTAATGTAGAGTAGATTAACAATAGATAACAAAATCAAAACGTTTCTCTATTTCTTTCTCTCTCCCTCTCTCACAGGGGTATACACACACATGCACATGCATGTACGCACTTCATTACTAGTGACATGATCATCCACTAAACTGTAGTGCTCTATGTATGAAAATTACAAGGTTGGATAATGTCTGGGGGCTTGTACTGGCAAAACGGATAGTCTAAAGCTGGTCGGTGAATACATGGGACCGGGTAAAATGTACTTCATTTTCATTGGTAGAGTCACAAAAAGGATAAAACAGGTTAGGGGTCCTGTCCCTGCACAGGTGTGTTTTGTGTATATACTGAGCTACAACCTTTATATAAAGACACAAGACACACACACTGCAGGGTGGGCTGGCTTAATATGGGCAATTAACTAGGACGTCAAAGTTATCAATTTATGCTACATTCACATGTGTTTTCAATGTACATTTCTTGAACCCTACATTCATGAGACAGCAGTCCCCTGTCCCGAAAAAAAAAATAAAAGTACAAAATAAATAAATTTTATAATTTGCCAAAGACGTGCCTAACCTGGTAACAGAGACATTTTTTCAGGGAACTCCCAGGCTTGATCTACTTACCTATGAGTGGTGTGTCTTCATAAATGGAGCTTTTCCTAAAGAATGGCATCTTGTTCTTGGTTGGTGCCTTGATCTGCATCACCTCATCACAGACATGCTTCCACAAAGCTGCAACAATATGATGGTGTGCAAATGTAATGAAAATATGTTGGCATGTAGGCAGCAGTCCAAACTTCGTGAGAATGAACTGCTTGTGTATAGTCTCAAATGAAAATTTTTTTCAACTGTATACAGGTTAACACGAGTTTAGACACAAACCAAGTTTTTGCCATGAGGGGTCATGTGGGCAGGGAGAAGGGGGAGAGGAAAAGTAAATATGTTGTCATGTATTTAAAAAAAAAAAAGAGAGCAACATCTGACCTTGATCCAGCAGATGCTGTTGGAAGCCATCCCACCATTTGTTCACCTCCTCCTTAGAATCTGATGCCAGCGTGTGTTCCGACACCCCATGCAGGCTGACTGTCTTGATGAGGAATGTGTGTGCCCGCTTACAGGTGCTGGGGTCTGCATCACTTATCTGTGTGCTCTGGGAACGAAACCATGGTTGGTAAGAAAGCACAGCTGTGGACGTGTGTGCACATGCACAAACAGAGAAGGGTCTGCAGGGACCCAAAAAATAAAACAAAGTAAATGCACATATACTTAAATACAACAGAAATTTATGATGTCAAATACAAGCAAATAAAAAAAAATCCCTTAACATTTACTAGAGATGGAGGACAAGAGGGGTCACGCCCAGTGTGTAAGTGGTGTAAGCGACCCCATCATTTGTGATAAAAACCTGAATAAGTGCAGCTGTGTTTGTCATAGCGGTTAAAAGTTACCTTGGTGATGGGGATGGTCAGCAAAGGCTGGGCCACTTCAATGTCTGTCGGGGACAGCCAGCAAGCCAGGTGCAGGTTTTTGAGAACACACCAGTAACGGCGCCATTTTGAGAGATCGTCATCTTCCTGCACACAGCACACATGCCATGATGACTAAGCTGCCCTCTAGTGAAACTATCATGTAGTTAAATAGCCTCCTGGAAATTCTTCCTGCTCTTAATTTGGATAGATGCTTTGTGATGTCGTCATCATCATCACCCTTAAACTCTATCCACATCTACTGCAGAAAAAAACTGTGACCCACCTGTACATTGAGGAACCCCGAGACAACAGGTTTTACAAGGCAGTCTGGCACAGCTGCTAATCGACAGCAGTAATGCCCAAACAGAGGCAGCTCTGGCAGTGCCCCCTCTGAAAAGAAAGCACAATATACATCAAGGCCTAGTCTGTTACCAATAACCTTTCCCCCAAAAAAGCCTTCACCATGGAAGCCTTTATAAAGACTGAAGGACGGGGTGAAGGAGAATAGAGAACTGGGGACAGAGAGGTAGAAGGGAGGGAGAAGGCAGAATGTACAAGAGATGGAAAGTGAGGAAGGCTTGATGATGCTTGACAGGCGACCCAAAGAGCTCTGGTATCACCACATAGAATTGCTTGTGCTGTGTCCATACAATTTGTTCACATCTGTACACTAGAGGCTAAAAGGTAACACCAACACTGTGCTGATGTCTTGTGCTTTGCTAATCATGTCAGTTGAGATTAACCTTGAAAGTCTAGACGACAAAGTGTCATGAAAGGCAAGACAAGTTACAAACCACACACAGAGGATCAGCTGGTGTGTTTAATGCCCCATTTACCTGAATTCTTCTCCAGTTCAAAATCAAATGTTCGGACGGAGTCATCCACATCCTGTAAGTGTAGTGTTCCCTTAGCAACCAGTTCAAACCGAGGTCCTCTGCAAAAGGCATCAAATGTGATACTTACTTTTTGAACTGCCAAAGCCATACAGCAACAACACAAGAAAAATCTCCCAAACCACAAATTTGGATATGAACAGCATGAGTGTGAGCTCTTGTTCACAAAGCAGCCACTGCTTCTTCAGCAAAATGGACGTCCCAAACAAAAGAGATGACTCCCACGTAATAAAATTTATTCCTCTACAACATCAAAGACCTTTCACATGCTTCAGTATTCAAGAAAATCAGCATAAGAATTTCATACTTACAGTACCATGCTTCCAAAGACATCTGCATCATTCTGGAAAAAAAATCCACTCACATATTACATGTGTTTGATGCCAATTTATCACAACACTCATTAACTATCACCGACTGACCAGGCATTCATCATGTCTGTCCCAAAAAACTTCAACCGTGTTTGTAGTCTTTGCAATTCATTTAGTTCTTCTATCATTTTAAAATTTGTAAATTGCCGCAGAATATTCTTGGATTCAAGATTCCCTTAGGAAGTTGTAACAGTGCTTAGAACTTGCTAATGTTTATGTTAGAGTGTATTCTGATACAATATCACACATGAGCTGAGACCATGTCAAATTCTATGCAACATCTTTATCAACATAACTATGTTCAGCGAAGGGTCATTGAGTGACAGTAGTCGTCCAAACTAAATAAATAAAATGCCTTAAGCTTTGCAAGGAGCTAAACAAAACTTAAGAAATTATTACATTATTATCACAATATTATTTCAAATCCTTAACCAACAAAATTTACCACAGAAAAAAATGAGTTATAAAGTAAGTATCAAAATCTGTTCAATCTATATAATTCACAAGCCTGTTTAACTAACCAATCCAGACAGACGCTTGCCAACACTTCTGCCAACTGAGCCTGAAAGGTCTGTGATCTTCTTTCGGATCTTTTTGGGTGTGTTAGCAACCGAAAGTTCCTCGTGAAGCTTGTGGCAGAATACTTCCAACTTGAGCTCAAAGTCATGTGGCACATCTTGGCTATGATAATCAAATCAATCAACCGGCTTACAAATTAGACCAGTCCAGCAGTACAATCTAAAATTAGAAATACAACAGAAGGGACCAAATGCCTGAAGAATTCAAAGAATGAAAGATTTTCTAGCTCTCTCTATCTAGCAATGAATGAACTTCTTTTATCAACTGCACACTTTTTGTAACAACATCTCTGGGTGACGAAAACACCAAGTACATAAAGACTAAGATGAAGTTGTGTAAAAAGGAGTTGGGGGAGAGGAGGAATGACTAGTTGGCAGGGGAAGTCACATGTTGCCTGACACAGGTTACTGCCTTAGCAAAGGGGAAGGAGGGAACCATCCACCAAGCCATCCGCCTGAGTAAGGGTGGGGGGTGGGGGTTAAGACAGGGGGAGACCTTAGGACGCAGTTTTATGTCATTAATATCGTTCCTGTTACACCGATTGTTAAGCCTCGCCGGCCATATGAATATGGATGGGTTTCCAAGTATATCTGCTTGGTATTGGGTAGGTCAGGGTGCAACCAATGTGAAGAGTCTAATGGGATTTCCTTCCAGCTGCATGTCAAAGACAAAACAGCGAGTTATCAAGGAACAGGTCAAGTGAGGAGTAGACAGTTGTTCAACCTCAGCTGTTAGGATGTTGTAAAAGTAGAACTAGAAGTGTTCAAGACAGGCTGTAGACTAGCCAGGAGTTTAGCAAGGAACTATTCTTGTTGCATCCAACCTGACCAACTGCAATACCTTTTCATCTTCTAAAATCTGTTTGTCACATGATCAAATGTTTTGTTGCCTACCATTGGGTGTTTCACTAGGTTTCTAGGCGTATCTACATGACCTTTAACCTTATACATTTTTCATCATCACGATGTTGTGACCCAGTGTTTTCTTTCATTTTCCTTAGATAAATCTGTCCAGTCTTTCAAACAAGCTCTCAAATCACACTGTTTCAACAGTTTGTTTACTGCCTGTTCCATTCCATCTGTTCATGGCTGGTAATCCAATGGTACGGTAATCACCAATACGTAATGCATTACAACCTGTGTGTTGTTCCATTTGGGATGCTGGTACCATCTAGCAAACATTTGTCTCCCCTGCCCTGTAACTGTTTTGTTTTGTGGATGTGGCTGTCAGGTGTGGTAAGCCTGCCTCTAGTGAGGGTGGAGTGCCACGCAGCATAAATCTCCATTTATGTGTGTCTGTGGGTGTGTGTGTGTGCATGCATGTGTGTGCATGTTTTAATGCATTGATGTCTCTTCCTTATTCTTCGATCCCTATTCACCTAAAACAATGCACCCTGCTTAGGTATCATCAGGAACACTATGGCCATGCTGGAATTGACCCAATGATACAGCCTCTGTGCCACTCACAATGGAAGATTTCTTCTGTTTTGAATTAAAAAAAGGCTGTAAACTTGAATGTGCTTTTTGTCCTTAAGTGTTCTGTCTTCTTTGTGTACATGGATCTACATCTGCATGTACATATACTATACTGTTAGGTGCAAAACTGTTGACTTTGATTAAGTGCAACTGTCCACAACCTTTTTCGTGCAACCAAGTAGTTGCACTTAACTAGCATCAGCTGTGAATGGACAGAAGAGAAATTAAATATTGGCAGAAAATCTAAACGTTACCAAAAGCTGCATAAATAAAGCCCTATTTAATTTCAGGCCATATGAGAAAACTCACAAAAGAAGAACGTCTTCAAATGTGATGTCTGTCATGCTGCGATCAACATTGATCATGGCAGTGTCGAAAATCTCAGTGCCCACTTTCAGCAAGCAGAACACAGAATACTGGCGGTAATCTGATGTACAAAAAAAAAAAAGTCAGTGAAATGGGCAGAAAAAATATAATCTACGCATTAAAAAAGGCTAATATTGACACACATACATGCATTCAAAGTTCTGATAATATAAAGACTAGAAATGTTGGAATCCATTTCTGAGTAATGAGACTGAAAAATGATATTATCTGATTGTCTGGGTATCCAAATTTATCAACTGAGATCCAAAAAAAAAAAACCAAAGGCTTTTTACAAAAAATCTGACAGGCTTGAGTGTAGTTAGCAATTAAAGAATTAAACAGAATTTTCAAAGTGAAAAATTGAATGTTAAATCACAGTTGCTGAAATTATTTATCGTAATTACACCAAAAGGGTTTCACACCTCCTTTGTTCTTGAAGTGGTCAGTATCTTTCCACATCAATGGAATCCTGATATCTGCAAGCAGATTGAAATTTGATATTAATAGCAGCAATTAGTTCTTCTAAGTAAACAAGAACAAGCCTTACTATGAACATAAACAAGAAACCAATGTTGTGATTAAGGATATGTCTTGTATGATCACATATGTAAATTGTTTATAATTAACATAACAAGTTCAAAATTACATTGATATACACAGAAATCACAACATACACTCTATACTATAATACATCTGCTCAACACCCAACCAAACATGAAACGTATTTACAATGATATAAAGTTAGAAGGCACTGAAGAGGCTGAGTATTCTCTCAATTTTGCAAACTCCAGATTTAAAAAAAAAGTAAACATAATTATTAAGATCTTTGGACACAAAGAACCAGATACATAAGTGATGGGCTTAATGTACTAGTGCCATATGGCAAAAAAATCCCCCCTGCCATCAAGATAAACCTCCTAACCCCAACTACGTCACTCATAAATGAGGGGGAGGGGGGGGCACTGAGCTGAAAGAAAATTTCAAGACAAAAGATGGGGGATTGATCCAGAAGATGAGAAACAAAAGATCAAAGAAAAGGGTAGGTATCAGACAAAAATAAACAGAACGGATAGAAAAGTTGAAAGGAAGCAAATGTAAATTCCCCATTACCTGATACATTCAGCTGAGCTCTGCATGGCAGCTGGTTACCCTCTATAGACCTGCAAGATAAGAAATAATCTTCTGCTGGAGAACACTAACTAAATGAAAAAGTTCAGCTGAAAGGCTGCAAGGTCAAAGATGTGAACAGTATTCCACTATATACATATATATTCACTTTGTAAACTCCATCTGACACACAGGAGGAGCAGCAAGTGAAAAATATCTATAACTACTCCCAGCACCACAGCAGCAACTGCTTGATTTGTTGGGCGTCTGTAATAAGATAATACTTTTTTTAAACAAAAGTATTTTATAAAAGCCTTCAATGGACCACATTCTGAAATAACTTGATATGTTGACATTTTGTTATCTTTCTGCAATTTAAACTGAAATACACATAAACTGATGTCAAACTGAGGAAATTCAGAAACAAAGCAACCCTTCAAAATACTGTTTAACAAACCTTACATCTTTAAATTCAGATGAGAAGAGGCGCACAGAAAGACTGCAACAGGGCTAAAAGGACAAGAATGCAAGGAAAAGAAAGAGATCATCCAGAGACAGAACACCCATGCTTGACATTCAGAAAGTGCCTGCCGTCTTGTCCAGACCCAGGGATGGGGTGCTTCTAATGTTCAGCACAGTCAGGAACGCAATCACTTTATCAACTCACTGGGATTGCCCCAAGACTTCCTGCGTCTTGCGGCGCTGCAGCTCTGTCATGTAGGCAATGATGCGGGCGTTGGAGCACAGCAGGCTGCGGGTGGCTTCCAGCAGCTGTGTGGGGTGCTTGGAAGCTGCCAGCAGTTTGGTTGTGCCCTCTCTCATCTTGATCTCATGCTCAATCTTTTGCTGCAGGTCCCGATCCTGTAACACAGAAAGGCAGCATACAATAACAACTGTCTTGTCTTTTGCTGCAGGCATCGCTCATATCAGTACAGAAACACAATATGCAGTGACTCATTGTCTTTCACTGCTAGTGTCAACCTTGTCAGTACAAAAACCCAACACTGTAACTCATGTCCTCTGCTGCTGGTGTTAGCCTTGTCAGTACAGAACACCCCTGTCTTGTCTTCTCATGACATGTAGATCTCACTACATCTCTGCTGAACACAATTATTCAGCATATACCAGGCAATCACGTTTTGTATCTGCTGCTGGTTGTAGCTAAGTCAATGTGTAACAGAAAAAAAATCCACTACAAAGCAGACTTAGTCATGATGGAAAGTAATGGCTATATTAGACAAGGCAAGTGCCATTCTGAAACAGAATAAAGAAAGGAAAAAAGTCTTAAACACATCAAACATACATGTATGGTCTTCAGCTTATTTAGGTTCTTTGACACCACCAATGGATGTACACTAGGGTCAGACTGTGTGGAACAACCTGTTGGTTTTTCCGCTCTCAATCAGCTTGCTATTGTAAGATGAAATCTCCATCGCTGTCACTCCTCATCTCCTATTTTTTTTTAAAAAACTCATAAAGAATAATCCTAGCATAACCAGCAACTGGGAAACTGGGCAACCAACATAGCATCTGATGTTGGAACCCTTTCAAAATCCCTCATACCCAAAAAAAAAACCCTCTGCACCCCTTAGCTGACAGTGTTTATAAACAAGACCTCTGCTAGAGTCATGTTCGAAAAGCAACAACAAAAGCTTACACAAAACACCTTTCTTCTTCAGTTCCCAATAATCATTATTATCTATCATTTTCAAAGCTGGCTAAGCAAGGAGGTACACATGCAAATATGCAATAGCAACAGCCTTTTACAAACCATGGGGTTTTTCTTTTTCTGTGGCTATAGACTTAGTCGAAATCTCAAAACAAGCCGAGATGCAGTGCTCTTTTAAAAGGCCTCCCTGCTGTCGGCTCTGACCGCTTTCATGTGACTGCATCGGTGTTCAAACTTTGGGGCCTCTTAACAGGCATCTAATCCCACAGGACCTAACGTGCCAAGGTGAGGCGAAAACAGCTCGGTGTGACGCCCCTCATGACCTTTGCGTTATCGCCCACTTAGCAATGGGGACCATAGGTCTAATCTTTCGGATGCGGAAGCAAACAAACAGTCGCGTGATGCCGCTTTGTCCCATCCCGCCCAAACCCAATCCTCTCATAGAGGCAGATGCCAAGCCGGACCCGCGCGTCACCCTGGTCCTTTCGTCGAGAGGACAGTTTTACAAGCGCTAGGGAGTCGAGTAACGCTAGGCGGTGACCCCCGAGAAGCAGAGACTGCGAGTCAGCCTCTGTGATGAGCTTTGAAGTCCTCGCAGCGCCACTCGCAGTTCTAGCCCCCGAGAAGATCACCTTGGGTTATCAACTTCTACCGGTGATCATAGGCGGGAGTGATTAGGGAGCGGAAAGTTGTGGTCCGAATCGAGAGACGCGGCGTGACCCAGCAGGCCAGTAGCCAGACAGAAGACAGGGGTCAGGGGACATCGAATTAGCTTCTTCCTCCTCTCTTGAATCTATGAAACGAGAAAGGGTTGTGCAACACCTCCGTTGCTAAACGTGCGTACCCACGCCCCATCATCACCCCTTTTAAAAAGTCCCCATGTCAACGTTTTGTAGAAAATGTGTAGCATTGTAATTTGTAGTCGGAACACAAAACCGACTTGGTCCCAGAGCATCGTGGAACACCGTCGTGATTAACAGTCCACTTGATGCGACTTGGTACACATCCGTTACCGCAGCGCCACTAGTAGGCCGTTATGAGTAATGAGGGTTCATTACAACTTTTTTTTCCTCTCTCTCTCTCCACTTGCCCACCGCACAAACTGTACTACTCCCACCACATTCACTCCCGACAACTTACCCTGTTCTCTCCCAACAGCTTGCAAAAAGACCGACTGATAAATGTAAATGTATCCACACACAAACAATATCGCAGTCAAGGCCTGTTCCTCTTCTATGCCTGTCTTACGCCATACACCAATTCATCCTCAAGAAAAAGAAATATTTTGCAAGCTAACTTCCTACAAAGCGCCAGCACAATAACAAAGACATAGCATAACCAGTGACTTTTTTGGAGGGGGGGTGGGGGAGCGGTAGACTGCGACTGAATGCCGTATCACACGTTGCGCACTGTGAGTTGTTGAGAATGGCAAATGCGTCCCTGCTGAGCCCCGCAGAACCGAGACTCCCGCTGCCTGCACGTGCTCTAATGCACGAGAGGAATTTAGCCTAGACCAATTTGGCCTAGACATATGGACCTGCCCGATTCCGGACTCGGCAAGCTTGCCGTTTCCCAGTGCCATGCGTCAGGAAAGTCTGTCATTTATGGGGGCAGAACGCTGAGAAGGTCTGGCACATTAGATCGAATGATTAGATGCGCAACGAGCCCTAAATCTGTTTGACATCGTGTTAGGCTCGGCTGTGTTTGTTTTTCTCCTGTTCTTTTTCAGCCCCCCCCCCCCCAACAAAAAATGCCTGGTCTATGGATGCAACGCACAGCTCACAAGCCATCACCCTGCACCGTCAGACCACTGTGACCCAACAGAGCAGCGACTAGCGATCGATTCTCTCTCTCACACACACACAGGGAGGGGAGAGAGAGAAGATAAAACTTGAATGACCAGGAGCGATGATGTGAAACCAGTGCATCTACTATGTATCCCTTAATGCAACAGCGCCAAAGCTTTTAACTTTTAGTCTCGTCACTTCACTTTTAAAATCTCTCATTACAATTAATCAAGCCAACCAAACACGTAAGAATATGATCGCCGAGCACCCCCCCCCNCCCCCGGACGTCCTGAATGTCACGCACATGGGTCGCGACACACACACGTACAAACCTGCAGGATGGCCTGTCAGCCACAATTATCAATCCTGACCGATCCCTGCGCTTCTGTCAAGGTCGTCATCCGCTGACATGATATTGCGACGCCCCAGTCTGACCCGCTGGTCACGACCGGTGTGTGCGTCACTGTCACCACTGTCAACTTTGACCTTTCACCATGCTGGCTGCATGGCTAATTAACATTTAAGAACAAATTCTTACGCATTGGCAATTATTACTTTTTTTTTAAAAAGTAAAACCCTCACGTTATCGGAAGCGACATTTAGACTACTGTAGCACACAGGCGTAAAACCACCGTCAGCAGATGGTGAACGTCGGGGACTGCGATGACAAAATTAAGGCCTCAGTGATGTCATCGCTCCATCTCATCCGTTCTCAAACGATGGGATCCGGGTACATGCGGAAGGAAGATTCTGGCGAAGTGAAAGGGGGCGGGGAAGGGAGCAACTCTGACCACGAAACCTATGCACAGTGTTGGAGTACGAGGCCCTAATCATTTCTTTGCTGACCTTAGGAATATTTCATTGTCCTATTATGACAGATAATCTATGCATTAGATATTTACAAGAACTCAGGTGGACCTCCAAAGAATACTCAGCGCAAACAACTTGTTCAGCCAGCTACAACAACTTGTTCAGCCAGCTCCAACAAGAAAAGCAACAACAACAACAACCTGTTCAGGGAGCTCACCGACATGCGACAGACGCTGGGTGCGACAGCACCACCACGGCCGATAGCGGGCACACCGCTGACGCAGCGTCTGAGCGGCGGCTTGAGGGCGCGCAGCACGGGTGGAGGACCCTCGCTGCTGCCAGACGCACTCGACTCGGCAGACTTGCTGGCCACCAGAGGTCGCTGCATCCTGACAATATCTGCACTCCCAGTCACCGAATCCCGTGAAGTGCGGTGGACGCGGCTGAAGGGGGCCCAGCGTCTGTAAGACCCACGTCTGGAGACCTTCTGACGGCTACACCGGCTTGAAGGCGTAGAATCTTGAAGTGCACACGGGGCCGGCGATTCCAACGAAGGGGCGAGAACACATGGTAAACTCCACAGCCTAGCAGACAGCAACGCAGCAATTCGTGTCAGTCAGTCAGCCCACAGTCTATAACTAAAACCTCCTTTAACTTATCATGTCGCTGTGTGTATCCCTGCTCGGACATCGAGACTAATCGTGGAAGGCGACTGCTGCATCTGCCCCCCGCGCAAGGACTGTGACAGCAAACTCAGTAACTAATTAGCGCCACCAGCGACCACGGGGCTTGAGGGTGAGGAAAAGCGTGAGCAACAGGACACGCAAATCTCTGACATCTCGCAATCAAACTTCCTTCGCTTCCACTCGTCTTCCGCCGTCCCCAGACCCTGGCTGGTTACACGTCGTGGAAACAGCTCGGGCGCACGAAATCCTACAGAGTATCAGCGGAGCCAAGCATCCACACGGCGGCCTGCTTAGCCCAGCCGGAAATCCCCTCTTGTCTGCAAGCATGCAAGTCGGAAACAAATCTTCAGTTTGCGATTCTGTTGACTGGCAAATTCCCTGCGGGCGTCAGATTTGCAGTTTTGCATGACGTGAGGAGCCCGTGCCTAGGCGATGAATTTCAACATTAGCTACAGCAAAGCGACCTCGCCTCGCATGTATAGCACAGGAAAAGATCAGTTTTCTTTTTTGAAATCTCTCACTCTCATTTAGCGTCAGATGAAGGCAGTCTGTGTCACAAAGACATCAGCTCTAAACTGTCCATCTGTCGGCAGGCTGCACGTCTGTCTGCAGTCGGAACCAAAAGTCAGCAATGCACTGGTGAGGGCTGGAAATTACAAGAACTACACACTCCGGAAGTTCACAAAACAGCACCATATCTTTCTGTCCCTCACGTACAGCTAGGCAGGCGATCACTAGACAGTCTGTCTCGCCCACTAACGCAAACCACGTCCTGTCGGGTCTTTGCCTAAAACAGTGCGGTCAGTAAACCAGCACGTTCTCCCCAGCGTCCTCGCGCGGTCTCCCGCGAAGGTCACGTGTCAGCATCCCCTGTGCTGCCGACAGGATGAAGCTTCAGCGACTGCCTCTCCCCGTCTGCAGCTGCTGCTGGCTGACCACTCGGCCGCGAGGTCCAGCAGCTCATCAATGGGCTGCGTGCAAGCGTCCGCCTCGAAGATGGCAGCCCTTCACTGCACGTCTCTACGCTGCCGCTGACCGGTCGCTACAAGCCGCCGCCGACAACCACCGCCTGCGATTGTTGCTCGCCGCTTGAATGCGAAGACAGCTTGAATATGTCCAGCGTCAGCACGGAGGGCTGCGGGAAGCTGACCTCCTCGTGCCAAGCCACAGGTGTGGTCGGTCGATCGGTCAGTCCATGTAAAGTTTCTTTGTGTGAACACAGCTGAGGCTGCTCTCAAACAAGGACGACGATATTAGAAATCCGCACGACCTCAATGACAACGCTGGAAATGTTTAAAACAGACGTGCTCGTCACTTGATCAGCCTCACGCTGCAAACTGATTTATATTAAGAACTGGCTGTAAATATTTCAACCATGTATTACATCGTCTAGCACAGTGCCCCGGGCAGCAATTAGGGAAAAAGCCAACGACAGTCCCAGGACCCCTATCCCTCCCTCACCACAGTCGTGATCACGTGGCTGGGCGGGTCTGACCCCCTGGGGCAGCAAAAGCGCCAGTCTGTGATGGAGTGGACAGCCAAAAGTTAACAGTCACCCGCGTTAAAACCTTATGACCATCAAATATGTGTTATGTCACACAGGCACTTACTTTCCGTGCGTAAACATTCTACTAACTGCTCAATAGGAACCGTATTTTCCCGGCTACTTCAGTTAAGGCACGGAGCACTTCACTAACTTCCTCTGCAAACAAAACTTCCCCAGAGAGAGAGAGAG
>SMGT01000958.1:408744-474118 GCA_004794575.1 Lanistes nyassanus | reverse complement strand
TTGGTACGGAAGGAATTATTTAAACTAGGCATCGTATTGACATGTTGACTGGCTCATTCAATGGGCGCCGCCATAGCGGTACTAAAAATAGATTATGCGGCCGATTTCCGGTGTACAGTCTGGTTAGTGTGATGCTGTTATGGATCTTATCGGAAAAACTAAAATATCAGGTAGCGGTTCGAACTGTGTTGTTTACGGATGCACATGGAGTCAGAAAAAGTTGAAAGAACTCCTCAATCAACCCTGCTTTACGCACAAGCCCCTGGTAAGAAAACATTGCACGTGTGAGCCACCTTTCAAACTGCACAAGCTACCGGACGATCCTTACTTGCAGAGGCAATGGTTTGCTGCCCCGAAGAGAAAATTTCTGCCTAAAAATGTATTTGTCTGTTCTTATCATTTTGTCGATAAAAAGTCAACTGTTGAAAATCCCGCACCAGAACTATTTCTAGGTCACGAGAAGACCACGAAGAAACGACGATCGTGCTCGTACGGTGTAAGGCATCTGACAAGAAGAAAACGATGTTGTGTTTAGTACTGGTAAAATTTACGTACACAAGTGTCGATTTGGGGCATATTATGCATCAGATAATTCAAAAACCTTTTATTTAGACCTAAAACCGTGACTTTTCGTGGCTATACGCGGGGTTTCGTATAAACGGCAGACGAGCAGACGATAACAGTACCGGCACAAATATGTAAAATGTACGTACACAAGTGTCGATGTTTGGCATATTATGCATCAGATACTTCAGAAATTCCATTCTGATGTGTGATATACCTCTAAAACTTTTATTTAGACCTAAAACCATGGCTTTTGGTGGCTATGCGGCGTTCCGTATACACGGCAGACGAGCAGACGATAACAGTACCAACACAAATATGTAAAATGTATGTACACGTGTCGATTTTGGGCATATTACGTATCAGATACTTCAGAAATAGCATTCTGATGCTTGATATACCGTTAAAACCTTTTATTAAGACCTGAAACCATGACTTTTCGTGGCTATGGGTGGCTGTGGGAGGAAAATGCCGATATATATGAACTGGGTACCTACTTCGAAATATAAGCAGCGGAAGTCCACTGCATTTCGGGCTTAATCAAGCTATGTAACCGTACCGAGTTTTGCGCCGATTGAGGATAATATATTTGGGAGCGTAAACTTGTCAATAGTTGTACAGAGTGGAATTATATACGTAGAGGCTGGAATTGGGTGTTACTTCGGTGCTACGCAAGAATGAATCAGTTGTAGGCAAAATTTTTGTTCTTTTTTTTCCACTTCTCACGTGATTCCCTCTGTTGTTTTCTCCAGAGGTGAGTTGTCCAGAAGCAAAGAAAGAAGGCAACCCTACAGGCAGTGACAGAAATGGATGTGCTCATGGCCCTGGCGTCTGCTCACGTTTTTCGGCGTCTCTGGAAGTATTGTTACCGAGCGTTTCCTCTTATGACAAACGACCTGTTCAACTGCAGACGGCAAACGGATATGTCTCAGCCTTGTCTACAATGCCTGCTTCAAAGACGCACAACCCTAGGGATAACACAAAACACATAGTCCCTTGCCAGCTGACACACAGTCCCTTGCCAGCTGTGGGAGAAGAATTGATAGCGGGGGCGGGGGCGGGGGCGGGGGAGGGGGAGGACGTAAGTGCGGACGATGACGGCCTGCAAGATAACCTATGTGTAAAGCGCACAATCACTCGCCCACAGGTGCTGCGAGCACGTACTCACATAAAAGTAGCGCTCCGTCCCTCCCTCCCTCCCCCAAGCGTGCTAGGGGAAAAAAAGTCGCCTGGTACCGTCCGGTGCAGAGCCATGGTCTTGACCGTCTAAAATCGATGTCAACTCCGGGCGTTTCTGAATGGTAATCTGAGTCGCTTAGGGGCGGGGGGGGGGGATCGAGAACGTGGGGGATCCAAACCAAAGACCGGGAGGAGGGGTCTGGAGGACAGGAGACTTGAGAGGGGAGTTGCAGAGAAATTATTGGAAGAAAAATAAGAAACAACATTTCACGAGAGACCAGACACCCATGTTAGAAAATCTGCTCCTACTTGCTGGCTCGGCAACCATCAAATGACAACAGACTTTTATTAAGGTCTCTGGCAGACAGGGCTTGACTGTCTCTCCCAAGATGCCATTTTACAACCACGCTTTGTTATGTTCTACCCCTAAAGCAACATAAAATCCTTTCTCTTCCAGTTTCAAGTGCACAACTATAAAAAAAAAATACACATCGACAGTATCCCCTTGTCTAGTTTACCGTTCGGGCCAATTCGGCTGCAGCAGTGGCGACAAGCGTGAGAAATTCATCAAACAAGCCCAGTTAACGGCCCACCAGTCGATCGATCACGCCCTGGTGGACCATCTATCGACGGCCCCCGTCAGCTGGTGAACGAGCAGCTCCACCACGGAGAGCAGCTAAAACGTACCGCAGCCTTCTAAGCCCCACGTGATTCTTTTCTTTCACTCTTCTTTCTGTCCTTTACTTTCCAACCTAATTTCATACGCGTGTGTAATAAAGTCAGAACAACAACCACACTGCTGTGCAGAATATAGCCCTCCCTCATTTTCCCCTACCGCACCTCGTACCTGAATACCTGCACATCAAGTTTTGGGGCGGAGGAGGGCTGGGAGGTCACGTACTAATAATGACCGCTGTGCTGCTGTTTGCCTTGTTACATTGCTTTGTCATGAAAATGTAGGTTCTAAATGGACAGGAAATAGCGACCTCGTGAATCTGCAGTCCTTGGGAAGTCTGTGACACAGGTAGAGTTGGAAAAACCCAGATGACGTTGTCCAGTGTACCAAGACTCTGGTAAATGACGCACTATCGTTATCAAGTCTACGGGTCAGCAAGGGCCTCTTAAGACGCACCTTCCTAATATGCACCTCGTTTGCGACTGGACTTTAAGCACAAAAAACTATCTCAAAAACTGCGGAAGTTCCAGAGATGGTTATTTGATTAACAGCCGAACAAAACTTAATGCCATCGTGCACAGCTGATCGACAAAGACTCGGAGCGTGAAAGCTAAAGCATTTTTTGTTTGGTCTTTGATGAAGATTGTGGTTCTAACTGAGCATCCGCTGAGACGGAAAAATCGGAGACAAAGCATCACTCGCACTTTCTGACGAAACAGATCGGCGAAAAGTTACATGCATAAAGCTCAGTACACCAATAAACTGCATGCCACAAATAGCACTGTCATAGTCACCGAGGCCTGTGGTCATAAACCAATAAGGAACGCACCGTGCAATAAAACTGGCAGGAGAAGCGTTGAATGTAAGTGCTAGTTTTGACACAAGAGTTTTTGCTAAGCAAATATTCGGCGTAAGGAAACGGGACCCAACGGCAGCGGTTTCCATTATTTATGGCAGTGTCCATTGTCGTTTGGCTGCTGACAAGGATACGCACCTATCAAAAGTCAAATTCCACTCAAGTGTCATCAAACGCTAGTGGGGCTGACAGTATTATATTCAGCGGACCCCTGATAGCACCATCGGTGCCAATATTCAGATTTGTCGGCCGACAGAGAGTAACCCCCCCCCCAAAAAAAGGGAAATGGGGTGAGATGCATTCGGTCCACGGACATACATCCCAAGCTGACCCGAATCTTGCTTTCATCCTATCACCTTGGGCAGCAGGTACAAAGGTTATTGCGAGCTAAATGCGCGAGTTATTAAAGAGTTTGTGACGGCTACCAGCACCACATCGCGGGACTTGGTAGATTTTTTTCTATCCCACGTGCACTCGTATTTGCACGTATGCGCATGCCTGCACGCGCACGCGCACACAGAAAAAAGATAAGACTTCCTTTATTTAGACCAAGGACCAGCAGTTGAGATCAGTGTCGATCGCTCGTTGATTCAGCAAGAAAAGAGACCAGTGTTTCTCTACTAAGAACATACATCACGATTCCCTGACGCTATAACACGGAAGGAGTGTCCCTCGGCCTGCGTAGCATCTCAGCCTGCGAAGTACGCTCACATTACCGGGGAATATCTTACCAGCCGATCTTGATAAAACATAATGGCACGCAGCACGCCGTAATCGTGTAAGAGACAACGGGAAAAAACCCCAGGCGGGTTCCTAAAGTATCCCTTATAACTATACCCAGTTGCACTGAGTTTTCCGCACAATAAGCGTGTTGTGCATCTTCTAAATGTAGAAAAGAGAAACCGAAGCCCACTCCTCCTGAACGCACATCAGGAGAAAACACTGCGCAGTCCTGTGAATCGGAGTCAAAGTAGGGAGGGAGACGTGGGGAAAGGGGGAGAGAGAAAGAAAAGCCGGAAAACATGTTTCTTTGTGCTAACCACGAGCACTCACCAACAGATTGGGCTCTTCTATACTGTTCTGGATGCAATTAACCAAACCGTGGTTGCGGTTGGTTTAGGCTTATTTTTGCATAACTTAGTAGTAACAGCTGACAGTAGCATCAGCTTGGAAACTTTTATTTGTAAACAAGCGTTAGTGCATGTATTTTAAAGATAAACGTACTCTGCATGCAAACATGTATCATCGTACTCTTCCCTCTCTCGCTCACCCTCTCACAGGCAAGCTGTAGCCGTCACAGAGAAAAACATGCACGATTACACCAAAGATTATATACTGATTATACTTCTGTGAAGCATAACGTAAACACGTTTCTTAACCGTATGAGAACGCGCATCCCATTCGCTGAACCTGGCCGCGTTCAAGCACATTCTTCTGGTTAATTAAGAAACGTGTTTAGAACTTTATGGCCAAAGAAATGGCACAGTGAGCGTTGTTTACAGACCTGCAGATTGCTGGCCATCTGCCGGAAGTAGAAGAGGCTCATGTCCTCCAAGATGAACGGGTCTTCCGCATGCCGGGTGTCTTCGTCTAGCGACACGCTGTGGGCCAGGCGGCCCGGGGCCTGGGCCTCTTTAGGCCTGGCAGAGTCCGCCAGCCCGGCCCCTAACCAGATGCACTTATTCATGAGTCCGGCTGCAGCAGCAGCAGTCTGGGGCGATGCTGTGAACGGTGACAGCGCGTCCCGCAAACGAAATTCCTTACGACGTCCTCCCAATGCAAGCAGTCAGGCGGTGCGGGGGCACAGGTAACATGTTCTGCAGAGTGCCTCTGCCGCAAAGGCTGCGCTTGATCACCTCTTGGGCTCTCAGGTGTTGCCGGCACCTCGGCAAGATTGAAGACCAAGTAAATCTTTCCAGAAAAACGAGGAACCCTACACGACAGACAAGCGTAAGGCACCTGCTGGCTCGTCACCCACGGTGTACGGCCGCCGTTCAGTGTGTTTATTCCTCACATAACCAAACACACTGCCCGAGTGTACTCTTCACAGTGGAGCTCTGACAATGCTTGGCTGCGCAAAAACTACGTCGTGTTATCCGCTGGCATAAACATTCTCACTGGGAACGTTTTTCTCTGCTTTCAAAGGGCGGGAGGAAAGGGATTGTTGGGATGGGAAACTGTGGGGTGCAGGAACCCCCCCGGCACCCCGCAACAATCAGCGAGCTGAGCAGGGCAGACGTGGGCCCTCCGTGAAGGAAAGTTAACTGGCCAGAATTCCTGGCTGCCGGCGCGCGTTGTTCATGGAAACCTGCACAACCCGAACCCTAAGAGCTGACTGAATATAAATGCATATACATATACGCATATCTAAACACAGAACCGGCCAAGAGACTCTAGGCAGCCATCCTCACAAAGTTAGGCGTCCAAGCCGTTGAACGCACGAACGACGCATTGTGCATTGCCTACGATTACGAAGGATGTTTTGATTTTCCTTTGTTTTTTTACACTTTGCCTGGAGTCCGCGTGTGAGAGACTCGATTGTCGATAAGCGTACGTCACTGTGTGCTCGAAGCCTTGGGGAAAGATTACAGACCTGTCTGTACCTGGACTTGTCAGGCTGCCTCTCTGGCCGTTGGCCAGGTGGGTGGTAGGTAATCCAGGGGTAAGAGGTACGGCTACCGATGATTGAAGACAGGTGAGAACGGGGAGGGGTGGGAACTGAAGCGTGTGGAAATAGATCAGTGCAAGATGAAAGAGATTCACCCCACCTCCGTGTCACAGCCGAGTTTTCATCTTATCCACGCGCCCCACACTCCATGCAGCCTCTGTTCGAAACACCGCCGCCACTGGCATATCAGAACACCGCTGTCCCCGCTGACGTCACACAATAAAAAGATGAGTCAATGCCACACGACGATTTGCTTTGCTTTAGATTCTTGAGACTCTTCTGACTCGAAGTGGCACACACGGAAAGGTCACACAATGGCAACCAAACCCTAGGCTCTGCAGCAAAGGTGGAGACAGCCTGATCAAAACATGCTGCGAACGGATAGGCAACAACAGCGGAGCACACTCTGCGGCGGGCCCTTTGTCAAACGACCCTGTGACCCATGGTGGTGGCGGTTAACCCGAGGCCCGACAAAGTCTTCGCGCGACCCGCACTGCGGCGGAGAGTGACAGGCGCACAGTATGTCCACTTGGTTACCAGGGCACTGGGTTACAAGATCAAAAGTGCAGCACATAAAACGGTTCCATCCACCGATCGCAGGCAGGTAGAAACAACAACGTCAAGCTGACAGTTTGCACGTCGCGCGCACCACCTGACGGACGAAACTCCCTGTGCCGCAACAGCTAGCAAGCCGTCCCGCCACCTCGCCGAGGGAACACCTCGGTACATCGCAAGCAGGCAGGCAGCGGCCCAGGCTGAAGTCTGGTCGCGTGCAAATCCATTGAGCCAACAGTTTCGTGCGGCAGCGCAGTTTGCCAACGCTTTTCCTTCCCCTCTCTTTTGCTTTTCTCTCTCCTCCCAGCACCACGGCACAACCACCACCGCCGACGCAGCCTGTGGGACGCGAGGGGGAAATCCCGGCACCTGTGCGCCTCTTGGCGTCTGCGGGGTCGGGTCGCGTTGTGTGAATACAATGAAGGTACGAGAGACGCCGCTTGCTCTGTGTTCCTCGCAGACAATAAGGGCCCACCCAAGGTAAGCCAAGCCTCTCAACCTCGCTTGTTCGAACAGCTTCGACTGTTTCGGGTTTCGCCTTTGTCTTTCTCGATTGGGTCATCGGCGCTCAGAATCATCGAATCGTATACGACTTCGGCCAAAACACTGACACTTTAAGGCAAAAGCATCTCAACATGCAAACGTGAAACTCAGCGTTAATGATGACATGGCTGGCTCCCCCTCTCCAGGGTCTTGCCCAGTTTCATGGCCCCCACACTGGACGGAAGTGTAACTAGGATGCTATCAACGTCCAGAGGCCAGCCTCTGAGATCAGCTATCCGCAGCTTAATGCCCGTGTACAGCAGCAACAGAACAACGCATATCTGCGCCCCGATGTTTAAAAATGGGAACTATTTTTAAAAATACATTATTAACAGATCAGCATCTTCTTGCAGCTCTCCGATCTCAGAAGCACAATGCTAGCCAGCTGGCACGTGTCAAGCGCGAGCGGCATGGTTTGTCTAAGAGGATCGGAGTGGAACAAAACAAAAAGGAAAAACGTGTACAAAGTGGCGCCGTCTGGAGTTAAGATCCTTGGCACTTTTCACCGCTCAGACTCCGTGTACTGCCTCGTACAGAAAGCAGGAACGCTGTGTACAAAAGGCAAACGCCCTCCACTTTCCCTATCACGTGACAATCCGATGTGACGTCGCACCCTACTCCTGTGCCTTTCTAGTCTATCACTGATCAGCACACTCGCTGTCTTCTGCCATGGTACTGGTTTGACATTATACATGTTGTTGCCTCCGTGGACCTGGTTTGATGCTAGAGAGGGGGGGGGGGGTGTTAGGATAAGGACAGGAGAAGGTTTAAAGAACAAGTTTACACTCCCCCAAACTGCCAAGTTCCCTCATCAAGTGAACAAACATACACGACGTCAGCAGCACCAATACTCCCCTCCCACCACCACAACCCACACTCTTCTCTTCCCACTGGGGCCCGGTGTCAACCACGCGCGACCCAGTTTCATCAGGCGACAGCAGAACATAGAAGCAGCAGCACCCATCGTGGCATAGTGTACAGGGGCTTCGACAATTAATGCCAGGGTACGTCATCCCCCCCAAAAAAAAACAAACAAACAAACAAACAAAACACCAACCAACCCGAAGACCACATCCTTCGGACGTATCATTGACATAGGGAGGATGGGGGGGGATGTGGCTCTGTGTGTGTCTTTTGTTTACAACTTGCTGTCTCTAGACTCTCGACTTTGTTGCGGGTAACAGAGGACAGCATGAGACATTTTGACCCACATTACGGTCAGCCCCAAAGAGAAAGTCTGGCGTAAACCTTCACTTGCAGACTGTGCCGGTAAGACCAGCATCAGGTCCTTCCTCCCCCCATCCCCCGTTACACAAGCCCTCGGTAGAGGAGCAAATGCACAGATTGCTGATGCGATAACAGCTTGGTGCAGTGCGGCATTCAACCCAGTCGCATGCTGTGATGGAGCTGGGGCACATTTCGCAAACAGGCCATGATTATAAGCCCGAAAGCGGGCTGAAAGTTCCTACAATCGAGCTTTACGGCTAGCAACGGCAGCGCCTGGCTTGGCGGTGGCGATTCTCGCGACCCACCCCCCACCCCACCAGGGAGGGGATAGAGAGGGGAACTGGAGTTGAATTCTATGGATCTTACTGCTTCTAATTGCCAGCTGAACCCCAACATGCGTATGTCAAGAGCATTTGCTGCATGTTGATCTCGCAACACCCGTGCAGCAGACGCGCGAAGGTCGAAACATCGTCCTGTGTATTCCACACGGCATCACCTTGGTCGTGAGTACTAACTGCCCTCCGCCTACTGATCCTGACACTAGTAAAGTAGTAAATCTCACAAGCGTCAGAGGTTCTTGTGACCAGCGCCCCTAACACTGCCCACAGTGTTTTTCACTGTAGTTGTCCTACACCCCCAGGCCGGAATCAGCAGACAGGTGGCGGCGAGTTCGCGATCAATTTACCTGGTCGTGATTCATGCGTCCTTGAGGCGTGTGAATGAAACCAGCCCTAGGCAACAATGGCAGTGCCCCAGCCCACCCAACCCACCACCCCGAGTTTTGTGCCTTGAAGTTAATGGATGTGATGCAGTGATGTGCTGTTTTGCATTCGTGTCTGACCTTTTTAAAAACAAAAACAAAAAAAAAATACAGACATGCATAAGTATTTTATTCCCTACAGATGTCACACTGACAAGGATAACAGTTTAGACATCACACGCCTGTGAGAAAGAACACTGAACAGAACGACAAGTCACAGCCTAGACTGAAAGGAGAAAGATATCAAGAAAGTACACTCACAAAGACAAGTCCCATCACACAACTGGGGAAAAACTCTTTACTATAGCGATTTGTGTAGTTTTGTCCACCCATTAACCCAGTCTCTGTGTGTGTCGGTGCATTCGTGCGCGCGTGCGTTCTTTCGTGTGCGTATGTGGTTCTGTGAGGTATCTCAAATCACATTCAAGCTGACAATAACGCGGAACTTGATCCAACCTAGCAACACCTGACGAGGCCTATGTTGGTTAGTCTGCACTTGACACAACCTTTGATGGCTGGTCAACTGAAGGACGGACGTGGAAACCAAGGTAACCTGCGAGGAGGACTCGCACTCGCACCGCCAGTCCCAGTGACGCCGACAGCGATTAGTATACGGTAAATATAGCTACCACCCAACGCACCAAACAACCCCCGTCAACTTCGATTTCTGGGCAAACATGATACGGAGAGACTTCGGTCACAATGTTATGGTTGGTTATTGGTTAACGTCCCGCTGCACACTGGGTGCATATCAGGTCGGTGGACTATTGGGGGATGGGGGTCCTATTACTAAGCTATGCACTGAAAGAACCACCAGACTGATAACTGCAGTAAGATGGCCTGTGCGGACAGGCAGTTTAATGTGCAGGGAGATGGCTGAATTGAGTTTACACTATGTATAACTCCAGGAAATAATCCTTGGCCACACCAGGATTCGAACCAGCAACCTTCCACCTGCTAGTCTGCATGAGCTATCCAGGCCCCTTCTGTCACAATGACTCACACAATTAGATGGCCCAAACTGCATGATTTTTTTTTTAAATGTGGTGTTCAAAGCTGGGACATTTATTTTATCCGTCTGTATTGTGAGATAAAGCTGTTATTCTACCAAATCTTGCAAACCGAAATCAAATGTTTAAATTTTAATGTCCTTCTATCACTTTCTCATTCTGCAATAGCCCTGCTGCACTAGAAGAGATCAGAACAATCACTCAGCCTTCAGGTGAGGTCCCAGTTCTAGAACAAGCTTTAAAAGTAACGAAAATCCGAAATGCTGTGCTCCGTCTTCCAGCCGTCTTGCAGAAAGCACACAACAAAAGTCTCTCTTCTCACTGTTCTCCATTCAGTTCATGACAGTTCACTCGGTAACACTACCCTACTGACGCCTCCTCCCCCAAAACCCCCAATGCCTGTGTAATGGGGGATGCTGATAACCACACGGTCGTCCGACAAGTGTTGCCATAGTCGCTGGCACTACGCAGTGGGTATGAATTTGGCTTCTGTTGACATATAAGGCGTATAAACATGTCACAAATTTAATATATATAGGCAACGTGGACAGGAACCCAGTAACGTCTGCCTACAGGGTTATAGGTTCGAAATTAAGATTAACTTGGGTATGCAAGGAAGAATAGAGGGTCGGGGAAATTCCCCTCCCCCCATACTAACGTATGCACGCACGTATACCCGAGCGCTCACCAGAGCACTCGCGCGCGCGCGCACACACACACACACCACGTGCGCAAGCAGTCGACAATGTTTAAATTTAATGAAGGGACAGCAGATCTTCCTTTCACAGCTACGTCTTTGCTGAGAGGTTTGTGAGCTTCGGCACCACCGAGCTGCACGCCTGCCCTTGCCAGCCCTTACATTTCAGCCCAACCCCACGTCCTGAAAGACTGGACGTTTCACTCCCTCCCTCAACTTCTCGCACTGACAGCAGGGGGAGTGAAAGCTCCGACGAACTTCTGGCCTCATGTCAGTCAGTACGTCAGATCAAAGACCGCAGAGCACAAGACACATATAAAGTGGGTAAAAAGGTTCAAACTGGGTCCTCACCGCACTGATGGCATACAGCACTCATGAATAATTCATACAGGAAATAATAATAATCTGATTGGCCTCCCACCAATCCATTAAGAACGCTATCATGTTAAAATGCTCTGTCGAGGTTTTGAAACTAGCCTGGATTTCAACAGTTGTACCAATGTGTCCCTGTGCACGTGCCACCCTGTTGCGGTGGGAACAAGGGACGAAGAAATTGAACAGTCCAACGCCAGAAGTATGCATACTGCACGTCTATATAATCCAGGAAATCTCCACCCCACGTGCACATTATGAGAACGGACTGTATGCGCGCAATAGGTGGAAAGGCTACACTGCCTACGGTCTACGATGACTGACTCGAACACAACAGCCCCAAGTCACTCTCTCTGCTATTTCAGAAGTGATAGGAGTTCAGCTTTAGGATTAAATCTGTCCCAGTGCGTAAAAACCGGTCCACTAATGTTGCCAATGTATTTCAGCCGATACATTCAGCGAATGAACGTTTGAGTAAAAAATGTTTTCATAACAGACCTACATCACAGCATCTGAGAAAGCTTACTACTTTACGGGGTCATTCTCTCTCTCTTTTGCAGGGGTGGGTGTGGGGCAATTCTTTATTGAAGATGATCAGCATAAACTCCACGATTACCTGTTTTATGGCCAGCCTCGAACACATGTTCAAAATCAGTCCATTCTAGATTTTTGAAACAATACTGTAAAGACTTCTGCCGCACTCCGAGTTTCTCACAATGAGCTGCACGTGATGCGACAGTCTAAACACGTGACCTATACTAATAAGCAGGCCTGGGAAACAGTGGCAGTTAACTTTGCTCCCGGGCAGCTGCGTCTCGTAAACCTTCCCTTCAACGCCAGTGCGAGATAAGGACTTGCTGTCTAGGGGAAGTAAGCCAGTGTTGCCCCGTGCTAAGCAGATTGCGTCGTCCGTTAAAAGCAAGGATTTTTTTTTTCTTTTGCAGCCCCAGCAGAAATGTTGTCTCGTTGGAAATAACTGACACCATCAAAGGATCTCACAGATGGGAGAAAGACAACACGGCCAACTCTCTGGGCTGGTCTAAAAGGTACTGGCAAATTAGGACGTCAGACAATATAAGCAACGCAAACTAACTGCAGTTGTCAAATTTGCTGGTGTGCCAGATATACGTGCGGGTGTGTGTGAGTAGTTTACAGAAAGAGTGGGAGCTTTCAACAGCTAATACATCGAGAAAACCTTTTCGGGTAACGGTCTTGTTTGCTCAAAGTGTTGTCTCTCTCCCACCTTACGGGCAGAATGAGATGTGCAGCTACAAATACAGTGTAAACAGCTAGCCACTCTGTGCATTGTCACCGTCTCCATGGGCTGGCTTGTATGAGCGTTCGTAAAAGCCCTTCCGGCCATAAGAGTGGTTGTTAGGCAAGTTCACCACGCGTATTTCATGTGCCCTTTTACGAACGAAGATACCGATGCTCCTGGGCTGGCTTGCATAGGCGTTCTTATCTCCTGTTCGTTCGTAAAGGTAGACGAAAGCCGAAGTAGCTAGAAATGTGTTGATTAACGTCTCTGTTTTCTCAGTTCAATGCCGGACCTTTACTAGACGCTTGTATTTAAATTCGACCTGGGTGAACACTTTAGTTAAAGCTTGGCACATCCCTCTGAAAGTTCCTTAAATTGCAGATCATCTGCCAACAACGTTATCTCTCAGCAGATAGTTTTAAAAAAAAAGCCTTCCGGCTGTCACTTCCCTTCTCTACTCATTTCCGATGCGCAGAATTAGCTATGGGATGAACAGGCAAAGCACACTGCCCATGTACTGATCAGAACGTATCTTGGATACGCTTGCAAGCGCGCAGTGTTCACTTAAAAAAATTCTAATCAGGTTTGTCACCGAGGATGAAGACATGCAAAAGACTGTCAAGCTTAACGATCAGACGATTGGCCCTATGCATGTTCCATGCAGTAACCAGTGGTCAAAGTACAACGCTCAGCCCACGCCAGCTGAGGGGAGGAAGACGAAAAGGGTAGTGGGTAGTGACTATATACTTACGATGCTAGCCAGCAGCCCGGCTGGGGACGATGCTGCCGACAAGCCTGCGCTGCCCTCAGCTGACGCCGACGTCATGGCTGTTGTTGCTGTTAATGTTGTGTTGTACGGCGTCTGTAGGCTGCGCCGTTGCTTAGTACGCACCCCTTCGGCGTTGTTCTGCAAGTCGCGTGCTCTCGAGCTGCCAAAAAACCACTCGGCCGCTTACTTCCCTTCCCACGTTACAGCGTTAGCTGTGTGGTGTGTGCATCGTCACTGTGCAAATGTCAGACACAACTGGGCCTGGCTCCCTTCACACACGTACAGCCATGTTCTCGTTGCATCCCTCCGCTGGACCACAGCCCCAGTGTTGTACGGCTGTCGACACTGAGCACTGCCACTGAAGACTCTCTCCGCGGCTTGTTGGACCGGCTTCTTCTCGTTCCCTCTCTCCAAACAGGAAAACAGGCTCGAGATTTCCGACGAGTTTTTTTTTTTACTCCCCGCTTCTCTATGTCAGACGGCCATTCCCTCACAGGTCGTCTTCAGACCATCATCATCTTGCTGCGTAAGCCAGACGCGGCGGCTCCCAGCCCAGGGAAGACTGACGCACGCGGCAACAGTTCCCAGACTCTGGGAAGCGCTCACTCTCCGCCGCAGTCTCCTTTCCGTGCCCGCGCACGTTCGGCGCGCGCGGGCAAGTCCCGTGTCATCTGGAACCCGCATAAGAAACTGCGTCCGTCTGGCGTTGCCCTCTCGGGTGCTGCACTCACAGCAGCGCACACTCGGAACGACTGGCTTCTCTCCTGTAGCGTCGTCGTCGTCAAACGACAACGCATCAGTCCATTTTCCTGAGGCCTTCACGCCAAAGTCTATACATCACCACCGTCAACAGCAGCACCAACCGCCAGCAGGCATCGGAGGTGAGCTTCACATACGCGAGGAAGACGAGCGATATTAAGGCAATGACGTCAGATTATCAGATGCCTACGCAAACCTCGACTTGGAACTCCCGTGCTGCGCAAACGCACTGTCAGAGCCCTGCGGGTCGATTTCCCACACGCATGCGCATTCCATTCAGCACGTTTGATACGGTACTACGACGGTGCCACGCGGTCGCATGGGCGGCGCGGCGAGCAGCAAGCGACACCAGATCCTGGCACTGACCACTATGGCCGATACATGGTGACCTCCTTCGGTGGACAACGTAAATATTGAAACATAACCATCCTATCCGATAAGAGATGTGGTGCAAGGAGGGAAGTGCGAATCGATTATTAAGACCATATCCGATTAGTGAGGGTAGGGGTTGGGATATTAATCCGAAGTCATGATCCCGTGCAACAAGGGATCATGTGACCGATCCTGGGGTATCTTGCGCGTGTGTTAGTATCGGTCTCTCTGGACGTAAAAGCGTCCGTAAGACCCATTCGCCCTGTGCATTTAACGTGCGCCTTTACGAAAGGAGAGGAGATACGAATATTCATGCAACCTGGGGCTCGCTTGGATGGACGTTCCCATCTCCTGCTTGTGCGTAAAGCTGCACGTAAAATGCACAGGGCAAATGGCCCTTTAGGACTGTTCCTATGAACCGAAAGACAGATGCGGACGTTCGTGCAAGCCACCACAGGCCACGCTGTTGGAAGTGGGTGTAAGCGAAACTGACGGTCGCTGCTGTCCGCCACTGATATGACGCCAACAGCTGAGACAAAAGACGCCATGGGTCTATACATTTTGCCGAAGTTTAAAAACAAAAGCCCACACACACTTGTCAAGCACAAGCAGACATAATAATCAGTGCCCCCCCCCCCTCTCCAACAAACGCGACCCTCTATATCTGCACAAAAAGCAACACAAGATTCTTCGGGTTTACACGCTATAAAGAATCTTTGGATTAAACGAGAAATTTGCGTGTTTCTTTAGCGACCGAGACACGCGCCAAAGCTGCCGATATCTGAAGAAATTCGGGATAGAAAGCGTTGCCGTTGTGTAATGCCACTTTCTGCAAGTAGCCGTCCACTCTCAGAACGGACAGTAGCTATGATACTAGCGACGTCAAAGTGTGATGCTACACTGTGAGATGCTACAGACCGATCAATATTTCTCCCTCAGAAACACACACTGTCGCTGCTGCAGGGGCATGATCGAAGAAGATGATGACGCTAAACAAATCTGGCAGGTCGGTGGCAGCGTGCATGTACATGGGGTTAATTTTCAAAATCTAAAAATCTAAACGCACTGCATGACTCACATCGCACTTGACACCAGCAGTAAAAAGCGCAGTGAATGGAGGGAAGTCTTCTATGGGAAGTGGAGAAAGTGTACATTTCCTTCCTTGTCAATATCATCTCCAATACAAAAACTCTCACGGCAACAAATGAGTAAACAGCTTGGCACTATACGGCCCAAGCCTCCAAAAACCTGCGCTCGCAAGTGGTCTGTGGCTGCTTCCACCGAGGATGGATATTCTCGATTTAATTTAGCTGAAAAGTCTTTTTAAAGTTTGCTAATGTTATTGAATGCAGTGTGTGCGTATAAGAGAGAGAGAGAGACTGTGTTGTCCGTGCGTGCGTGTTTGTGTCGCTCGTTCTCGTACATTTTACTTTGGACAGCGGCATCTGTAAAAGTAAGCAGAGCTAGTGGGGAGCCCAGGAGTAAGCGCTGTCCTCGCTAGCCTGCAAGACGAGGTGAACGACACCCAGATCTCTCACAGATAAGAAACGGGCTGCTAGCCTGCCCACTTCCTCTGCTCATGAATGAAGCCTCTCACGGAAGGCAGTCCGTCGAGTGGCTCAACATTACGACCCGCACAAAAGCAACCGTTCTTTACCGCAAAGTTATCGTGAACGTTTAAGTATAATTGCCCGTATGATCTAAATTTTTTAAAATGCATTACAAAAATTGTGTTTTATAGCTGCAGAACTGAAGCTGGGCAGGGGCGGTGAAAGGAAACAGAGTTCACGGGGAAAATAACAGCTAAATATCTGAATAAAAGCGGACACACTTTCGTTAACTGTAAAGGTTATCTTGAGAATAATATCGCATTCAATACGAAGCAGTGTGGGCAGTGTTTACTTCAGGGCTCACGCCGCCTGTTTCACCTCCAACATTTGACGGATTATCATTAGGCGAAGCCCATCGAAATATTCGTCGCATCAAAAGTGGACAGATAAGCTTTGGTAATAGTGCTGCATCGCGGAGAAAACTGACGACGCGCTTTGGTGTGCATCCTGCCGACGTGACGTCTGTAACGAGCAGGCCGAAGGGACTGGTGCTACTACATACAGCTGAGCGTGCAAGTGGCCCAGCCAGCATCAACACCAACCTCCAAAACATACTCTTTCCACAAAGTAGCAGGCGAACCGGTTCCAAAGGGTAAAAGTAAGAAAACAAAATAGGCAGTGACAATCCCTTCTGCACTATGCCAGGCTACATACAAGCTTTAATAACCAATTATGGAGATCCATTTGACAACTTGTGTACGCTGTGTATAAAGTCTGCTTTCCGGCTGTCGCTTTAAGTTCACAGTCATCAAAGTCAGCAAGAACATTTGAAATAGTCCATATGCATGCACGACCCGTTGGCCGTCGGTAGAATACTAGAAAATACAATATACAAGCAAACTAAAAACCTGGGCTCACTTTTTCCGGACAGAAAGGTGAGGGGTGCGGGGGGGGGGGACTTTGTGAAATAAGTACTCACCAAAGTAAAAATAATATCCTTCGTCAGCGAGAACATTTTCAGTCCGGCAATGTTAACCTAAACACAACAGACGGAGCAGCACAGCTGGTTTGGCGCGTCGCAGAACAGTCTGTGCCTCTGCTCTTAGAGGCTGACAAATCAGAACTGGGGGCGAGTCCTTTGTTTCACGGGCTTCTCGCTGCCCCGTTCATACCGCCAGCCTAAGAACCCCTCCGGGCCAACTACTGCGTGGCTGGCCTGTGCGCGTGCGTGCACGCCTGGCAGCGTCAGTTAATGCAGCGAGTGGTCCGACTTCACAGTCGCACTGCCCTTTCAGTCCCCAACCGTTGCTATGCACAAGCTAATTAAACACCCACTTCACGCTGTGCCAGTTCACTGTTCTGTAGCTGTCTGGCATGGGTACGAACTATTCTGAATTCTGACCACTGTGTCTTTAAACAATGCTGTACCAGCATTAATCCTTGAAAGTTGCCGCAACGCAGCGAAAAACGATCAGCTGTTCGCCAGCATAAGTTTAGTCTAAGCAGAAAACTCAAAAATGAGTTTTAAACTTAAAGACGATACTGCACTGAATGACCGACTGCCAGTCCTCACGACTGTTTTGTGCCGTGGCGGCGCTAGACGGGAGCCAGACAACATAAGGAAAGAGGGGACTGTTGGCGGAATGAAAGGGAAGACGGAAACGGCAGGCACAGCAGCGCGTGGGAACCAGGCCAAACAGTAGCAGCGACGTCACCAGCTGAGAGGCTAGTCCTGCAGACGCGAGGCACGCAAGGGACGCTAGAAGTTTGACGTCAGAGCTCCAGCCGTCGAACCATGTTCGACAGTTCGTTGACGTTAGCATCTAGCGTTGTTTGCGCTCCCCACGTCTGTAAAACTCGCCCGGGCCCAGCTGTGCATCAGCACAGGCAGACGCGGTATTAGGATCGGCTGGAAACTTCTGCTGGCGCCAGCGAAACTTGCTCTCGCGGTTACCTAGTTAGAACCAACGATAAGGCCACGAAGGGCGCTTCGCGCGCGCGCACGTGCCACGAAATCTAGGAACTACGGGTCAAAAGTTTAATTCAGGTGAGTGGTTATGGTATCTAAGGTATGGGGAGTTTGTTGCTTGTGTCTGGCAAACTCAATCACTCAGCCCGGGGATCTGGTAGGTCGCTTGAACGCCGTGCGTTTCATCGAAAAAAACTTAGTGCAAAAGCAGTTAGGCTTCGCCAAGTGCCAGTAATGTTGTTTCACTGCAGCCTGGGAGTGCTCATGAACACTGCAAGGTTCTGGATAATTAAACTTGAGCAATTCTTGTGGACCCTTCAGGCCAAGGACGGGCTAAAACCCCAGTGCTGTGTCCGATGGCGGGTCATTAAAAATCATAAATCACTATCCCTTATGCTGCAGGGTTTCGTGTTAGTGTTTATCTACGTGATCATCAGAATACCTCGTGCTTAACAAGACTGAGATCATGACAGGATATGTTCATAATTTTCAAAATCATAATTTTGAGGTTCTCATGTACTTACTTTTGTAGTCTTTAAAAGTGTTATACTGTTACTGAGAGAGAGGGTTTTACCCACAAAAAAATGGGGAAATTTCACTAGGCTAGCAAATTTTGGGTTACTAGCCTGCTGGGACAGTCAAAATTTTGGGAACTTCCCCATCCCTGCTCGACACACACAGAGTCTCCCCCACCCTCCTTCTCTCTTTCCCTCTCTGTCAGGGATAAAAAGCAGGTTGCTAGTCTGCACACTTCCTCTGCTCATGAATGAAGCTGTTATAGCAGGCAGGCCAAGCTCTGTTAAGTCGGTCAACATTACATACACAGAGAGAGAGAGAGAGGATAATGAATCTGAAATGCACTTGAAATACACTGTCTTAGTCTTGGCCAACAAATCTTGCACCAGCCAACAGCCAACATGACATAAATAGTGGTTAGATTCAAAAAGACCATGCTGAAGCTATTACTGTTGGCGAGAGCACCTTATAGGTGACAATTACCATTATGGTCGTGTTGTCCATGCACATGGAGTGCCTTGTCTGCAAAAGCTGGTTATAATGACCCTCTTCTGTGGTAGTTTTATTGTTTGGATTTATTTGAGGCATGTTTTGATAATTAAAACACCAAATTCATTAAGTGTAGCTGAAAGTATATTTGTTTTTGTTCGGCCCAATTTTTTTTGCAACACAATGATACTATTATTAATATTTTCTAAGACACCCTGCAGGCAGTAGAAGTGCAGGGAGGCAACTCACCAAGTAATTTGTCTGAGCATGTAGGAGTAGTTCCTCCTTACTGTTTCATGCCCAACCACTGTATTGTGTAATCCTTCCAAACAGAAGTGGCACCTAAGCACTCTTTACTTCACCAATTAGCCAGTCAGGGTTTGCAATCTCAAATTACTTTTCTTTTGTCAAAGAATTGCTAGTGATGATGACAAAAATGACAATAATGTTGATGATTACAATGATCTAATAGGAAAAATTTGAATGTGCAGAAACTGATTTTGAAATGCATTACACTTCTGAGACTTAATAAGGGATGAGAGGAAAACAAAGATGAATTGTCTGTGTGTGTATATTAAATATTTTCCTATATTATGTATTTTAAAAAGTTGCATAAACGTATTCTTTTCACAAGACATTCTGATTCATTGTTTCAGTTAATAAAATAAATATCAAAAGATAAACACTAAATAAATGTCATAGTTCATCTGTCCAAGTTCTGAATCGTTTAGACTGTTGCATGGGAAAGCATGCACCAAGTTAATTCTAACAGGCACTTACCAGACTTCTGAGAGATTTTCCTGCTGCTGCCCTTGTTTTCCTTGATGCTAGTTTAATCCTGATGAGAGCTGCTATAGAATTGAAATCAAGAAAGCGTGGCACTGTGCCATCTGACAGAACAATGGGCAGGTTCAGTGCGGTAGAGGCTGCTGTAGTTTTGCCTGCTTCGGAGCCTGATGTGCCAGCTTGGTTATATTCTCCTTGATGAAGTACTTGAGAATCAGACAGATCTGGAAGCATAACTGATGATGGAAGGGAATAATCTTGCATGGTGCGCAGTTTATGGCGTAGCACATATGTGGACACACGTCTTTTCAAAGTGTGTCGAACTGTGCCATGCAAAGAAGCCAGGGATGCAGGCTGATCCTTTTTTGTGATTGCCACTGAGCCTGAAAGTCTGGCACTTCTCCTCAGCTTGCTGTCAGGAGAGTTCCATTTCCACGTGACATTTTCCTTCTGGGCCTGTCAATATTTTAAACAGCAGGTATCTGTTTTTGAACTGGATTCATGGCAAATTTATTAAACTACACTCTATATAGTATAAAATATAGGCGGTCATCAGGTTATGCCTTTACTCTTTTGCCTGAGGCTGACCACCTTGCCTTCTTTTTACTTTCAACGATGGACTTGGCTGAAATTTGTTCATGCTCTCAAATGCAGTCAGTTAATAACTGAGTTAACAGTTAATAACAAAAGTCAATCAAATGAGTTTATCATGCGCATCCTGGTGATCTGTGCACCAGTGTGGGAAAACCCTGACTGTAATTTCCGAGTGCTGGCCCTTCTAGTAAAAGGTCAAGTTAGGAAAATATCTTTATTCTGAAAATAACTGAAAATCTTTAATAGCTTTACGTTACTGTTACTGTGGATTAGATGATTGATGTAGATTGTACTTGTACTGTAGCCTGTAGCCTTGGGGTTATGCTCAGTACTTTTTTTAGTCGAGTGTAGGGAAGACGCAGACGGTAACGTGTTCGATTAAAAAAAACGTACCTGATGTATTTCTCCTCCATGTAGTGTTCTGCGTTTTCTCTTGCCTCTTAAACCACATCCTTCAACTGTGAAACTTAAATCAGCATCCTCCATGGATTCATCGAGTTGAAAATCGCGCTTTCGAAACTGATTGCTTGCCATCTCTGTTTTTTTAAACTTAGAAATACTGACGTGAAACGCAGGAGAAGTGGGTTGCAAGGGAGGTTACTCTAATTGGAGTCGACAAAAGCGGGTGCGCGTTGTGTTCGGATACACATAGCAAACTGTTTTGTTTCTTTATGTGATCTGTAAAGACTCTAATGTTTCCGAATCTTTTATAATTCACATCCTAAAGGATAAAGTACAGCTGTGTTCATTGTAACTACAGTCACTATCATAGCTTATGTGTATCCATTTTTAAAGTTCTTGAAATATCACCAAAATTTTAATCATCATCAGTCTATCCAGTAAACTGTACTTAAAGTAGTCTCTTAGTATCTATCCATTTCAGTGGAACTAGAAGTAGAAAGAAGGAATTAAAACAATTAGACCCCATAGGTGTATTTCATCCATTTATTGTTGGACACCTATACCCCTCTTTTCATATGATTATAAATGATTCCCCCAAAACACGCAGTGACACACACACACAACTGCCATCACCCCTTATAGTGAACTCCTAAACGGATGCGAGAACGGATTCATGAAATATTTTAAAGAAACGAATGCTTCAAAACGCGCCACAATGAGTCATTCCAAAGTTGGCCACTCTGTAATCGATCCTAGGAGCACACGCTTTGTGCTGTAGAGTGTAGACAGAGTTACACCTTTGAAACGTCACTACAGACCTCTCACGCACTTACAGGTGTTGGGAAGGGATGGGTAAAAATAACGGGGTGCGGGTTTATAAGGATCCCCTGCCCACCTATTGATTGGGCATCAGCAAGATTATTACACATGTTGTAACAGCCCTGCAACAGACTGCAAGCTGCTGCTTGCGTGGGATCGTTGAATGTGAAGTGTGGTTGGCTTTTACGTTGCTGATGAAGATGGCGCGTTGAACAGATGTTCGTTGCCTAGATGACTGTCAGACCAACTTTACTTATAGATCGTGTCCTGGGCAAGGTGCTGGCAAACGGAGTAGAAATGGAGAGACAAACCTTTCGACAGTTACTATGTTGATAACAAATATGCACGTTGTGGTGTTTGAAGTGCATATGTAAAAAATTTGAAAGCAGTGCTGGTGACATTGAAATTTACATCTGAAGCTTTTATCACAAGTAAGTAAGAACAGTAATAAAAAAAATTTCCCCAGTTAATTGTTTCAGCATCATATATGAGACATAGATAATCTGCCTGAAACTGTCTATAAGCATAATCGATGGTTTAACTTTGATCCAGTTGTAGCTTTAAAATCAGTCAGCTTGTTTAACAGTATATTGTATGCTCTTTTAATTTGCTTCAGGTGCCATTTAAGTCCAACCCATTATATACTATAGCATTTGGATAAAAACATTTCACATTATGGGATAACCTTGAATTTACAGCGATAGATGTGTGATGGACTCTGCATTATGCAAAAAAACATAACTTCTCCAAGGAGGGTGCAGCTAGAAAAGGAAGGATAACTGATTCTTCAGGAGCATCAAATGCTGCAAGATATTCCATATCAGTGTGCGAGGTGCGGTGGGGCACGCACTTTCAACACTATAGCTGAGCTGAAGGCCCACATGGCAGATGAACATACTTATGGAGGGGGAATGAGGAGACAGAGAGTCAACATTTTTGACTACAAGTTTCCCGCCCATCATGGAGGGGTTGGCAGACATTCCCCAGTGCTTCAGTCTTACCTCGATGAAGGCAGAAGGCTGGAGGAGCAGGTGAGGCAGGCCAAAGCAGAGGAGCAGAACAATAAGTTCCAGAGGTACCAACAGATCAAGTCAAATCCACTACCTTTAAATGAGGGCTTGTTGACAGGGTCTGTCGCCATGTCAAAATTGTCTGCTGGTGAGGTGATGGTGAACTTTAGGAGTCCTGCCAGACAACATCCAGAGCCAGATCCTTACCTTCAGGAAACGCTGAAGACTTTGAACACAGAGGTCATGATGCAGAGGCACAATAACTGGCAGATTTCTGACACACTTTATCAAGCTCAGGAGGTTCTTGCTGGTGTCGAAGAGGCAGCTGAAAACCGTGTGATGGAACAGAAGAATCTCATTGTTCAGCTCAGCAAAGAACTTGCAGCTAAAGAATGTCAGATACGACGTCTGAACACTGAGTTGGAAAAAATGCAGCATGACAACAGGATCAAGAAAAACCAGACTGAAAGTGGTGCAGATGAAAAACAAGGACAGGTTAGAACAGATCCGATGATCATCGAAGAGGAAATCTCAAAAAAGAAAGCAGAGCTGGAGCACATTAGCAGCAAGCTGTTTAAAGCCAAACAGGATTTAAAAAACAGAAAACAGAAGGATATGAAAAGAGGACAAAAGCAAGATGATGGTGAAAAACAGGTCAAAGTCCCTAACTTTAATAGAAATGTAGCCACTGACAGCAGCTTTGTAAGCACTGAAGAGGAGCTGTCCGACTACTCCACTACTCATGCATCATACAATCTTAGCAAAACATTCAGCTCCACCCCAAGAGACAGAAGCCCAAACCTTAACAGCCCCAAACATGACAAAGTTGTGAAGAATGAATTAAGTCAGAACCGTCTGGATCACCAGAGGCTGTGCCGTGAAAGCCATACGCCTGCTCACTCATACACAGAACAGGTTAGAGCTGAGAAGGAGCGAGCAGAAAGACAAGAGTTAATACACCGCATGAAAGAAATGCTCTCAAAGGCAGCCTCGGACAATGAGAAGCTGAAAGACAAGCTAGTGGACAAAGAGAACCAGCTGCACTCTCTGAACTTTGAGCTCGAGAAGTCAAAGACGGATCAGACAGAACTGATGGAGGAGACGTACGACCTGTACCGGGAGGCAGAAAAGAACTTGACAAAACTGAAAGAAATGCTGAAGGTGAAGGAAGCTCAGCTAGACCTTGCCAACAGCAGGCTGGAGGAGTTCCACAACTTGCAGGACCAGCTGACCAGAGAAAAAGAAGTTCTTTCTAAAGATGCCGATGACAAAGATGTTCAGATCCAGAACCTCATAAAAGAGCGTGATGAACAGATTGAGAAACTCACGAGTCAGCTGGTGAGTCAGATTTTTGAACTCCTATTTTGCTGGAGGTTATGTCAGTAGGCAATGATGTGTATTGTCCAAGTCTCTGGCCATCTACCACACTTTTTAAGGAGGAGAATTTTACAAACTTTGTTATATCTGCTTCTGCAGGTCATTGATGCATGGAGAAATCATATTGAAAGAAATTTTAAATGCTGGTCAGTGGAGAAACCATATGCCACAGACCTCCTGTTCAGGTTAGACAGGGCACTCTAGAAGATCCCAGATCTTAAAGAATGAACTGTAGCATGGTTAGATATAAAGCCAGTTTCAAGTTCTGGTTTTCAAAGAAAACAATAATCGTTCCAAAAGTACATGTATTTGTAATACTGAGGCTGATGGCTGCTAACAATACTTTTCAAAATCAGGCCTTTTTATGCTCGTGTAGTGAGATCATTGATGTGCCTGGAACTTCTGTTTTCCAGGTTCATTTTCAAGCAGACCAGGACCGGTTGTCAGCAGCTGCCGCAGACCTAAAGAAGGAAGTGCTTGCAAAAGAGAAGACACAGGAAGATCTTCAGAAGTGCATCTCTGACAAGGAGCATGAGCTTCAGAAAGCTAAGGAGTCTGTAGCCAGTTTCATTTTTTTGTTTGATGTTTTATGGCACGTCATCAACTAGGACTATATCACAACAAGCAGCTGATCCTGTTAACAGGTGCTAAACACAGAGGAGATATGTGTGACAGTGCTGAGATCTGTACTCATGACCCATAATTTCTTGTGCCAAGTCCTAACTATTAACCACCTGAATGCATTTGCTTGTTTCATCAACATTCAGTTTAGATGTCTTGGGAATTTTAATTTGAAACGGTGAGAAATTTGATATAAACATTTTTCAAGGATTTCCTTTCATCAAAGGTAAATTTAAAGAGAAAATGCTGAATAACATATCAGTGACTACAAAGAGGTGTGCTGGATTTGAATACATAAATGGCAAAACCCCCTACAGGGAGTATTGTGTCCAGTTTCAAGTTATTTGTTTTACAACAGTTTGTTCTTAGGACAAGGAGGTTGATTACATTCATGAAAAGAATGCTTGAAGCACATCCGCCTCTGAGCCATCTTGCTTAATATAACAGCCGTCATCTCCCATATAATGACTATTGATCTAGCCAGCCATCAATCTGACCAACTGAGCAACCAGATTCAGCTGGAAGTCTTTTTGATTTAATCTAACTGCAGGATTGCAAATCAGCAGTGGAAAGACCACTTTAACATATCAAGAATTGAACAAATATGTACTTTTGCCAGTGTTTGAATTTAAATGCCTTTGTTAGTTTCTCATCATGTTCATTGCCTCGTGAATGGTTAATTTTAATGCACACATGCAGTGGTAAAACAGATTTATTAATTACATTTTTTTCAGGGATTTAGAGACCTTGTCAACATTTCTTCAGACTGCAGCTGCCAAGGAATCAGTAGCTAGAAACAAGCTGGAAGCATTTGTCACCGAGCTGATTGATCGAGCTGATAAAGCTGAGCAGGAGTTACAGATGCTTAAAAGGCTAAGCAGCAGTAACAACCTCACCTTTGACCCATCACAGGCTAGTGGATTCAAGACATCTTCTGAGAGTCAAAATGCACATCCTTTACTTTGTGTTTTACAAATTATCAATAAATGCACTAAATTCCAAAGATTCATTGTGTACACAAAATCTGGTTTGGAAATGTTTTCATTAGATTGTATTGATCTAGCAATAAATATGGAGTTGTCATTTAAGGTGAGTCGGGGGAAAAAAACTGTTCCGTTTAAGAGATAAAGTTGTTTTCATTATATGGGATAGTGGTTTCAAGAGATCTGTGGATGCAGCTCCAAAAAGGGGGTGGATGGGTGGGTGGGTGGAGGAGTAAAGGCATAGGAAAAACTGAGCTTTGTACACCAGATGTGCTTTGCATCTATCCATCCATCAGTTAATTGGTCGGTGAGTCAAGTGCTCTCAGCCCTTGTTGAAATGCACAGCTTTCCCTTGGACTTTACTGATGCGCCGTCCAGTAGCAGCAGAAAGAAAAAACATTTTTGCAGTTCCATGTGATTGGGATTTCAAAAGAGATTTTCATCCCCCAGACAGAAAAGTTGCTTGTATATAGATCATTAAGAACTCATTATAGTTTGATGACTGGACTTGTCTTGTTTTCAGACTTTTGGAACATCCAGTGTCCAGCTTCCAAATGCAAGTGCTGCCATACAGGCCAGTGGTTCTGTCTTCGGTGAATCCTTGCCCACACAGCCATACCCACTGAGCAGGTGCTATTTAAGTACTAGTTACTGGATACGTTTATCTTATTTATTTGCCAAGACATTTTCATATACATACGAAGCCAGATGGATAAACATATTACACTGATCTTGCACTTGTTTAAGCTTGTGAGAAGTCTATGGGTGTGAGAAAGTGACATAACCCCCTTCACTTTGTTTCCTGCAGCACACCTGTATCTCTCCGGAAGCTACAACCCTTGCATCCATACGGTGATCAGATACTCCAGACCAGCCTGGAACCTTGGTACAAAAACTTGGGATTGGTCAAAGATTCAGGCCAGAGTCCTACAAATCTGCAAACAGGAGTGAATGGACCAGAGCAGCCAATCAGAGGCATTTCTAACAACATGCCAGCTACAATGCATCCATCAGTTTGTTCTCAACAGTCGCAGCACTTGCCTTCTCACTCACAAGTACCCATGGATGGATTTTCACGAAGAGGTTATGCAGATAGACAACCACCAAGGGCGCATCAAAGAAGTAGCCCATTCACTAATCGTTATGAGGCAGCCACTTGTCCAGATCGAGAGGCAACATCGTTGCCTATCTCTGACTCCTCTGAAGAATTTGCTGCTTTACCAGCTAGACAACCTGTTCCAAAACAGAGAAAACAACTGCAGGCACGTCCAGCTAAGCCTTACGTTCAGGTGGCCGGTGAGTCAGAAGATGGGCCTGAGGTGCCAAGAAGCCCACTGCACTTGGGCCACAGAGGAGCTGATGCTGGGAAGCAGAGAAGACTCTGGCCAGACCATAATTCAGATGATGACATGGAGCAGGAACTGTACCACAGTGACAGCTCAGCATCACATCTGCCGCACCCTCAGCATGAACAGCGCCAATATTTTTCACGGAGTCCGGGTGCAGAGAAGAAAATGTATCGAAGAAGAAACAAGATTATGCAGCACCAGGGCTTGACGGACGGTCAGAGTCTAACTTCTCCCCCACACAGACGGATCAGTTTTCCCAAGAAGGATTCTCGCAGGGAAGGGACTTCCATCCTGCCCCGGAATCCAGCTCTGACAGATGCTGCTGCTTTATCACCCAACAGAACTTACACGGTGCTGTCAGTGACTGGGATGGAAAATCAAGTATATTTGAGTTAATGTTGTCTTCTCTTGTAACTATCTGATTCTGTGCAATCACTTCCTTCTTTTATTTGTTTTCTAAAGGATGGAGTCTCATATTAACCATACTTTGGATTTTTACAGTTAGGTGTTAAATGTTCCAAGCAGTACTAAGACCAAAAAAAAAAATCCATTTGAGTCTTTTTCACTTTGGCTTTTTTTTTCAGGGTCCAGACATGTTTCCACCATTGAATAACTACTCCACAGATTTAGAGCTATCAGAATCAGTCTCTCCAAAGCAGAAATCTTCCAGTTACCATGATCAACGACAGCTGTGGAAAGGTGACTCATTTTTTTTTCCAGGATCTAGAAGAAACAAAAAATAGAATTTCTTATGCATAGATCTCCTCCAGGCTACCCACCGAAGTTCATTTAGAGCCTTTGTTTACAGGAAAAAAGCACTACGAAAGCACGTTAAATTTAATGTTTTGCTTTTACTTATGATTATATCATCTTTTCGGATATCATGCTCTTGAACATATAGATTCTATTGTTATTGCATGTAGATGCAGTCAACATGCTGCAAAAGTTCTTTGAAGCAAGACATATCTGCTTATCCTGATTATGGACCACCTTACATTGCAGGACGACACAGGAGCTCATCAGTTTCACAGGGCAAACAGCACCTAAAGCAGATGGTTGCTGGAGAAAATAGTTCTGTGGGCGGTCTGGAGCTGTCTCTTGATGAAGATGGCATCATGTGGGAACCTGCAGACTTGAACGCAGATACCTTTGACTCGTACAGGATGAGTCCTTATGGCAGCGAGACTACTGGTGATGTGGATTCATCAGTGCTTCGCTCGTCAAGGTCGCACACTAACAGCAGGTCTGTCAGAGGCAATGATACTGATGATGATGTTGCTGAGTTACAGGACGAAGACTCCTCTCAGATGTTTGTGTTGCTTGATAAGAAGCAGGAAGTGATGCCAACTGCCTCAGTTCCCTTAGGGGAGAGAATTTCCAAGATTCTGAACTGTGTTGCAAAGGATGAGACAAGTGAACCGGGAACTGACGGCAGCAAAGGCCGTGGGGAGAGTAGGCCAGTCAAAAGCCAGAAAAAGCAAGAGTCTCCTTTGGAGAGGGCAATGGCTGTCAGAGAAAGAGTGAAGAGCATGACTCTACCCAGAGCTGGAGAGAGATCAGCGCCGGATAGTTCCCCCTCGGGTATGGTAAAGAGGAAACTGGGCAAGATAGAGCCAACGCCAAACCAAAGAGCCGCAAGCAGTCGTGTAGCCCAAACACCTGGCAGTCGCAAGCCCGAGCCACAATTTGACACGGTGGATGATTTCTCATCTAGCAGCTATGTATCTCTGAATACAAAGCCTGCCTCTGGCAAACCTGTTGTTCATCCTTCTGGGCAGGAGGGAGAAAGGGGCAGAGAAAAAGATGGCGACAAGGGGTCAAGCAAATCACAGCTGCCAGGCTTTGGTCAGGGGAGTGATCTTCGACATAGCTCAGTGTCACCTGATTCTCTGGAGAAGGAACCAATTGCAAAGCTGGGTGGAGCACCTAACTTGCATGAGCATCAGCAACAAACAGTGCTTGAAGCAAATACTCCTCCAGAAGCAGGGTTAGCCATCAGTGCTCCTGCAGATGATGTTCTTGCAGTAGGCAGAGATCAAAATCAAGTAGTACCATCACAGGAACCTATCATGACAAGTGTCAGTTTGAACAGTGATCCAGCTCAAATAAAGAAGCAGTCTCCCACCAGCAGTTCTCCATTTCGGAAACAGGCTTCGGTAATTCATGAAGAGCACAACCTGGAGCAGTTTGAAAAAGCCGTCCTGAAGCCTGCTCAAGAGCTTCGAGCAAGGTTCATGGTTTCTCACTCGTCATCTGAAGATTCCAACCTTCAGTCACTCTCCCTTTCTGGGCCGCAAGTGCAGTCCAGAAATCAGGACGACGAAAGCACAGATTTTGACGTGGATTATGATTTGGAGTCTGACCTGCAGAATTTCTCAGCACCTGGCATCTCTGGCATTGGCAGTGGGCGCTGTGCGACTTCTGGGAGATCAGTTGTGAAGAAAGTCAGACCCTTACAGAGGAGACCTAGAATTAGCAGATCTGCAGCCACCAGATATGGAAAGCAGACTGTCATAAATGATATAGTAGATGGTAAGTTCCTTGCAATGTCTTGTATTTTTCTCGTTTCCCTCCTTTTGCACTTAAAATATAGGGAGTATGTTTTAAGTGATACATGCCATGAACATTTGGTTGACCGAAGAAGGAACTGTCATTAGAAGGGAAGTCCTACTTTAAGACACAATTGTGGCATGCATGATACAAAGGAAGAAGCTTTTGTATGGAAATTCAAATTTTTCAGACAGCAGCTCTGTAGCATCTGATACAGACCTGGGTGTGAACAGACAACAGGAGGAGAAACGCCGCAGGCGCGTTGCACTTTTCTGCGTGTTTTCGTACCTTGATGTACACACACGGGGCATCGTAGCACTGGTGTGTAAAGAATGGCGACGTGTCAGCCGACACCCAGCACTCTGGAAACATGTCCACATAAGTTATAGATGTATTTCTTCAAAGGTAACCGCCAAGTAGAATATTTTCATTTACTCTGCAGATTTTCTATGTGACTGCTTTTATTTTCCTGGGAAGGGTGGGGTGATTCAGGGGGAGTGTGTACACATATGCATGTGTCTTTTGTTTCATGCATGCAGTGGACATGAAAAACTTTTTTTCCATCATTGTTAAATTTTACTTTGTTTCAGTATCACTCCAACAGGAAGTACTTGAAACGCTCAACATAACCGTATGCAGACGCACGCGACCAAAAGAGCTTACCGTACCCAAACACGTAGCAAAGAGAGGGCTGAAAGAAAGGAACTTGGCAGATCCTTGGAGGATCTGCCAAGTTCCTTTCTTTCACGTGCGTCTGCATACGGTTATGTTGAGCATTTCAAGTACTTCTTGTTGGAGTGAAAAATTGATAATTTAAGCGCTCTGTCCTCACTTGTTCTTTATTAATTAGTTTCATTATTTTAGCAGTCTTTTCTTTTGCTGTAGTGTGGCTACATTTAAATGCAGTACACAGTGTGTACCATTCACGGGTTCTTTAGTCATGTTCTTCTCAAACAGTATGTAGACAACTTGCCAGTCTTTTGTTTCTTTCAGTTTCTGATCACAATATCAAAGTGGTGCACCCAGCTCACTTCACTGAAACTTGAAGGTTAGTCACACTTATGCGGATATTTTGTTATCCGTATCCAAAGTAATTTCAAATTTCCACCTTACTGAAAGACTTGTCTTCCTTGTTGTCTCTGTCTTGTTCTGCTGCCCATACCCATTGTATTGATAAGGTAAATGCATGATGGAAAATTGTAAAACATTTGGTGACTTGCATTTTGCAGTTGTGCTCTTTATTAAAACAATGCTGTATTTTGGCAAAAATTAAATTCATTACAATTAAATCTTAAATTATTCTAAATTTAATTAATTACTCTAGATGCCTCAAGAATGGCTAAGCAAGACTACTGTCAGGTGTTTTTTAAAGCAGGAAGGGGAAGAGAATAGCATTTTAATGCATGCACTAGTCTATGATTTTTGTCTGAAAACAAACGGTGATTTTTAAAAATCTCTTTACATGCTTTAGGATCCTGACTTGCATGGTGAGACCTTATGGCTAATCAGCACAGCATATAAGCGTGTGGATAGCTATTCACATATCCTGTTGCACATTTGTGTCATTAGTTTGTTAAAAAGCTTTCTGCAAATGACAACTGATGTGTATTAATATCCACAAGTACTATCAATTCAGATGTCTTTTTCACCATTAATTTCTTGCATGCTTCATGATGTGTGGCTTGCTAACAAATATGTTATGTTGCTTCAGCATGTTTAAATTTAATTAACAAGATTAACAAGATTCAGTTAACAAGATTAGTCTTTGGCCAAGAGTGCAACTCATGGATGTATAAAACCTTGCATGTTGTGATGCCAGTAGAAGAAGCACACAGAACACTGTTACGTTCTTATTTAATAAATTTCATGTGTTTTTCAGTGTCATAAAGTCCTCAGAAACAAATGATTCCTCCTTATTCCGTGCTTGTTGTAAAAACAAAAAACTATATATCTTTTAAACATAAAATAAACAAGTCTAAATATGGACAAACATTTACAGTTTAAAAGTAAGTTTAATTCATTTTTTTGTGCCTGTTACTTGTCACCTATAAAATAATGATAGAAGATGTTATTAGAAAAGGATTCCATTCAGAATAATATATATTCTAGAAAGTGTGTCTCTCAATAATAATAAATCATAATATACGACTGTAATGTTACATCTGTTCTTTTTATAAAATACTGCCAACTTATTCAAAGAAATAAGTATTTGACAGATTTTTAAAATAATTTGCTCGAGGATATCAGAGAGTGTTTTTCACTAGTGCCTTTGTCCTGCTGTCTTGCTTTTGTTACTGTTAGCATTTGCTAGCTAAACTTGTAGTTCCATCGGATTTGTTGAAAGTAATATCTGGTCGGGATACATTAGATTTAAAAAGAAAAACAGCGTTCATAAGCATGATGCAGAAAGTGTGTTCTAAACGATATTCAAAGTCAGATGTGCATGGGAAGTTAATGTTGACTTCTTGGTATGATATTGCTTACTGTGATTGTGGTCTGTTACAGAAGTTCCACATTCTAATCCTTGCTAGCATTTGTAGTACTACAGTTGTATAACTAATACATTTTTGTGCTTTGAGCATCTATAACTTGCTTAGTTCTTTAAATGTTTTTTATGATCAAAAAAGTTCATTTCGGGTAAAACAGACTGAAGTCATGTTAAAAGGTCAATAAGTGTTTTTGATTTTGGCACAATTATAATTATAAGGTTTTGATATTGTAATGCATGTTCATGTTTATGAATGTGTCCACTTGTGTGCACACACACTCTCTCATTCTTGATCTCTTGCTTGTGTATACATGCTTAATTTCTCTATAAAACAAACGTGCATGAACACATTGCCTTCCTTCTCAGTTCCATGACATAAATGTCTACTATATATATATATATGTGTGTGTGTGTGAATGTACATACCATGAGGTATTATTTTAACAGAAAATAATCACTTGTTTGCACGATATGCCAATGTAGTAGAATCCCTCAGTGTGTCTCCATGTTAAATCTGATCTGTGTTAATGTTGTGTGATGTTTGTAAGGTTTGCGAGCTGGCCAGAGGGAACCAGGAGAAACGTTAGATGAATACAACCGCAGGATAAAGTAAGTGTTTGTCACATGTGTGGGTGTGTGTGTGTGTGCGCATGCATGTGTGTGTGTGTGTGTATGTTGGGGGGTGGGTACAAATACCAACTTGTTGGGCTCACCACTGTTTGTCACGTTTGTGTGTGTGTGTGTGGGGTGGGTGGGTAGGTGGGTACAGATACCATCATGTTGAGCTCAGCTGTTTGTCACGTGTGTGTATGGGTACAGATACCATCATATTGAGCTCACTACTGTTTGTCACATGTTGGATGGAGTTTTGTTTCTAAAAATGATGTGCATGTTTACATGTACATGTGCGTGTGTGCATGTAGGTACAGATACCATCTTTCTGAGCTCAGCACTGTTTCTCAGATGTGTTAGATGGTGTTTTGTTTTTAATGATGATGTGCTTGTGTACGTGTATCTGTGTTTGTGTGTGTGGGTACAGAGGCCGTCTTGTATATATAGGTTTGTTCTTTCTCTTTAAGCCTTATTTTACTTTTATGTATGGATTGCTAATACTTTGAATTGTTTTCTTTTGTTGTTTAATTTTGTGTTTGTGTGTGCATGCACATTTGTGTGTGGATGTGTGTGTGTGTGCTCATATGTCAGGGCTTGTCTGGAGCCTGGGCTGGAGGAGCTGTTGAAAGTTTCACATGACACATTAACCAGTGTGTCCATTGTGGCTTGCAGCAACATCCTAACAGACAAGTAAGAGCTAGTAACTGCCAATAACATTCCTGGCCATGCATGGTAGGCAGTGCCAATTGTATGTGAAACACTTGGGAAAATATTTACTGAAGTAGCATTGAAATACATGTATTGTCTAAATCATTTTCATTTGCCCACCACCCCAAGACACACTCTTTCCTTAGAAGCAAAAAATTACTATTTCAATATTGTTATTCTAGAAAATGTTGAGTAATTTTGCACAGCTGTTTGTCCTTGCAGTCTACAAATGTTCAGTGGGGTCATATCTGTAATTTAAATGGCTCTTTGCAGGTGTTTATGGTTAGTAAGTGGCTACTGTCGTCTGTTGGAGCGGCTGATCTACATTAGTGACACACATCCATTGACCGCTGAAGTCATGTGGGCCTTAGGGGGAGGATGTCCCAGCATTACCTCCCTTATTGTTCCACCTTTACAGACTGGGTAAATGATATTTACAAATTTTTGGTCCCTTTCTATCTGAGAAATAATAAGCCAGTTGACATAAAAAAACAAAGACCAGACTTTATAAAACTGATGAATTTTTTATGTTTGTAAATAAACATAAGCATATAAATTAAATTTAAATACATCATGCATACGTGGGTAGGTGTTTTGCATAGTTTTAGTTCTTGTGCAGAACATGCATCTAGAATGTGAATTTTTTGTTGTTGTTGTTGTTGAGCATGCAATGTTTTTGTGAGATTTCCCTTTGTTTTTAAAGGTTTTCTTGCAACGTTGCTAATTGGGTGTGAATGTGTGTGTGATTGTGTGTGCACACTTGTGGGTTCATGCTTGAATGTGAATGCATGTGTGTGCATCTATGTCTGTATTTGCATGTGTTGTCATCTATGGCTCTTACACAGCACCCTTAAGCAGGGCTTGACCAATCGCTGCTTGCTGCTGATGGCACAGTTTTACCCCGACTTGCTTCAGGCAGGGATTGGAGGAGATTCTTTGGATGCTACTGGCCTGGTGCCCTTGGGTAAGATGTCAAAATTGTGGTCAATTTTCTTCATTTGTCTGTCCTACCTGTGTTACAGCTAGGTGCTAAATGAGTCCTTCCGATCCAAGATTCTTGTCACATCTTCCGAACCTGTAAGCCCCTGTTGTCCTCTGGCGGCTGCTTTTAACCTCACTACAATTAGACAATGCTTGGACAGACAAATCTTTCTTAAAATGTTGCAATTGCCACTCACTCTTTTGTGCTAATGTTTCACTAAAGATGTTGTTTTCTCCTTGCACATGACATATGCATGTCAGGATGAAACCACATGAAGAAAGAATATATTTAATATTTATGGTTTTTTACTTGGTATGTAACAGAGACTAATCACTACGAAATTATAGTACTGACACGGATGAAGAAAACTCTTTTTCTTATTTTTATTTCGGAAACATTTCACCCCTGATTATCTTGTTATGGTGTAAGCCACGTGTTGCACATTTCAACACCCTGACATTAACATGCTGGAAGAATGTTCCAGAAATACAAGTCATGTATGTCTCAGTCCATCATTTAATGGTTCCTAAATTTGAAAGTTTCTGTAGCGGTAGATCCAATCACTTGCATGTAAGGCACAAGTGTTGCTGTTTCACAGTTAACCACATTCCTGTTCAAAAGCTATTAGCCTTCCATATGTCACAGTTAACCACCTACCTCTCATAAGTTATCAGTCATGCCTGTCTCACAGTTCAGTCCTGCCAGCGCCTTCAGTTTCTGAGCCTGAGCCATATGAAGGAACTGCGTGAGGACACAGTGGCGGCCATGTGTAAAGCAGGCCTTAGGCAACTGCAGAGGGTGGAGCTGAAGTGCATCCCACTAAAGGCAGAAGTCATCCGGATCTTTTACAGTAAGTTGCCTGTTTCTGGACAAGTGAGCAGGGATGATGTGCACAGCACACCACCAGAATGCCCGGCTCGACACCAAGGCACTGCGAGCAGCTACAGCAAGCATTTTGACTACAGCTTTTTACCAAGCAGAGGCTTGTATGGTGTAAAGCTAGGAACTCTAATGGCATGTTGTGCATCTTGACACAAGCTGGTACTCATTTTGTGATTAGTGTCATGTGACCAGTGGCATGGGCATGATAACTAATTCTTTTAGAGACTACTGGCACCTTGCTAGATTGGTCTCAAGCATATGACTTGAGAAAGGACCCGGTTTGGCTGTACAAGCTTCAGAGACTTTTACTGTCACTCAGTTCTGTATCCAAAGATAGAATTTATCCATGAATCTTTATCATATTGAAGTGCGTTAAAAACGTGGTCGGTCTCAGTAATATCTTCGTAGGTAAACGAGTCAAATGTGGAGGACTGATAGTTGTGTTTATTGTTCGTTTTGATCAGATGGATGCCGACATCTAACAGAAGTCAAAGTGGTGGTCAGCATTCAGGACTACTGGGAAGACACACGAAAGAAGAAAAATCGGGAAGAATACAAGAAGATTATCACAAGTCTGGAGGTAAAACCTCAATTCTGACCGATAGTTTTAGCTTGAAATCCCACGGCTGTGTACATTTCACAAGCAGTTTGGGGGGAATGGGGAGACAAGTGAATTGGACTCCCCAATCTAGGGAATGTAAAATCATCACCTGGCCCATGTTGGTGTTGTATTCCTAGTCAAGTGATGGCTGGAAAAAAATTGATCATTCATTTACAGCTTACATCCCTTTCCATCCACAAATTGTCTTACCAGCAATAAACTGACTACAGCTTTCTATAAAGTAAATAAAAGTTGTCTAACAATACTCAAACTATTTATGTGCTTCTGTATTGACAGAGAGAACCAACATTTATTTTCTGTGTGCAGGAATTAAAATCTCAAGCAGGCCTGGGAAACATTCTACGTTTGCAAGTGGCTTCAGTGGATTAGATCTATGTTATGAATTACCTTGTACATTACAAAGCTTTAAGTTAACGTACATATCTGGTAGCTGCATAAAATGTGTGGTGGTATTATCGCAAAGGCTGGAAGATTTGTTTTAAAAAATTGTTACCTAAACCACTTTTATTGCTTATTCAAGAGGTACTTTTCCTTTGCTAAATTATACATTCTTGTGATACATATAAGCATGACAAAATCTTTTATGTTGCCATAGTCAGTACACAAACTTGTAAATTGATATGAACTGTTTGGTTTGGGTTTTGTTTCATGTGTGTACCATTCCTTTTAATTTTCTGTCCACATTGGTTTCTACAGAAGGTTAAATAGAAATGATGCTTATACTTTTTGTTGACAATTTCTGTGTGTGTGTGTGTTTGCCTTGTATCTTTTCTGTGGATGTCGTGCATCTCAGACAGTTTAGGAGTGGACTAAGACGTCCTGAGATCCCTTCACTTACCCTCTTGGACCAGTATTGGTGAATACCAGTCCACCACATCCAACATTAAGGATATGTTTGGTCCAGTCATTTTTGGCAGCTTACAGGTTGTTGGAGTCTTTCCTGGTACATTTGTTGATAGTTGAAAGGTTTTTTTTTTGGAGGGGGAGGGAGGAGAGGTGGGCTGATAGCACAATTAATGGACAAAAAGCAAAAGACTCGTGCCCCATATATTTTTTAACAAAACGATCTTTGTTTACGCTGAAGTACTTTTTCAGAATGTTTAGCAAGTCCATCTCTCTGATGTTTTGGACTTACTTTTGGCCCATTCTGGAAAACGGAAGGCTGAGTGATTAGAACATTGGCTTCCAGTTCCAAACCTGAAGGCGCTGGAACAATACCCATGCATAGCAGCACACTTTCTCCAGTTAACCCAGATGGGGAGTGGGTACCTGACCCAATGGATTAGGGAAGCTAAGCCAGCAAGGGAGAGGAAATGACCAGTGCCCTCAGGATACTGACCCACAGAAAAGTGAGTCTCACGCACCCTTCCTGCTACCTATAAGGTCATGGGACATCCTTGACCTGTTTTTGCCCATTTCAGATATGTGGCACAGGTTTTATCTGTCTTCATTATGTTTTAGTTTCGAGAGGACATTCATTGACATATCAATAATTTTCCTATGTTTGCTTTTAATGTTTAAAGATGATTTGAATATGATTGTGAGCAGCTTGGAAAGTTTCATTTTTTGGGGAGAGAAGATTTCAGCATATTTATTATGGATAAGGAAGATTATTTGGGTTTTGTCTTATGGGTAATCATCCTATTTCTTTAAAATTACCAGATGCGGCGAACTACCTGTGTTATTTCCATTCGGTGTGTGGTGATGAGTTGTGGTCACTCTCAGTGCTACTCCTGCATGGTATGTGTGACCTCACTTGTGCCTTCAGCCATGAGTGGTTGGCATATGGGAGGGGTCAGGTGGCAAAGGTGAAAACTCTTCATTCAGCAAATAACTCATCTCTTCTTAAAACCCATCGTCATTCTGGACATATGTGGCAGGTGGGGAGTCCAGTCTCAGGTAAGGGTAGAAGGCACTGGTGTCTGCTGTGGCCACATCCCGTTCTAGGTCTCAACCTCTAAATCACTGCTGCCACGTTGGAATCCTGCTACGTTCTTTCCTTCTCGAAGAAGAAAAAAATAATGGCTCAGTTTGAACTTTGAGAAAAGCTGCGTTTTGCTGCCTCACCCTCAAGACGTTTTGGTGGTTTTGGCCTCCAGGATTTCAGAGGTCCATGCCTTTTCTTCTGACCTGCATAATTAGTTTCGGTAGGATGGCTTGGTTTACTTGTTGACTCGCCAAACCTACATTGCCAAAACAGCTGACCCGAGGTAGGTGCTCCGACCATGGCTCTGCCCCCCTGCCCTTCTGGCCAGATGTCAGGACCCAGTATATGCCCTCCATTCTACCTTTAGTGGACAGAACAAATTTGTTGTTACTTTTGCAGAATGACAGGGCAGACGTATCCACCCAGACGATATTACGTTGGATATTGTCAGTCATACTTTGGGCCTATGAGGACATCTCCCCTCCTCTGTAACATGTTCAGGCACATAAGGTGATAGCAGTGGCTACAGGTGCTGCTTCCTTAGGCAGGTGTAGCTCTCGGAGACGTTTTTCGGGCCATGGTGGTGAGTAGATTTCCATGTCCCCGCAGCCCCCCCCCCCAACTTCTTATGTTTACTCTCATGTAATCATGGCACATGGTAAAGGTGAAGAAGGTAATTTTTTACCACTAAAATTAGTTTCTTAGATACCATATGCCAAGGCACAAAGTCCCCCCCCCCCACAACACACACACCCTTTCCTTGCATTAATATGTAGTTCATTGTCATGGGTAAAGAACAACTGTTGAGTTCAGATCACACAGTTATTGCATCAGTCCCCTGGCGAGGACAATGGAGGTAAATGCCCAAGGGCAAAGTGTCTTTTCACTAGCAGACAATCTGCTAGGGGAGATAATTGCTCTATGCCCTGGTAGGTGGGAGTGGTAGCAACTCATATGACTCATGACTTCTAGAAAGTATTGAAGAAACTAATTAGGCTGGTGAGATGTTATCTTCTTGTACATGAACGTAAAGATTATAGTTTAAAATCTGCACATGTTTGTTACTTCTTTTTGTATATTTTCATTTTCATGTAACCAGCCTCGCAGAGATTTTAACTTGTATGCTGTGAATCGCATACTTTACCATGCGTGAACAGAAGTAATAAAAGGCATTCTGCTTAGAAAATGGTACAACTTGTGTCCTTCTGTAAATCATTGTGCATAGACCTAGAAAATTATTTTGTTCACAAATTTTTTGGTGGCCATTTACCTGCAGAATTTGTTAACGTTGTATGATGTCTAACCATTCGCCTCATTTAAACTAACTTCAAGAATTAAAGTCATATGAAGCACACTTTTTAGAAACTGGAAATCTCGAATAAACAAAGCACTAAATATGACTTCCCAAACAAACACATCTGCTGAAAATTCAAGAGAAATGTATGCATGTGTTGTCAGGCGTTCTCAGCTTCATTACATGTTATTATTGCCTAGTGAATTCAACAACTCTTCACTAACAGAAACCCAAATAGCTGTCAGCTTCCATGTTTAAAATCTGTACATGCTGTTTATTTCAGATGGACAGATAAAATTACCTGAATAAAAGATCTGTAATAGATCCACGAAAGAGTTTGTATCAATAATTCTAGGAGATATCTGAAACTGTTTTCCTGATATTAAGGAAGAACCATATTGTGGATAAACAATCTTTTTAGTAAAGGAAAGTGTTTTGTAGGGGATTCCCCTCCCCTTCAACAGATTAACAGTACTATTGCACCATAATTAGTACATTTTGTCTTATCTTTATTATACCAACATTAAAAGCAGTCCACAGATTAAAGGTTCAGATACACAAAAAATTCTCAAAAAAGCAGTCCACAGTTTAAAGGTTCACATATAAATGCTTCCCCATATATTTTAAAAACAATAGACAATCAAACATTGGTAGAAAAATATCAAATATCAAAAGAAGGCAAAGTTTGAAAAACCACGGTCATGGATAAACATGAAACCACATGTGCACACAGGCCAGATAAAAAAACATGATTAGACATAGTTTGCAACCACCATGGTGAAAAGTAACAAATCGTATGCTGGAGACAAAACTTGTTTCAGCCAGAAACACCAAAGATACCAGGAAATTCATATTTTCAGACAAAGAATGGGTTTACATGGCTTGCTTGTCAATTGAAAACACATCCGAGCTGGCTGCAGAGGAATTTCAGATAAAGCACTGCCTCGTCTAACAGTCCCTCTTCATTTCCATAAACATCCCCTTCATTACCATAAACATCGTCGCTTGGTCTTTCTTTCCGTCATGAGTATGGATAAGAACGGGCGATTCCATTAGGATCTTTATTTAGAATTTAGAACCATACCCCGTCCCTTTTACCCTTTGACTTTTTTACCTTAATTTGATGGGGTGTGTGCTGATGCCTGAGGCGACGACAAGGCGAGTGCAAGGCATGAAAATAAGAGATTTTGTAAAGGTCAGGCAGTCTCTCACATTTGAAGTGCAAGGCTTTATGGTCAGTTACAACCATTTTGGGATCACAAGGCCGCCAAAACGGGATCGAGCATGAAACAAAACTCACAAACTGAATCTCCACCACTTTGACATCAAAAAGGGACCAGCTCCAAATGAAGACTTTAAATTCCTGGCTTTCATCGCGAGCAGGAATGTTTAACATGGCAATTATACTGCCCACAAACCAACGCGGATCTTGGGTAAAAGTTCGCAAGACTTATTGATGTTTATTCTTTTCTTAAATATGCTTTTTCGCACATTGAACGCACAGTGTGAGCGTGTTCTGGTTTGTTTGCCCTTCGTGGTTCTTTTAATTATTATTGTCATAGCTTTACATCACCGACGGCGCGTTTCCCACGTGCAGATACACCCAACGTGTAGAGTGTAACAAAGCAAGGTTCGCTAGTCGTCTTCACAAACCCGATTCAACTGCAGAACTGTTGACGTCACGAATTATTTATAGCTTCGCTCAGATGTCTCAAGAACATTGCTGCGAAACGCGAACCCTGCTTTTAGTCACAGGGTCGGTAGGAAAAAAGTCGAGGTGGGGGTAGGGGAGGATGGTGCTGTACCAAAGTGTCTAGCGCCAGTTCAGAAGGTCTTGGCTGGCTTGCATGAGCTTCCGTACCTTATGTAAAGGTGGACGTTAAATACACAGGGCGAACGAGCCTTATGATCGGAAGTGCAGATGCGCGTGCTCACGAAAGCCACACGCGGTACACGTGGTGTTCAAGAATTTTCGTCCAGAGCCTCCACAGGGACGCTTGAATCCTCTTTGTGCTTGTTTTTGAGGCTGCCCGCTTTGGAAATGGTCTGTTTCATTTTCCTCTTAGCTTTAACACCTGCCTTCGTCAGCTTCCCTCTCGCGGCCTTGGCCTTGGCGAAAGCCTTTTCCCGCGCCTGATCCACCTTTTCCTTGGCCGTCTCTATGGTCCTCGTCAGGAACTCCATGATGACGTTGATCGTCATGGAGACCAGCGCCAGCCCCAGGAAGGTGTAGACGCAGGACAGGAGGAAGAAGTTGGGATGCTGCGGCAGGATATCGCCGTAGCCGATGGTGCAGACGGTGATGAAGACAAAATAGAAGGACTCGAAGAAGGTCCAGTTCTCCCACAGGGTGTACATGAAGGCGCCCAGGAAGATGTAGATGAAGATGAAGACAATGGCGATGACCACGGGCAGGTGAAACTCCTCCTCGGCGCTCTCGATCGTCACCACGCTGCGGCGGTCGGCGGAGGCGGACAGCGTGGTGACGCTGGGCTCGTGGGAGCGGGGCGCGGGCTCCAGGCTGACCGAGCGCTCCGACCTGCCCATCGCCCACTTGCCGGCCAGGTTTCCGTCGAACATGTCGTCATCCTCCTCATCGTTTGTGTTCGCGACGTTGTTGTCGTCATCGTCGTGGTGGCCTTTGTCCTCCTCTACATCCTCTTCGTCGGCGCTGTCACCACGTGGCCCTTTCGCCTCGTCGACTCTCACGCTTGTCGCCTCGTCGACGCCGAGCTGTCCTCCTCTGCTGTCCACGCCCGTCGTCTCTGGGACGCCTGCCTCGATGTCGAGGGTCCTCCCGTTCCGCTGCTCTGCCGCGTCTGCCGGACCCCCCTGCCCCTTCTTGCCGCCGACCTTGCCCTTGCCGTTGGCCAGCTCGCCGTCCTTGGTCGCCTCGGTCATGTTGTAGCTGCCGTGGCGTCGCTGTCGCACTTTGCGGCAGTAGCCGGTGTAGTAGTAGCGGCGCACGAACGCCCACAGGAACTTGGTGCCGTTCATGAACTGTCGCCCGACGTCGGCCAAGACGATGAGCGCCAAAGGGATGCCGATGGTGGCGTACAGCATGGTGGCAACGCGCCCCGGTGTAGTCACTGGAGCGATGTTGCCGTAGCCTGCAAGGGAAATAATACACGCCCAGCGTCAGCACAAGTCCTGAATCTCAGCTTGTCGCCGACACTCACTTCTTTGCTCACTCTCTCTCACTCACGCACTCACTCACCTGTCTTTGTCCGTCTGTTTCTCTGTCTATATATTCCTGCCTTCCTTTCTTTCGACATTGTTAGACACAAACATCAACTTGCAGAGGGGGAAGTTGTATTAAACCTATCTTTTCTGTAAACGTCGAATCGCTCGTTTTAAAATCTTTTGATGGGTTATCAACAACAATGTCATCGTGTTTTGTTCTGTTTGCATTAAACGAAGGACAAGTCGAAATAAGTGATGTATCCTCTGTACACTCATATATCCCACGTCATTATCTGTTTGGGACCACTTTTGCCCTTCCGTCCAGACACTGATGGACAGTATTTCAGTATTTCAGTTTTTTTTCAATATAAATAAGAGTGCGCATTAGATTTTCTCCTGCGCAGAAAGCGTCGTACACAAATATCCAAGCGCTATTCAATTTACGTCAGAAAAACAGACACAGAACGGGAGGGTGGGGGGAATCAAGGAAGACTACCTACTTGCGCCAACGAAAAAACAAACCCAACTGCTTTAAAGCAATGTGATTACTTTCACAAATCCTCCTCTGGCAGAGTCATTTCCTTTCGGCTTTACCACAGCTCACTGCTGTTTGGCAGACAAGCCAAGAATCTGGCAATGCGACTTTCGCATGGACACATTCGCTGACGAACTTTTTTGACAAATTAAACACGATGACGTTTTCAGTTTATATCTAGTGTTCGTATGTATCTCTTCTCTTCTGTCTTTGTGTATCCTCGCTGCAAGCGGTCAGTGAGGTTTTTTTTAAAAAAAAAAAAGATATATTGCAAGATGATTCTTAAGTATTTCCAAAAATACTAGTCACAGCTTATTTCCCTCGGCTAGGTGCATAAAGAGCTCGCTCCCAGATTGACTTCAGCTTCCCAAATGTTTACGTTCAGCTTAAAAAGCCCGAGCGGGTCTGGGATATACGCTGCCGAGGGCAAAGCACATTATACGGAAGAGAACGTTTTCCTTGATAGAATGCAGGTGCGCACCAACGGGCGGACGCCAAAGCCTGATGTTAAATACAGACGTACGTACGTCGTTTGACTGCAAAAAGAGGTGCACATAAACGTCGACCTGGGGCAGGTGTCATGAAGCTAAACTGGCAGTACAGTCGACTGCGTTGGAGGCTTAATTAATAGGATTGCTATAATTTTCTACAGCAGCAGAAATTCTTTGCAGTCTTTCGAGTGTCAGCACGAATGGGCTGCCCTGACCGCTCGTGAAACTGGCTGCATTTTTGGATGGAGCGGCCCGTGTCGTAATGATGATGCGCTCCTTTCGTCGATGCATAGGGTGGTGGGTTCGAATCCTGTGTCCGATACACATTTTCTCTACATGTGGCACTTGTTAACAAAGCTGGCCTTCGGGAGGTTTTCTCTGGGATGGCGGAGATGGGATTCGAACGTAGGACCCTCTGTATCAGCAACAAGCGCCCATTACAATAACACTGGGGACTGTTCCATCGCCAGTTAACATCAGTTATTAGAGTAAATGACATACGCTAGTAGCCCATATAGTCCGCCAATCACCACGCAAATGGATATCGATGGTCTAAAACTGTCGGTCCGCAGTTGCTTTGCATGCTGGGTAAACGGTGCCAATCAAAATCATCAACGACGTCATCAGTGATCTTGGCAAATGACATATGACGTCAGAAGCGACCAAATAAAGGCTGAAATCTGGCAGTAGATGAAGACCAAATTACGGACTGGCGCGCACGGCGAAATGAGGTCACGTGACATTCAAGGCGAGGCGACTGAATGATCTCGTGATTTCTGACTGGAACCGAGTCCATGAATCTGGAGAAGCTCTGGCGGCTTTTCACAAAACAGCAGCTGCAACCACGTGGCTGCGCTGAGCTCGGCCAGCTGAGCAGCAGATCAGCAACAGATCGAGCAACCGAGTAGACTTTCTGCAAACGCTCGCCCGCCGACTTTTCTGCATTATCATTACGGCACGAACAGCATACTTGTTGGTTTCCGACACATCAAGCGTTTCAGGATGACTTGCTTTGCAAGCAAACAGGCAAAGTACTTAAATCTCCATCCGAGGGCTGTTTTCGTGACTCACTGTGCGCATCACTGAAGGGCTGGGTGTAGTGGGGGAGGTAAGAGGAAGCTGCTATAGGGAGTTCCACGAGATCGGAAGAGCGCGCTCCTGGAATCATCTGGAGAAAATATCCCACGCCACGGTGGACGTAACGTGGAAGATTTGAACAGAAAACTCAACAAGACCAACAAATATTACTCTGGCTTAAGCGCCGAGAACAGTACCGCGTACCTACATATACGCATAGGCGCGTGCGCATGGATGGAAGTGTCCATCTGTCTGGGTGTCGGTTCTACCGGACACGCGTAGAAAACCAGGAACTGCAAAGCAGCCACATTACTCGGTGTTTCTTCAGTCTTGACTGTTGAAGTGGTGGTGGTTGTTGTTGGTGGTGGTTATTTAGAGGGACAGTGCTTCCACCTCGCGGTGATTTCGCACTATGGGGATGTGGTCCTATTACTAAGCTATGCACTGAAAGAACCACCAGACTGATGGCTGCAGTAAGATGGTCAGTGCGGACAGGTAGTTTAATGTGCGGGGAGATGGCCGAATGGAGTTTGCACAATGTTTAACTCCAGGAAATAATCCTTGGCCACACCAGGATTCGAACCAGCAGCCTTCCATCTGCTAGTCCGCAGGTCTACCAACTGAGCCAACCAGCCCCCCCCACCCCCACCCCCTCCGTTGCAGTGTTGCTAGTGACTGGACTCTTTTATGTGTGAAGGACAATCAGACTGAAGAGTCAGCGAAGTGCTGTACACAGGAAGCGCACTTCGCCGCAGTCTCCAGGTCCCGGACTTTTGCCGCGTACACCGTTTGAGTTTTCGCCATCTGCTGTGTGTCTATCTCAAAATTTATCTTTTAAAAGAAAAAATATTTACGCGCGCATGTGCGCAACTGCAGTCGTACGCTACACGTCGGCCTTAATTTGACTCGCTAGGCCACGCAGATAAGGACTGTGTGAGATTTGGTTTGCATCTTTTTTCCCCCGTCTTTCATGACAACATTTTGTGCGTGTGCGTGTGCGCGTGGGTGCGTGCGTGTGAGAGAAAGAGAGAGAGAAAAAAAGGCTTAGGGCAGTCCGTCTGCCAAGAGGCTCTGTCGAGGGTATCATACCAGGAAGACCGTTAAGGTCATGATAAAGAAATGTGTTCCCATGACCTTTAGATTTCGTACAGACCTGCGTCAGCGTTATTGGTCGGCGCAAAGTGTTACAACAATTCCTGCACCGTTTTCGTAGAGAAAAAAACCGGAATACTTTGCGAGGTGCATTGTAACGATTAAACTAGTTCCCCTTTATGAGTGGTGAGACCAAAAATATTAAAATGAAACTACGAAATCGGCGGAACGCAGAGAAAGCGTTTCCCGGACTCGCAGGGGAAGCTGATTTCAAAAAGCGCTGAGGAATCCTTGCAGTGTGTGTGCACTGGTCTAGTGCCTGACGGTATGCTGGTGTACGCGATCCTGTATTCGTGGAAACACGAGCAAGCGAAAAGCATCGAGGGGCTGATTTTATAAGCGGTCGACATTGGGTGGAAGGATTAAACAGGGTATCACATGACTGCTCACAGCTTTCAAATCTGCACGTGAATGCGTTAGTGCTGTATATAAACATGTAACTAGCGAGTCACAGTCCATTGCCTTCCCCCGTGTTACATGAAACCGTCCCCAGACGACCCATGCCTATACGCAAATCCAACAAAAACAATAGCATGCGTAAGTGTTAGCCTGCAGAATGCAGAATGTGGCATTGCGCCTGCTTGTACTGAGCCCTCGGCTGGTTTTTACGTGCATAAGTGAGAAGGCCATTTTCACGAAAGCGTGTGGAAAACCAGCGTATTATACGCGTGCGTGTAACCTCCAGTGTCGCTGCTACAATTTATCCGAAGGAAAATAATATTCACATCTCGCAGTTCCTAGCCCGCTGTTAGCGCTAGTGTTAACAACTTCCGGTCGCCAGCCTCTACATGGACATTTCCGTTCCATTTGCTGCCGTGACAGTGTTTGGGTGACGTGCCGTCATGAATAGGTGGCGCTGATCACGATCGAATGCGCACGCATCTCCCAAAGCACGTGGGGTGGCTCTGACCCAAGAGAAATCCCGTCTCGCATGGGCCCGAAGCATCAAGGGCAGGTTTATTCTCGTCAAAAGATTGGTGCAGACATAAAGCGATAAAAGATTCATTTGCGGTCAACGGGCTTTTGATGAAGTCGCTAACGACCCAGTGGCGAGTGGCCTCGGGAGTGCTCGCAGAGCGCGATATTTGATTCCCTTGGCTTCCTGTATGGTCTGGCATTTGAATGGGGGATGCACGGGGCCATTGCTTTGACGATGTCGTGCTCTCGTTCAGTGGCAATCTAGCGATAACACGCACGGAGGAAAGAATTTGGGATATAATTAAGGTGATGCGGGTAGGGGTTTGACATTTAAGTGTGTGTCTATGTTAGTGCAAGCTTATGTGGATGCACATTGAAATCTGATTATGTTATGTTCGGGCTACTTGATTAGCTATTAAAAAAACAGGGAACGAACTTAATGCTTTGATTTCGCACAATGGGGAGAGGCGGGGAGGGGACAGGCGAGGAGGGGAACGGTATTTTATATAAATAGTTATTTTGCTGAACTGTGCACTGAACATCCATCGGTCTAAGAGCTGCATTAAAATGGCCACGGTCGGGTTTCAATGCTTGGAGAGTGGCCCTCGATCAATTCTAGATCTACACCACGTTTAACTCCAGGACATAATTCTTGGCCACTCCTGCCTTCGACACTCAAGTACGAAACACTGCCGACGTGCAGCTTTCTTCGCCAGAACAAGGGACGGAAACTGTCCCGATGGTCGCTCGTTTAAAATACATTTTTAAAAATTTCTTTAAAAAAAGTGATGCAGCCATCCACAGTATCAGCGACAGTGGTGTCGGCATTAGAAGACCCTCCCGTCTCAACAGCTGTGCGTGTAGGTCTTGGCTGTGGTGCATGCAATTATATACGCAACGAGAGATGATTGGTACGCGTCCGCTTCTGATATCTTGTGAAAACTCCAGGAGTGATCGAAAAACAAGTCTTGAACGCTGTACGTTCTATGCAAAAAATACAAAACGTCCCCTCGTGCAACAGACAGTAATTGTTTGTGCGTTTACGCAGCATCCAAAAATATTACCGTGTACTACAGTTCCTTTTTACAGTTGCCACCTTTCAGTTTTGTCGAGTAAATAATAGTTACGCTTCCTTCGTCGTCCTGGAGCGGTTGATCAATAGTGGGTTGTGCTTGGTCAGGGCAAAGCCTTATCGAAGGTATCAGTTAGCCTGCTCGGATCGGAAGAAGTGTGAAAGTGGTTATTTTTGTGAGCATACCATGCAAAGGGGGAGGGAGTGCAGAAAGACACAATCAATGCACATGGGTTTCTTCCCTTTATGGCGTGCTCACAGAGTAATCTTTCTTTTTGTCAGCTATAGTGAAGCTTCGGGAGCGAAATCCACGGACAGATTAGTAACTTGGTTTTTAACAAACAATCCAGTGCCATTCTGCCTCACAGAGCTTAGACTCAATGTGCTAATATGAATAGGGCTAAGATTCCATGTGATACCACAGCCAGGGTCGATCCTTTCACACAGCTAGACGGTAGACCTCTAAGTTCGATTCTGTCAAGCAGTAGGAAAATTACGTATATGTATATAAAAATGGAGATGTGGGTGCGTTGGGGCAGAGTTTGCCTATATTGTCTGTGCACACCAGCAGACACTGGCTTCGTAGGCTTGGGTATTAGTCCGAGAATGAGACTGACTCCAGTGTGTCAACTGTAACATCTCGACTGCTCGCTCCACTCTCTCTCTCTCTCTCACAGACGTGCAATCTTTTCCTGCCTCCCCCATCCCCTGCACGTGAGGTCGATTCCACGTTTACTCACTATATTTGTGCTCTCTGTATGCTTCTTTCTTTGTCTGTTCGTCTTTTCTTTCTTTCGTCCCTTCCTTCCTTTCTTTCTTGTTGCAGCATCAAGTAACGTTGCCTACGCCCTAATCGATCCATGAACAACGAGATACTGCGAGTCTTACTGTAAAGAAAAATTCTGCACTTTTTTAAAAAAAAAGCAATACATTTGTACAAGCGGTTGCTGAACAGAAATAAGCGAACATATAAAAGTCGGAGTTTTTAGTGCACCGCAGTCAATATAAATCGCAGTTGTTAGCACGCTATACTCGATATAAATCGCAGTTGTTAGCACGCTATACTCGATATAAATCGAAGTTGTTAGCACGCTATACTCAATATAAATCGAAGTTGTTAGCACGCTATACTCAATATAAATCGCAGTTGTTAGCACGCTATACTCGATATAAATCGAAGTTGCTAGTACACTATGCTCGATATAAATCGCAGTTGTTAGCACGCTATACTCGATATAAATCGAAGTTGTTAGCACGCTATACTCGATATAAATCGAAGTTGTTAGCACGCTATACTCAATATAAATCGAAGTTGTTAGCACGCTATACTCAATATAAATCGCAGTTGTTAGCACGCTATACTCGATATAAATCGAAGTTGCTAGTACACTATGCTCGATATAAATCGAAGTTGTTAGGACGCTATACTCAATATAAATCGAAGTTGTTAGCACGCTATTATACTCAGTATAAATCGAAGTTGTTATCACGTTATACTCGATATAAATCGAAGTTGCTAGTACACTATGCTCGATATAAATCGGAGTTGCAAGTACGCTGTACTTAATATAAATCGCAGTTGCTAGTACACCATACTCAATGTAAGTGGAAGGTGTTATTACAATAAATTCAATAATCGTACACGAATGACTAAATCTGCTTTTTCTTTTACCGGTGCAGGATTTCACACACTTAATTGTCTCTGCGGACATGGCTATAGGCATTTGTTAGAATGTCATTCATTTCAACTACTCCGAGTACATTGTATTTCTATTTTCTGTTTGACGTCGTATTTTATTTTCCCCAATAAAATGTATAGAGAAATCTGGGAGTAGTGTCTGCTGATTGTGACTTTGTCGCAATGTCTCCGTAGTTTATTAACCTACCACGCCCACAGATGTCAATCATAGGATCCCACCCGATTGCGGACCACAAGGCCTGGGTATGTCAGGCATGTACGCGATGGCGCTCCGATCGATAAGCTCGACCAAAAAAACCCTCATCCAGGTTACATCTGGACCCCACCCACAATATGTGGCTTCAACAAGCGTCACACACCCATGCGTGTTGTAGCAGAAAAAAAAAATGATGCCGTCAAATTAAAAAGGGCGCATCTTGTGATCAAGCAGGTGTGACGCAGCATTCACGCTTGCCACAGATGGCCGGAGTCACAGAGCCGTAAACAGACAACGGGATTACGGAGCTGACGGGGGCAGCGTACAGCCAATGCCGACCATCCAGCCACAGATATTGAAATGATGAAACGTATGTTGACAGCGCGAAGTATAGTAGGTATGGATGGGGTTAACCACGTTGGGTTAACTTTTCCCCTCTTTTAAAGTCATATACATCAAAGGCACAAGGTGGAGGTTTGGGGGGGGGAGACGTAGTACACTGTACTGGAAAACTGTACTGGAAAGCACTTGGGTATTTTAGCGCCGTACCAGTATTTTATACAGCGGTACACCGGCCATACAGTACTGCATGTTCAGGCGTGTTTGTGCGTATGTACGTGCATTCGAGAGAGAGAGAGAGAGAGAGAGAGGCGAGCAGAGAAGAGCAGAGGGAATGGAAACCAAAGTTGAAACCGAATAAACAAATGAATATTTTATGTAAGCCTTTGCAAGTGGAACATAACAGCATCGGATGGTGTCGTCTGCTGTAGGGGTCATACTGGTTGTGTCACCTGCCAATTTCATGACAGGGCTGTACACACGACAAGCAGCAATTTTTCTTCTTTCTCTGAAAGTCATTCTTTAACGTTCTAGTTCAACCCAAAATGTTTCCGTAAACGAGACATTCCTCGCTTGTTTTTCACTGTTTTGAAGTCCTGATCGACCGGTTTTATATCCGTCGTCCTTGGTAACGATCGCAAAAACAAGACAGGAACGACATCCTTTATTTTACAAAAAAAAAAAAAACAACCCCGCAGCCTACATGCCTTTTAGTTTGTCACTGGGTTTGATACGATTTTAACTAAAGCGTCTATATATTGATAGACATTCTCCATCAATTAATGTTTTAATGACAAGTTTATGCTGCTTAGAGACAAAACATGCTATAGCTGCTCTCCCTGATAAAAAGGCTATTTAACTGAAAGTGAGTCGGTTTTTACCTGGTTGTAGACAAACCGGTAGTTGTCACAACAAAAACTCGTATCAGCACAACCTATCTACCTGTCTCGCGGAAACAAAGGTCTGAGATTTTCTTTCTTTTACTTTTTTTTGGCCGGGGGGAGGTGGGTTGTTGTTATTGCTTTATCGACACGATAGCTATATCATATTTGTGGACAGAAGCGTAATAACGATAGCCCAAAAACCAACCAGCACGCACCATTATTGTAATCACTCACTCACGCACGCACACATGCTCAACGCCTCTCTATCACACAGTGTCTCTCTCTCAAGAGGTGTGTCAGACATTTTGTGTCACAAATCAGAGAGAAAATCTGCCCATTCTATGGCCTGGAAACAGATGATATAAGCTTTCTATTAAACTGCGCCAGTTAACATACGCTATGCCAAACCTATATCCCTAACCTATACCCCTAGAATATCAAAATGGACTTCATACGAAAATGTTATTTTTGCACGTTTGATGTTAGATGACTTTTATGGACCAGCTAGATTTCCGTATCAGTCCCCCACCCCCAAACAAAGGGGCGTCACTCTGACCTATGGTGGTGTACGTGGTGACGCAGAAGAGCACAGCGCCGAAGTAGGTCCACTTGCGGGTGGTGGTGGAGGTCAGGCCGCTCTGGAAGACGACCTTCTCGAAGTCACGCAGCAGCGAGTCCACCTCAGTCTCCCACTCGGTCTCGTTGGTCAGCCCGGCCCGCAGGTCCCGCGTCCGGTTCTTGATCTTCTCAGCCGTGTCCTCCCGCGTGCTGATCACCTGCGCGTCACAAGCCGGTGGATGTAAAAAATAAATATATAAGTAAAATAACTACAGCAAAATTAGGAAGTGTGCATTGTTTCGTCCGACAGTTCGATCAAAAGCAAAACCTTTCAATAGTTGCTTTGCCGCCGGTTCTATCCGCAGGAATTAGAAGCGCACTCGTCATTTAACCAGCCTCGAGTTCTGTAAGACCAACAAGCTCCTAATAGAAGCTGGGGAGCTACAAGGGATGCCACTAGAATTTTCGCTTTCCTTGTGGGTGTTCTGCTCTGTGACGTTCCTTGAAGCGCCCCTGCTTTCCGCATGCCTTTGTCAATTGGTTAGTCTGCGGTTCCCGAAGCAATTAACCACCACCCCTTCCCCCTTCCAACCGATGCAGCACAAACCTTCCGATCAAACCACCGCCAAGGAGCCAGCAACAGACGGAGCAACAAACCCCCATAGAGGACAGCGATCCCACAAATCCGGGACTTTGGCCCGCCAGACGTGGCCTGTATGGGCCTTCTTATCGCCAATGCATACGTAAAGGCACACATAAAATACACCGGACAGTCATCTGTGTAGGGTACAGCGGGCCGCACGTGAGACCGCTCGCGCGTCACGAGGTTCTAAAGCGCGCGGCCCGTGACCAGTGCCTACATGTGCCTGCTGTTGGCTCTCCTTGGGTCCCTCGATCTCCATCATGATCCAGGCGCCCAGCAGGGTGTAGGCCAGCAGCAGCACGATCAGCCCGCCCATGGACCGTACCAGCTTGACCAGCAATAAGGCGCACGACCTCAGCTTGCCCTTCGTCGTGGTCTTTGTCGTCACTTCCGCCTCCTGGCTGGCCCTGCTACCGTCAAAGGTACACCGCGTATCGGCCTCCATGGTGAGGGATCCTTCCGCAATTCTGAACGTCCGGAGACCCCTGTATGATGTACAAGAGAAGCGAAAAGACAGCGGTAGGGTGCGCGGAAAAAGAAAAGTGTCTGAATTAATGTCAACAGTAATACGAGCGATAGCCAGGTCAAAACAATCATTAACCTACGTAGGCTCTAAGCAGCAATTAAAACACAAACAACAGATACAGAGAGACGGGGAGAAAGAGGGAGAGAGAGAACAAGTGAAGACAGGACAGACACACATAATGGAGAGAAAAAGAGAGGCAGAGAGAGAGAGAAGCAAAAGAGAAGAGAGAGAGAAGATAAGAGAAGACAAAGGGACAGAACTATAGCGTACGAAGAAAACAGAGCTAGGGACAAGAGAAGAAAAGACAGAGGGAGGAAAAACTAGAGAGAAAGGAACAGACAGGGTACACAGAGAGAGTGAGGGAGGGGCACGTGGGAATGTGAGTACATGTGTAAGTGGGTATGCTTGTATGCATGTGCACATCGCGAACTTGGACGAGATTTCATAGGTTAGGAGATAACACGGAGATGGGGAAAAGAAGAGAGTTCACAATGTGCTCAGACAGACTGTATACAGTTCACAAACTTGCCAGTTGCAAGGCACGTGTTTCAGAACACAAATCACAAGCAAGAGGAACAGGAACGTCTGTGTTTATACCAGAAAGTCTCTGCATTATGACAACAATATGCGGTACAAAAGAACATCATAATAAACAAGTTGGAAAAAAGACATTTATACGGAAATATTTTCAATAACGGCGATCGAAGGTGCTCTCAGGAAGAAACAGACCGCCAGAAACGTGTAAACATCTCGAAGTTACAGTTACGTTTGCATATATGACCTTTCCCATAAATCCGATCTCTGTAAACAATTGCAGCAAAGAAATCTCAGCTTGAACTAGAGTATGTGCCCGTTATCTCCCCTCCCCCCCCCACCACCACCACCACCTTACACAAACACACGTCGTCGCCCTCCCGTGCACAGCTAGCACAAAGCATGATCTTACATCTCGGATAAGAATTGAACCTCTCTTACCTATTTGGATCGATCTTCTGCAAAGGAGTCACTTTTTGTCACCCAAGATTACTGAAATCAGTTACCATCACGAAGAAAGTACCAACCTTCCCACTCGAGAGCGAGCGCTTGGCGTTGAGGTGGTGGTAGGGTCCGCAGTGGTGGAGATACTGCCGTCGGCGCTGGCAAGCAGGAGCTGGGCGTTGTCGTCTGAAGGAAAGCTCGCAGTGTCGTCTGCAAACGTGTCCAGGGGCCACGTCTCCAGGCGATCTGAAAAGAGCCGGCCAGACGTCAACGATTGAGGCAGCTTCAACCGTATCCCGCCACACTCTGGCATGCACTAGGTGCACACAAACTCTAGCAAAGCCCTAGGTATGGTCTCCCTCTCTCCTGACACAGCACATTTTCTTCTCGTTGCATGCCGCTCTGGGTTTTGTTTCGTTGCGGTCTGCCGTAATTACTCACTTAATCTTAGACTACCGTTGCCCTGGCATATGTCAGACAGACATGGCCATTCTGCCAACTGCACTTCAGATTTCACTGCACCGCCTAAACATGCGCGTGTACGGAAAGAGGCATGCGTACATCTTGCACGAATGCAAATGGTCGGCGTTTACACAAAATAAGATTCACTTTCTTTCTTTTTTTTTGTAAATTTGCGTATGCGTAGATTTGGGGACGTTTATAACAACGTTTTAAAAATTCTAGACTGTTTTTCTTTTTGCGACTTGTTTTCTAACCACCACAAGTCTGTAGCTACCAGCTTAGTGTTAACCCCCGATGTATATCTGTCTGTCAATCTGTCCTTCTTTAGTTTTGACTGTCTGTGGTACATGTATTTCAGTCGAAGCGAGCCTACAAAGTATTTGAATGTTAACTTAATAGCCTGAGGGAAAACGCCATGATTGTGAGGTCCGCTACACATTAAGTTTGTTGCATTGTTTTGTATATTTATTCAAGGTTTTATTGTATTGTATTGTATTTTACTTTGTAAATGTATGTTTTGTCCAAGGTACAATTCCTCCCTCAGGGCTTATAGCTAAATAAACAAAACGAGACAGACAGACAGACAGACAGACATGCACAATTTTATGATTTCAACAACAATTTTAAGACTTTTTTTTCATTTCTACAAATCTATAAAACTTTACAATTTCTGACGGAAGGTGACTAACGAAATTTCGTAGAAATATCGATTTAGTTCTTCAACAATCAGAACCTCACCGACACAGAAAGTTACAGCTCGTGCACAATCCGTGCAGCAGTGTACACAGCGGTAGCTCATGTATCACACACACACACCGCCATCCATTGCGAATATCGAGCCACGCGGCTACATCCGTCGCTCGTTCTGTCGAGACAAGATGCAGTCTGCATGGCGCCAGTACGTGTGTGTCGGACCAACAGCAGCCAGAACCGTAAAGCTAGAAAAGGAAAGCACCTGCTATTTATCCTTGACACGCAGCAGAGATTTATCCTTAAAACACGGGAGACAAAACTGGGAAGCTGTGTGTACACGTAGAGAAGAAACATCGTACGTCGGCACTGTACTGCCGTCTCCAGTATTCAATACGCATTTGTCTGCCTTTTCCTTCTCACAAACCTCTTCGGATCTCCAAACGTTTCAAGCCATCAGTCAACAGGGCAACAGCCTCGAGGCCATGGCGATAAAACGGTGTATGTGGCAAGTGATAAGTTCCGAGTTCCTAGTTTGTCATCTCTCAAAAGGAAAAAGAAAAACCCAACCAACCAAATAGACACAAAAACAAACTCTGAATCTGAATTCTACAACGCTGCAGAGCTTGTTCTGTTAATTTATTGCATTCTCAAACTGTGTCAAGCCTAATACAGTTCCAGCATTCTAGGGCACGCATTTTGCCTGAAACCATTTGCTTCACGCACAAATGTCTAGCATGCCTGAAATCTGCCAAGTTATAGTTTAATATGCCATTACTCCATTCCAGTAAAACTAAAGTGATGTTACCGAAAAAATGACATGTCGGTGAGCACACCAAATGCTATTAGTACGGATATTAAATCATGCGGGTTTCACAGTTAGGCTGCTGTGTCCCCAGAATGATGAGCATATATAGATGGCCTAAAACATTTATGATTGCGGTTCCAGTAGTGTTATAATTGTGAGCACTCGGGTCAAGCGTACTGATAGGGTGATAAAGGTACCCGTGGGATTTGCGAACCGGATGAAGTAACAGTAACACACATCAAAATGGCTGATTTATAAACATGTCGTTTAATGTGACTATACCTGGTCATAAATATTGCTTTACGGTTTGCCATAATTTGCGAAAAATGACAAATATTATCTGCATAAATACATGACAAAGGTGTGAAACACCTGACGAAAACTGCACGGCAAACGACAAAGATGTTTTTGGCAAAAACTCGGGTTTTAAAATGTGTACAGTTTCAAGCCATTGAGCCAACGTTTCAAGAAAAAATCGATTTAAATGGTAAGCTGGTGGAATGTCAAGCAGAGTTATTCCCATAAAGCTATTAAACGCAAAACAGCGGGCTCAAATATCGCAAAATCATAATTCGGCATCTCACATTCACTTTACGGGCAACATGAACATACAAACACGCATGCACACACATACTGCAATGCATACTCGTATCACATATACATATCCGTGTCTACATGGTCGCACGACAGGAAACACACACAAGCACGTGGCCACGTACAGACAAACAATGACGGAGGCAAACACATCGACTTACTTTGTGACCCTGAGAACGCTGGCTTCAGAAATTGATTTATCTCATGCTCCCAGTTCAAGTCAGGTTTCCACGCGAAACCCAGCGATAACTTTCTCGATGAATCGAGGGTGCCGACAGTTAGGATGCATTGGCACGTAGTGAGTTCTTGAAGTATCAGTCTCACCACCATGCGCTGCCTCGGGGTATTCTAAAGCACTAAAGCACGACACATATTCCTGCACCGATTGTCAGCCTCATCTTGTAGCCCTATCGTGCCACAGTCCCAGCGCGTTCTCGTGAACGCAGCAGCCAAAGAATTAAATGCCAGACCGGGTAGAGTGCACGGTACATTATAACATACCATGGCTATCCGGCTGTGCGATGTTCACTTGGATTTAAAGATGTAAAGATCTTACACGCGCGAACAGTAAAGACTAGTACCCCTCCAGTTCTCAGCAATGTCTTCAGTGTGTTACCGAGTTAGAACGAATGACCGCACGCTGTTTCCACACGTGTCAGGTGATGCGAGGGGCTCAGCGTTGGTCCTATGGCCGTAAGGAAACGGCAAGACACACAGGAGCAGGTGGAATCAGGCAGACACATGGCCTTGCTGGCGTTGATCAAAACAAACTTATCGATCAGACATATTCAGTGCGCATGCTAGGTTGTCTCCCTGTGTCTTTGTATGTACCACCACTGGCAGCCTCCAAATCTTTCTGCACAAGAGAAGCCAAGGATCCGGTATCGTGAGAATAGTTATCCGACTATCCGGGAGCCTCAGTGCGCATGCGCTCGTCGCGTTTATGTAGTTCCTTCAATTTTCTCCACGGTGTGTTTAGTGAGTTTTCTTCAGACACCGATCTCCAGTTCTTGAACGTAATTTAAGTCTCACTATTGTCTGCAAAGTCTGATCAAATCATTTGCCCATGTCGTTTCCAGTCTTTAAATACACAACAAATAGTTTTTTTTAATCCGTGCATTTCATCACATTTATTGCTGCTAATCTGAAAAAAATAATTGTAAGGTTTTCAGTTTGCTGCAGTGACAAACTACTTAATTTCCGTACTAACACTTTTATTACCTAATCCACACACGCATAGTTCATCCCACGTTAGTAACCTGACGGCTGTTCACACATGCGCAGTGAGCCCCTTCACCGGATAGCGGATAACTCTTCTCACAATACCGGCTCTCTGCGATGGGACCACAAGGTTAAATTACTACCCTTCCTACCCTTCCTTCCACCCCCACCCCACCCCTTTCTGGAGTGTGCGCAGCTGACTGGGAAAGGCAGATGGGGAGGAGGACCAGATCTTGTACACGTACTGCATGGCGAATACGGAGCAAACGTGGCTGTATACGGGTATTCTTTATGACACACTCACGGACACACTAATGCTTATGCTCTCTCTGTTGGGGGCTGGGTGTGTAGGGGAGGTCCCGGGCAATCAAAATAAACCGAACAGAAAGGATCCCCATCCCGCTTTTATGTACTGCAACGGCGGTTAGCAGCCACAAGATACACGTGCCCTGAGGTACAGTCGGTATCCTTGGCACTGGCATGCGCGCTCGCGCGTCTCCGAGTTCCATTCTTGCCGGCGCGTGCCAGACACAATGTGTACGCTGTACCGCCGGACTGGCATTTAGGGTCAGCCTGGAAATACTTAAACCAACCGAAGCCAAGTATTTAAGAAGAAAAAACCCAAACAACTTTACGAACTAAACTGCCTTTGTTGTGTTGCACGAGGGTTCGTTTCTTCATTTTACATAAATGTGTCCATAAGTTTACTCTGTGAAACCTATGAACTCTTTGATGTAAGAACAAGATAAGTAAAATCTCACACAACCCAGCTCAGGTTTCCTAAGGGTATACACCCGGCTATAGGTTCGGTGAACTACGCCGGTTAAGAAAGACCTATAAGCACATCGGCGGGGGGGGGGGGCGTCCCTATTTTTTTTCTCCCCAGCGTTCACCCCCACCCTACTACCGCCACTTCACCCATCCAGGACTGGGGATGTCCCAATGTCTGAAAATTATTGGCACATATTCTTCGTCATACGTGTATACAGGTTAAGAACTCGTGCCGTCCGATCCATTTAGTGATATCACAGACCTTACATATATGTAAGGTCTGTGGTGATATTCAGGGTTACGGTTATGAATGGGAATGTGACAAACGCTCATGGAGCCCAGCCATGTATTTCCCAGGCATCTATATGCACATGCCAATTATCGAGGGCTACGCATGATGCACATGTGAATGCTCTTCACGCCAACGCGCACTTTCAGGCAGCCCTCGCACCCCTAACGGTTGTCTGCCGCCCTGCCGCGACCTGCCGCGACCTGCCAGGGTCCGTGTATCGGGTCATGACGTGTGAATCTGTTCGGAGTCTCTGACGCACAGCGCAGTCAGGCTACAGATGCTGCGGCCAGACTGAGATGGGGAGAACGAGTGTGCCTCCCTCGCAGTCCCACTCAAACCCCCTTTGCCGTGCACTATCACTGCGCGTTGTTTTTAAAGTGGACTTAGTGCACGGGTACTCTGACAGAAAAGGCAGCTGATTCCGCTCAATGCTGGCAGTGCACACACAGCTCACGGATTGGCACTTTGTTTTTTTTTTGGGGGGGGGAGGAGGACTGGTTATCTGGAAGGGCAGTGCTTCCACCTTGCGGGGTTTTTTTCTTACTATGGGGGATGGGCAAGAGGGCTTATTACTAAGCTATATTCACTGGAACAGCCACTACAGGGATAACTGGAGTACGACGACCAGCGTCTAGGTGCAGGCCGTGTGGGGAGGGAGGGAATGATGGTCATGGAGTCTGACCGATGTTTAACGTCAGGATACAATCCTTGGACACTTCTGGATTCAAGCCAGTAACCTTCCACGCGCATATCCGAAGCTCTGCCCCCGGTTATCCAAGGCCGCGCCAAGTCGAGTGTGAATGAAGTCGCCAATCTAAGCTCTGTTTCAACGTGGTTGTTTATTCTTGACAATACTTCAAGCGAAATTGCCTTAATCGATGTTTGAGTGTACTGAACCAACATACCGCTAGACTGCTCTGGGTACATGTGAAGTCAGTCCTCTAGCGAATTGCGTCCCTTGATTAAGTGTTACCAGACACAATGTTATAACCAGGATATAATCCTTGACTACACCTGGATTTGCACCTGGATTTGCACCTGGATTTGCACCTGGATTTGCACCTGGATTTGCACCAGCAACCATCCACATCCTTGTTGGCAGCTGTACCCGCAAAGCTATCCAGGCCCCAGACGCGGACAATCGAACACCGTTTATACGACACAGTGAAAAGCCAATTCGAGACACTTCGGCACGTATCAGACCAGCCAGGCAGGAGCACCATATAGATTACAAACTCCATATGAGTCTGTGCATTCAGGCGTTAAACTTTGTACACGCATTTATAATCTATTATTTGACACGTTATTGGTTCGTTTGTCCATTAACTGCTCTTCTGTTAGCCCCCTTTCCATGCGTACTGCCAACAGCGGTCAAAAGAATATCATCATTTAGTCCAAAGATGAAACAAATTCTTGTTAGTGTACATGTGTAATATCGAACAGGCAGCACATACAGTTACTGCACAGACGCAAGCAGGGAGACAGAGCGAGGCGGGTAGGAAAGCAGGGAGGCAGACAGAAAATACGTGACTAAACATCACTTTTAACGAGACAGCTCACTTCTCTGCTCGGGACGTCTTTCCCATACTGCCGACGGTAAAACGAGACATGTTATAGCGCCATCTTCAGCGCCGATCAATTTATATGTTAGTTCGCGTCTTCTCGGCCTTGCCTCATTTTTCTCCAGGACACGCGATTTGCAGAAAAAAAACAATTCACTGCAAACGGGCCCTTTGGCAGAGAGAAAAGGCACAAACACATTGTGTACATACCAACATTACGTCACGAGGTGTCGGGCAGTGGTATCTCGCCTGCGTGGAAGACTGGATGTATGTAAACCAGGGAAGTGGAGGTGGGGTGGGGGGGAGAAGAGGAGGATGAGAGATAAAAGAGGTTATAGACCGGAGAATTGGGTTGGGGGAGAGACGAAAGAACAGGTGGAGGGAAAGGGGAGGTTGAAAAGATGAAAAACGCCACCTGGGCAGTCATTGTTAATTATCATTAGACTCTAGCAGTCTACGGGTGACGGAACGTATGGGAAATACAGCACAGGGGAAGGACACGACCTGCAATATGTATGAAGCTTGGAAATGATCAAAGAACCAAACAAAACTAAAATAAAATAAAAGCTGTGACAGCAGCTTTTAACTGCGTTATGTTTGTCTGCACCCACACACCCATGCCAACAGCACATACCGGGATGTATAACAGAAAAGGGCTATGCCGTGCGGCCTGTTAGCATAGTCGCACAGTGCGGATGGCTGCACCACTTACTGCATGGTAAATATTTCACGACGACGAACGCACAGCATGTTACCTGCGCTCTCTGCCCGTTTGTCGGTCAAGCTGTGTGCCCTTCTGCGTTATGTTTCTATTTATTTTCCATTAGTTTCTTTGCTCTTTCTTTTGGAGTTTAATAACGTGTTCCACTGCGAAAAACAGCTGTTTGACCGACTTGAGAGAATGGCAGGTGTCAGAATAATAATAATAATAATAAAATAATAATAATAATAATAATAATAATAATAATAATAATAATAATAATAATAATAANAAACAGCTTTAGATGGATAGGTAAACATAGACTTCCATCTCAAATACAAGAATGTACAGCTCCAGTACATACTGCAGTTTGGTGTGTCTCTGTGATTTGACACGTTCGAACGTCGCGTGTCCGATGTGGGTCTGTCTTTCGTTTCTCTGGGATCGCATCTAAAATCTACCCGATATCCTTTCATTTACGTTGTGTGACAGCTTACCACAGAACTAAAACTCAAAAGATCCCACACAGTCTATCATTTCAACACACACAGAGAACACGAATTTCATATTTTATATTCCCCGATCACCGTAATCCCTCGGACCCCCCCCACCCCCACCCCTGAACTGATAAGGAAATCTCAGGAATCCTGTAGGAATCATACGCTCTCGCCCTCTCTTTGACATTTTTCCTCTCTCTCCCTTAGACGAAGAAGCAGCGTTCTTTATATCAATGCAGAGGGTCGTAGGTTCAGGTCCTGTACCCGGCGCATGCACTGTCCTTGCAGGTGGTACCTGTTTACAGGTCTGCCGTCGAGGTTTTCTTTGCCCTTCTTTGCCCCCACCCCCACCCCACATCCTTTCCCGTCCGGTGGCCGTCTTGAAGTACCCTTTGTTGCTTAACTGAAACAGTAAGCGACCAGTTCTGTAGGATAAAAAAAACCACAATCCAGCCATGGCCATCAGAAGCAAAGCTCTTCAAATTATTACCATTAGTCGTTGCACGGGGCCAGCACTGGGTGTCATTCGATGCAGTAAAAAGGGGGTGCAGCTGGGCGTAAACACTTTGTTTATAGACCTACGACCCTCTCCCTTAGACGAAGAAGCAGGGTTCTTCATATCAATGCAGAGGGTCGTAGGTTCAGGTCCTGTACCCGGCGCAAAACCATAATCCAGCCATGGCCATCAGAAACAAAGCTCTTCAAATTATTACCATTAGTCGTTGCACGGGGCCAGCACAGGGTGTCATTCGATGCAGTAAAAAGGGGGTGCAGCTGGGCGTAAACACTTTGTGTCTGTTTCTGATGCATATTTTATGGGCAACGTCAGCAGAGCGGCCATGCGAACCAGACGACGCACCACAACACCGTTTCTCTGCTGGAGATCAAGGTGTGTCATTAGGGGACTCGCCAAGATCACACTCGCCCAGAACGTGCGGCTTTAAGGCGTGTTCTAACGTATCGAAGTAGTTGGACAGAACGAAGTGTGGAGAAGCTGACTTCGGTAGCCGCTGCATTTCAATATGACGCAGAAAAGTCTGTATGTACGGACTCTTAACACAGACGTACTATCAGAAATTTTGTGAGGTACAAACGCAGACCCTTAGCGAAGTACTGTCGCAAACTCTCTGAGCTGCAAACATCTAACAAGAACATGCTTTCATTTACTATGCAGACCACTCACGTGGTCCTGATGACAACTTAGGTGGACTGACCCTTTAAACAAACAAACAGAGTACTCACAGTACCAAAAATCAACTTCAGACACGACCAGAACAACGCAGCACCTTTTTTTTAACTCATAGAAGTTCAGGCCAACCTGACCTTGCCATGCAAATGATCTTAAGACCATGAAGTATTTCCACAGGGAGATTTCGCGATCCCAGCTGCAGCAACTGTTCGAGGAGCACAAAGATATAGCTATCTACCCCGCCACTAGCGTCATGATAAACATATGTGAAAGAAAATAAATTTAGGGCTTGGAAAAGGAGCGGAAATGCAATGAGACTGAAAAGGAGTTGTTGCCATTTTCAGGCTAGAGCGGGATACTTTTGCATACCAGAAGGGTTGCCTATGCGCTCTAACCTCGGGGAATGCTCGTTTTTCCGTATGTTGTAGCTGTTGGCATGTACTGGCATGTACATATTCTCCCCAGTCAATGGTCTGTACGCTTTGAGATGTGAAGTAGATGCTGCCAGGTGCTATAGTAGTTGACATGCAGGTCTGTTAGTAGCCATTGGCATCTGCCACACTGATTACATGTACTTTTTTATTTTCTCGAGATACGTGCATATGTAGCAGATGCATGGGTGTATATATTTGTGTATTTCGTAAGATACGTGCATGCGTGAGGACGCGCACGCGTACATGCGTGGCTGTGCGAGCGAAACCCTGAAGGATCCGGAAGTGATGGTAAGCATGAAAGGGCAAGACAGACTAAAAGTGTACTGCACCGTACGGGTAAACATGAAAACACGAAAAAGGAAGCAGAAACACAGTTACAAGACGTTTTATGTTGTTGATTAACGACACAACGGGGTATTTGAAAAAAAAATTTGATCGACAGATGGATAAGATTTTGTTTCTATTTATAAATTATTCGCTCACGGACAAAACTTTGCTCCACGTTCGCTTGCATTTTGTAGCAGCATCGACGTTTTCCAGAGGGAAATGCTGTTGCCTTCGTCCCAGTCAATGCTCGAAAATTTGCAAAGATAGCCGTACATTTCCTCTAAAGCAAAAGAAAAATTTCGGGCGAGGTATGCAACGAGGTGAGGAAGATCAGAGTGATGAATCAAATCGTGAAGCCGATGTACAATGCAGTAATGCAGGAATTGTAGTATTCACGGATAAATATACTATACAAAGCCGACCAAACTGCACAATGCAACGAAAGGACTGAGGCTTTTAGTCTAGATTTTAGTTTTTAATTTGGGGAGGATAGGGACAAGTCTATGTTTGTGGGTAAGTGTCCCATTGTCATTAAAAGTATTCTATTTTACGATTTGACTGTTAGATTGCCTGTATTCTGTCACACAAAGAAAAAGTCCCATGCTTGCATGTGGGAAATAAAGTATTATTGTATTGTAATGTACTGTATTGTATTGTATTACATAAATGCCATAATATTTGTAACAAGATTTCCCCCCCCCCTTTGAGATTACCGAACGAGACAACACCGTCTCTGGAATTGCTGATTGTACCTGCTTCTAAATCTGACAGCTCTGCCAGTGCCTCTACAGGCTGAAAGTACATCTTCGAGACGGGAAAATTCCTCAGATTCAGTCTCTGTAGTTTGGGCTGTAAGAAATTCTCACAGAGTTCTCCATCTGGCAAGTGTCCAATGTTAACGACAAACCGATGAGACACTTGAGGGAAGGGGGCTTGAAGACTACATTTTCCAATACAGCTCCCACACACGTGAAATTAAGCTGTCAAAATATTATTGGCTACGTACACTAGTAACGTTGTTGAAACACCAAAGAAAGAAAGAAAGAATGAATGAAACCAGCTGATAGATATTCTAAAACTACGTTACACCTTAGTTTCCTGTTCATCCCAGTAAACAGTTTTAGTTGCCGGCACGGGGACTACTTTGAATGAGGTTTTAACAAGTGTCTTCTTACATAATTTTTTTAAAGGGCTAAGCCAGATGCAGAGAGAACGCAGAACTGGAGGTCTTGCAAGAACTGTATGCAGTAAACAGTTCCAGAACATCTGCATTAGAAATGATTGACGTTCAGCTGTCAGAACTCGCACTGCATTGCTCATGACAGATGAGGGTTGGTAGTGGGAAACGGAACCGCTGCACGATAAACAAGAAGCTTGTATGACGTATTGTGCGGTTTTCTCACACGTGTTTACTCGAGAGAAGTGAACAGACTGCCTCAATTGTCTGTACTCGCCCTGAATGTTATATTTAAGAGGCTACTTTTAATATTTACTGCTAAAAATCCTGTCCTAGCTACTGCAACAAGCCAGTCAGCCAGTTTACATAAAAAAAAATTCACGGGTTAAGGGTACCTCTTGAGAAATTTAAACAACCGTGACAGCAATGACTACATCTGCAATATTAATAACAAGGAGAACTTCACCTCCGGCAGCGCATCTCAGACCTTGTTTAGGAGAAACCATTTATAAACCGAGTCCACAAGATAACGTGGAGTGTGCCTTTTTATTTCACACAACGTTTGCCCTGCTTACGCGATCTGAAATGATGTCATTTGATACTGTGGCATATTCCCTCTCTCTCTATATATATATATTTAGAACTAGTTCAATAAATACAAATGTGTGCATATGGCCATATCCTCTTCCAGACATATTTATTATGATCCAAATTTCCAAAACAAGGAGCGAGAAACGAGTTACGTGATAACGCGCCAGCACTAGCTTGCATGAGCGTTCGTAGTTTCACTTCCGGTCATAAGAGCGGGTCGTATGGTCTATTCGCCCTGCGTATTTTACGTCCACCTTTATACATATGAACAGGAGATAAAACGCTCGTGCAAGCCAGCCCGGGATCGCCTCGCAGAATGGCTTACACGATGCAGAAATGAGACAGTTGATGTCAAGTCTACTTTTGCCCCAGCGGTCTCCAAGGCTGCGGAACAGATGGTGGTGACAATATCATGATCGTATCTTTTGGGTATTGCAGCAGGTTATAAAAATAGGCAAAATAAATGCCCCACCACGTACCCCTCCCGTTCAGAACTTTAAAAAAAATCTCACGCCACTACCAAGACTCTCCACTATGATAAGGTCTGAGGCCGGAAGAAAGGTCACTGCACACAACAGTGCATTTACGCGGGACACACACCCGTACTTCTTTGCGTACGCGGACGCTTTCACGCCCATCGTATTGATGCCTCGCCATTGGCTACCGTTCCAGTTGCAGATATCTTTCGTCTGACTTGGGTACGGGCTGACCCTGCGATCCACTTTCCGAAAATGTGCGTTTCCCCACGTCTGTTTTCTCTGAACGTGAAGCCTTTCCTCTTTGGTAAACACACATTTCCAGGCAGCGGCTACAATGCTCGGCCAGTATAATTACGTTCCTTGGCACCTCCAGCTGAAACAATGCACGAGTAAACACGATCTTCTTACCTCTTACCCACTCATGCGCGTATGCACGCATACACAGTGTGCAGCTAAAGACATCGATCGCAAAGCTGTTCTACAAGAATGATCGAGTTTTGTTTTCTCATCTTGCGGCCTTTGGTCTTCCACCCC
>SMGT01000958.1:395952-408716 GCA_004794575.1 Lanistes nyassanus | reverse complement strand
CCCCCCCCCCCCACACACACACGCTTCCTTGCCTTTCCTCTCGATACTTACACACGGCCAGACGACAACTGCATCGAATGGGGCAAGACGTGCGGCAAGATCGATGGAACGTGCCCATAAAGAGGCGCCCTCCCTTTGTCTCCGCGTCTGAAGTCTTTCCGCATCAGCCGCTCACCATAATGCAATGAGCGTTGCCCCCTGCACGGTCCGTTCCGAGTAACAAACGACCTCCCAATTTGCGACTGCTGTTCCCCCATCTTGACATCTGGCGGTCGATGGCCTGGAGGAAAAGGCACTAGGATCCGAACTGTCTGCTCGAACTGAATTGTCTCGGGTCGCAGGCTCACATCGATATCCTCATGGGGTCCGCAGCTGAGACAAATCACGTTATGACGGCCTGGCTTTCACGCTCGGGTGAACTTAGACATTTGGCCCTGTCACGTTATCTGACCTCCGGACTATATTGTCATTTGAGATCCCTCGTGATGAAATACCAGAGCTGCTTAGCAGAGCAGCTGTTCAGCCTATCGGCCTAATTAAGCGTATGCTTTGGCCTATAGCATATGTTCGTTCCCTGTAGATGTTGATACATCAAGCGCCGTCCGTCCTCAGAGGCTGGACTCTCGACATAGCGACATATCGCTCTGTGCAATACTTATTGATTATGCTGCACGTTTACAAGACCTGACGTGTGCCATGTCTCCTTATGTCTTCACACGGGAGTTTGCTTTTTCTCTTAATGCGTTGTTCTTGTGCTCGCTCCACACCACCGCGGTTAAGAGGACGTGCGTAGGTGGAAAACGTAATCACGTATTACTTATACTTTTTGATTAACCATCTCACTGCACACCGTGGCCCAAACCCTCATCCACCTACAATCTCTCCACAAAGAATCACAGCCTAGAGTCCGTAAACCAGTGAAAGAAAAGATAATATTGTTCACAGATAGCGAGTATGTACAGAATGAAATATCTAGGCCCATAAAACGGGTGACTCTCGGCTTTCTTTCTGGTTCAGCTAACAACACACAATTCCTGCATCACCTGCCCTTCTAAACACAAGATCAAGACACACAACTTGATTCAACTGCACACACACACACACACTATGACCACGTGTAGAACACACAACACACGTCACCCGATTGTTTGGATAGCCCGCACAACGTTACAGTTCGCACAACGTTACAGTCCGCACAACGTTACAGTCTGCACAACGTTACAGTCTGCACAACGTTACAGTCTGCACAACGTTACAGTCCGCACAACGTTACAGTCTGCACAACGTTACAGTCCGCACAACGTTACAGTCTGCACAACGTTACAGTCCGCACAACGTTACAGTCTGCACAACGTTACAGTCCGCACCACGGGGCGCCCCTCTCTGCTGTCCCAAACGTTGACTTGTCTGAAGGCCCTCCTGGCGGCTCCTGGGTGACAGCAGACTCTTGTTGTCGAACTCTCCTCGGTGTTCTTTGCCACTGGACACAAGGCTTCCTCAGGTTTGTAAGCACTCGCTGACGTCACACAGCCACAGCACTTCCTTCTGTCCCTCGACTTCCTCCTTTACGTTCTGCGGTTCCTCTTTCACCTTTTCTCCACAACGCACGTGCCAAGAGTCGCACACCAGTCTTGGGACACAAAAATCCCGAAGAGTACTGAAGAGTATTTTGATCAAAGAGCACGCCATGGAAAGTTACATTTTCTAGCAGGCGGGTGGACTACTTCTGTGCTGCTGCTTCCTTTGAATTTAGTCAAACCGTGCGCAACCGCCTTAATTCTGATCGTTGTGTTGCAGCCTAACTTCCAGTTATAAATGGGCGGGGCAGAAACATGGCCCAACCACAAGAGCAAACAAGTGTCGTTTGTCCGCCTGCATCGTAGACCATGTTCGGTGCATGCATACATCGTGGACCGGAAGTGACACACATTCCCAGCTTCACAGCAAGATTTTCATGTGGACATGTTGGTGTTGGTGATGGCTATGTCGACTGTGTGACGTCACGACTTCAGCGGTAACGACTAGTTCACAATAGAAACAGGTTGATACCCACACTCTAACCCACCCCTACCCAACCACCTACAACTCTCCTACTTCCACCCCGTCCCCTACCCCACGTCGAACAAACTAAAAAAAATAAATAAATAAACAAAAAATAATAGGGGAATCGAACCACCGTGTTTTCGGCTGCAAAGCCCAACGCATCTTCCACTGTTTATAGCAGTCTGCAATTTTAGTGACGTCGCAGTACAGTACATGAAACTTCGTCGGTTTAGCCATCACCGTTGGTGGGCATGTGGGGTGGGTCTGAGTGCACACGGGATACAATGCCGTGGAGCTGACCGCTCAGAGAAGTACTGCCGTCAAAGGGTAGACGTTTTTGTACTAGACGCCCCGAAAGGCTACCAAACTAAAATCTTCCTGACCAGAATCCAGCCCACAGAAGCCTCTATCATTCGCGTCGTTTATCTGATGAGTGAGCGGATATTTTTATCTCGCCAGTTGTGTTGTTCATTCACTACGGAGATTAAAAAACTAGTTCTGTTCAGCCCTGTCGAGTTAACGAACACTTGGCTAAAGAAATCTGTGCAGCTGTAACACACACAAAGGCGCTTTAGGTCAACGTTTCGCCGAGAATTAGCCACCGACCATAGAAATGTGCGTGTACAATGAAGGGTTGGGAGAGGAGGGGCAGAAAGACTTGCTTTTAACAATTCGTAGGTCGCCTGCAGCCCACGTGTGTACTGCCTTTCGCACTGCTCCTTGTGAAAACAACACTCTGCACGAACTCCGACAATGTGTGCACGTCGCGAAAAAAAAATCCCTTCCCCGAGATAATTTTTTTCCTCTGTCACAAGACATCCGATTCGTAAAAGTATGAAATCTTTATCGATAAAGCGCGAAGAAGTTTCAAACCTACCACACCTAGTTTCAAGTTTCACTGCCACGGAACGTGCTGTCAGCAGACGAGACGACATCGCTTGACGACACGCCCCGCTCGCTCGCTAGCTATCAAGCTAGCTTGGTAAGTCGCCTTTCGTGCATAACGCTCAAGGAATGAAAGCACAGTTAGAAATTCAAAAAATATCTCACCTGTTGCCTTTGGTCTGGGCTCCATTTTCATCGACGAGTTTAGCCACACAGCGAGAACCGATGCACTTTCACTGGCTCGGCCTTTAACCCTCTCTCAAGGTGCGTGGACAGTTCTGTCGATAAGTCTGCCGGCGGCGAGGAGAGGAAATTCTGTACGCGAGCTCGAGGTTGTCCGCGGTGCACTGCACTCAAGGCTAGCCTCCCTACTTCCACAAAATTGTGTCCGCGCGCCGTTTTCCTGTCTTTCGGTCATGGACGAGACGCCGCGGGGAAGTTTGTGGTCGACCAGCGCGCGCAGCCTGCAAGGCTTGGGGACGCCTGGCGGGGAAGATGTGTAGGAGGGTGGGGTTAAGGGCTAGTCGAGAGCAATTGATCTTTGGCGCCTTCAGACAACTCTGGCATGCTGCGGCAGAAGCGCTGTGAACAAAAAGAACAGGTAGTTTGTAACAGCCATACATCAAGACACTAGCAAAAATATCCAAATTCAGACAGTAAGCACACAGACGAACAAACTCCTCCACACGAACAACTTAAGCAGACAGAAAGGGGAGGTATCGTATGAACTCAAAAAAAAAAAAAACGAAACCAGCAGCCGATAGGTCAGTCTCGGCAGAGGACCTGCAGCAGAATTCGATGAAGTGTGTATCCTGCGGACGAGACAGTTATGACAGCTGGGCTGTATGCCAATCCGATATATAGCCAGGACCTGTATAGTGCGTGCTACCAACACCAAGGACAAAGAATGCTCGCAACAAAGCTTCGACATCTAGAAACAAGAAATGACAAACATTATGTAAACGCATTTCCCTGCAAGCTACGTGTATATCCGAGGTAACAGCTGTCTGCTTGGCAGCCTCTCGTTCAACACACGCTGGCGTAACTGAGAGGATGACTACAACTAAATGTAGCTTTTGTCTGCCTGTCGACACAATGCGCACTGTCTCGGCAGCTAGGGATAATGTGTTGGTGTGGTGATGGGTGCAAAGTTAGCGGCAGAGAAATAGTGATCCTGTTTCGTTCTATAGACGTACATCTGATGATTCACTTTGGATATTGAAATAAATCTCAATAATTTTCCATGCTCCATTTGTCTCATCTGAATCACTGCACACGTGACAAATTATAGCGCGATCAGAAAAAGCTCAGAGGCTGAGATATGAGGAGGGTTAAAAACAAGTCTGACCAGCTCATATCTGACGTCTTTTTTTTTATTACGTCTGGGTGGAATTTCTTGGTCGCGGCTGTTTTAGAGAGAGAGGGAGGAGGGAGGGAGAGATCAGACAACCCACGAGGCAGTTTGAGGACAAGACAGTTGAGAACAATTTCAGACTGTTCAGTATATTGAGAACATGAGGGAGTCCTCGATCCTTTTGGAGAAGAACTAAGGTAAAAGATGAACAGTTCTAGTAGTGCTCTAAACTGAAAAACTTAAAATCAGGACAGTGGGAAACGCAAGTTAATAGGCTTACATAAACTATTACATAGACAATAGATATAGACATAAACAATTTGCCGAACGAACATTCTCCAAAAGGGCAAATCTGAGAAAGTTCAAGTTTAAAACACGACAGGCAGAAATGGTCTGCATATTTTCTGGGTGGGCTGGGGGGTATCATTTGTGCCTCCCTTTCGATCCCATCCATAAGATTTGTCAGACTATTCCTCTTACACGAATTCAGTTCGAACAGTCATTTCACAGAGTTAGCGCCATATTTTATTTTCTACAATGTAGTATAATTTCTTCGTTTCTCCCTCCGTCCACCTCTTTACCCCTCTTACCTATCTGCATGTATGGCGGAGGGGGTGCTCACTGCTCACGCCTTCGTGCACTTAACTGCTCTATTTCTCTCTCTCTCCCTCTCTAAGACGTTTTTACAGACCTCATTGCACATACCAGTCCACGCACGCGCACACCTGTTTTCTTTTATTCTGATCGTAGAAGCTGTTTGACGCGTTTGACGTGTTTGACGTGTGATGCTGTAAATACAAACTATGCCTACCTGCAAGATCATTACAGCAGACCCCGTAAGTTGCTGCTGGTGCTGGAACTCGGCGAGGTCTGCCCGTGTAGTCAAGACCGTCACTAATGACTCGATCAGGTCTCGCGAAAGGACAGAGATTCTACGCACGCTATACTCTCTTAACAACGACACCAGCCACAAGGTGGTGACGGGATGAGACAATAGCCTCTACCCGCTCCCGTCCACCAAAGGACCTGCGAACTATCGTCCAGTTTGCTCCTGTACAACATGCATTCTGTGTAGGCTGGGCAGCGTCATTAGCGGCGCTGTCAGAGGTGTCCACATTACGGTTTGCCGCATGCCCCGGGTCTGTTTTCCCTGCTGATCTAACGAACTGCAACAAAGGCCCGAGTGCAGTTTGCTCTGCTCCATCCTAGTTTAATTGCTTCGTTCGGTCACTAAAACATGTCTGACATTCTGTCGGAGGGCTGCAGTACACTGTGTTAGATCGATATAGTGTTCACGACAGTTGTTTTTTTTTTTAATCGGATGTTTGTGTATGTAGGCCTCTGCAGTCAAACGACCGCATTAGACCAGTCGGCGCATCTGCCCGATCGAAAAAGATGCATTTACACAAACAGGAATCCCACGTGCATCATGGTATCATGTCGAAAATGTGCGTAAGATATGTGCGTAAGATATGTGTGCGTTTCGTCATTGCGTAAACGCACATTTTTTTGGGAAGGATTATAAATGCAGCACGGGGGAGGGGGAGGAGGAATTCTCGACATCTCGCAGCAATTAATGGAGAGAGGAAAGTAATATAGGCCATATTCTCGTCAGTGGATCGATAATCTAGCAAATTGTTTCACTTATAATGTATACATATATGAACAGAGGACTTTTCTTGCTGGAAAATTATTTTACTGCTGTTACTGCCGCTGACGCTGTTGATGTAGGCACCATTGTGAGTGGGGTCTACCCTCACGCGCAACGCATGCATCGGCCCGATCATTCCAGAGCTGTTCCGAAGTCAGTATAGTCCCATCATATTTAGCACGTGCGGCTGAGGCGGTCACTGCATGTCGATTTACCGACAAGCGTCGGCAGCCGACAACAACGAACAAATGTCGAACACATAAATATTTATTTATGACAGTCTGCAGTGCACCCGAGAGGCGTTAAAACAAGTTCTGCCGGATTCACTACCCCCTCCCCCCCACACACACCTACCTTTTAACGGTCCTTTCTCGCTGCAGGGAGAGTAGATGTTATTGGTAATGTCAGCAACATCCTAGTCCGAAGTGTATTTTGATAAGCTGGATGTTAAATATTTATACAAATAGGATCATCGATGACGATAACTTTTCTGCGTGTGATGAAAGGGGTGCATGCATGGCGTGTGCTTGTACTCACAAAGGAAGACATGGGACGCCGGCCAATCTTTGTATACTTTGCTGACACTAATTAAAATTGGCCGGTATATCATTTGGCTAAATCTCAAATTAGAATATTTTCTTGTACGGTAAGTGGGGGGAGGGAGTTTCATTCCAGATAAAGATTCTCTGGAAAGAGACATCTCTTGAGCGCTGCAGTAGTCGGATGCAGCTGGCTCTAAAGTGCGAGAACTCATATCGCATACAGTTTATGTTACTGTCTTCGAACTTGTCTCCCGCTAGCTATTCGATCGTCTTCTTCCTTTCTCCGGAAATGGGCTTTTCTTCTTTGCATAAAACGTGCGGGTTTTTAAGCATAAGACTTTTCATTAATTAAAAAAAACAAACAATAAATTATAATCAGTCCCTGCAGATCGATCGTTCGCAGGTGCGACATTTCATTTTCGAGTGCATTTTAAAGAAAACCGCAGAACTAACCGACTTTTTTTAAGGAAAAAAAGTGCCTTTCGACGATCAGCAATTGATTGTGGGTGGGGGTGGGGAGAATAAAGGTGTAACGAATTAAAATGGGTCAATGGTGCGGCTGGGTGCGAAGGCCTGTCAGTGAGAGATTGCGGTGTGGTAAGGGAGAAGAAAGGGCATTGAATTTCAGTAGTAGCTTCTCCCTAGACCGGTCCCTGCTATCGAAGGATTAAACGTGTAGCTTCGATAAAGGGGACGCCAGTCTCGATGTGTAGACTTCGGCGAAGTGGGAAGTGGTACTGGCGGGAAGAAAGGGGCCGAGTCTCTATCATCAAAAATCTGTTACCCACCTGCTGTCATCATATTCGTTTTTTTTTCTGATTCTTAACATTTTCCGGAATGAATCTGAGAGCACCATTAAATAAGTATTCGTCTTCTAAGTGGGATCATGGAATACAGAGTTGCTTTAATTTAAATTGGATGCATAAGACCAGAATATAACTGATTATTTTCTCCTTATTATTAATTACCATCATTACTACGAATTATTTATCCAATTTATTATGCCCAAATTAATGTGTCGGAGTGTGTATTTGTGTGTGGGGGGGGGGCGCTCTAACTATTGTTTACCTCCCCTAGGTAGTGCGCTTCAGCAACTACGGAACGTTTAGTTCCCATGTCACATGATCAGAAATTTCGCGCCAACGTTCCACATGGTGGTGTTTGATCGAGTGGATACGCCTCGTCTTTCGCAAACAGCGTACAAAAATCATGTGGATCCAAGTGAGAACAATCGATGGCAAAAAGACTGTGCGTGTCGACAGTTTGTCGAAGCTGACAAAAATAGAGGATTTACGAAAACGATTAATAACTCTTTTCGATGCCCAGCCTTCAGATCAACGGCTTTTCTATCGTGGGAAACAGGTAGGTCTAACTTAGTTATACCGAGTTATTACTTATAGTACGTACTACTAAATCTGTTACTACTACTAGTGGTAATGCAGCTTTTCACGATAAGCGTTTCGCTGTTTGGAGGGTATGTTTGTGCATTGAGAGGAAAAACATAAAATAAATTCTCCTCGTTTATTAATCATTTAGATCTGGTTGTAAACATTGGACGATTGGTTATTATAATTTTTTAATTTTAAATTTATGTAGCATTTTCTTTAAACATAGAGTTTCAGTATCATAGACGCAAAGCCTTTCGCTTTCAGACACTTTTTATTTCAAAGAAAAAGATGAAAATACGGTTCAGTGACACTACATTCACGGATTCAGTTGTTAACAGAAGCCGGAAGGGATGTGGGGGTTATGATATTAGCTTGAGTGTGGTGATAAGAACGTTCATGCGCTGAAGCAGACAGCGTAGTAATCACTGCTTTAAGAATAGATGACTGGTATCATCAACAGATTCATTTATAAAGAAGTTGGAGTACTACAGAATGCTTGATACTTCACTTGGGAGGTGTTTTGTGGGGGGGGGGCGATAAAGGGGGGAGTGAGGAAGACAGCAGTATAGACTTGTTACCACTTGATAGGTTCATTCCATGGATATTAACTTAGCATAAGTAAAATTGTAGCCCAAAGATTGATGATTATCATTTACTCAGGTGTGCTCACCCCCCCCCCCCAAAAAAAAAACAACTTGACTTTATAAATGCTGTTCTATACACTATTTCTATAATACAACATAATACATAGTTTATTGTTGCACATTAAAAATGTCTGCTTCTGAGATGGGAGGTCGATGGCTCAGCCCTCGCCCAAGTCATACTTAAGAGTAAGACTTAAAAAAATGGCAATCTATTAGCTGCCCTGCCAGACGCCTGACACCATAAGAAACAGTACTATTACTGGTTGGCCTGGTGTCGTTATAATGTGACTGAATGGGACTGAAGTCTGTTGTGAGAGCAATACCAGTGGGGCACAACGTTAGCTTTTCTCAAGTTACGCTGGAGATGCATACCTAATTTGCAACTGGATATTAAGCAATAAAGTTTGAACCAACCAACATAAAGAATAAAACAAGTACTACCACATAAGTAAATTTTGTGATATGTTTTATGATTTATTATATGTATGCACACTTCGCACAGCATTATAAATGAAAGTACTGGAGTTGTCGCTTGTGTTAACAGCTGGAGGATGGGCATACACTGTTTGACTATGATGTTGGGCTGAATGACCTAATCCAGTTGATGGTCCGAGTCAAATCCACGGAACCGTCGTCTGCTTTGACAACAACAGCCAGCCCGAGCATTGGAGAGTCTAGCGAGGAAAGTAACAGTTCAGACAAAGAGAATAGAGAGGTATGCTTCTCCTGGTCACCCAGTCCATCTAAGAGTGTATACTGTAATGCTTTTGAATAATAAACACTGCAGCATGGTCAGAGATGAGCATTTTTAAAGCATTGAATTTCAGGAAAATGCATCAAATATGTTGACTTTTTACAACTTTACCCCCCCCCCCCCCCCCCCCAACAGAGTATAGCCCAACAAAAATAGGGGAAAAAAACAAAAATGGGCCCAGGGGCCGAAATCCATTCCGTTTTTCAATTTGTTTCTCAATTGCATCCATGAAAATGGGACTTCCTTGGAAATATGTAAAAAACTGAAGATCTTTCCTGGAAAAATATTGTTAATTTTGTGTGTGCTGCTTTCAAACACCTGTAAATGTCATTTGTAAACATTTGCAGAAAGAGTACTTCTGATTTTTTTGGTGGGGCGTTGTTGCTTTTCAGCCAGACTATGACGCTGAAGCAAGCCCTTCATCCTCAAGTCCATCGTGGATTGGATCGACACAAAATGAAAAGAGTCAGTATAAGGTATGTCTCAAGGATATTGTAAAAAACACTTTTGCAGTGATTTTTGGCATTGTGTGTATCCTTTACATCTTCATGCATCATTGGTTTATAGAAATTCCTTTTACTATAAATGATAAAATCTGAAGTAAACATTACCTCAGGATAAAGTGATCGTGCACCCAGTATGTGTGTATAGATGAGTTGATGGCATTATTGTGTGAATCACGGAAGAATTAAACGTGGTTGATAACAACCTTAATGATTTCACTGGACTTTTTAAAAATTGACTGTAGGTTTAAATAATTTTTATTTGGAATATTTTTGATGAAAATCATTCTTCTCTCTGCAAACTGTTTGAGGTGGGAGACATCATTGATGCTCGAGATACTACCATGGGAGCATGGTTTGAAGCAAAAATTTTGGAAGTGGTCCGAGATAACTGCCCCAAATCAGATGGTGAAGACCAGTGTGATGGCTTCGTCTACAAGATACAGTTTGAAACGTAAGACTGTGTTTACATTTGTGAGGTGTTCCCCCATGCTTGCTTGCTTGTTTGGCTTCAGCTGATAAATAACATTTAACACATTGTGATAATTTAAAAAAATGTTTTAATTGAAATCAATCTTGACAATTTTGAGGCAATTTTTGATTCTAGGACAACAAATGGGCAAGAGTGAGGCACCTCAGTTGTATAATGTATTCAGAATTAAGAGTGTTATTGTTAGCCAGCTATAATGTACATGAAGTCAGGTTATTTAAGTGACTGTTGGTCAAAGTGTGTTGATTTTGTCCTCAGTAGGTATGAAGATGACACTGTGGAAGTGAAAAGTAAAGACATCCGACCACGTGCACGCCATGTTTTGCATTTTGATGATGTAAAGGAAGGTCAGATGGTTATGGCCAACTACAATTATGATGACCCAAATGTGCGAGGTTTCTGGTATGATTGCCTTGTCAGCAAAAAGAAAAACACCAGGACAGTCAAGGAGCTTTATGCTACTGTCTACATTGGGTGAGCTGCTGAAAATTAGTTTTTTTTTTAATTCTGCCGTTCTTAGATTTATGTAGTTGATATTAGCAGTCAAATTCTTATTTCCAAATATCTTCCCACTGAATACACAAAGGAATCAAATTTACAGCATATATATTTTCCAAACTACATATTTATGGGAATTGAAGAAAATTTGCTTCAGCGCTCTGAGAACAGGCCTGATAAAAATGGAGGAAACATATAAATCTGCACATGCCCCCAATGAAGTGGAGACGTTATGCCCTTAGATGCTTGCTAAAGTTGCCATGGAGAGAGTATTGTGCCATCTTTTAAAAGGGCTCAACAGATGCCGTTTTCAGGGACTTGAACCATTTTCCTTTAAAGTTTGACCATGAAAGAGACGATATTACACGTAGAGGGAAACAAAGAATTTACAATGACCCACGCTACTTGGCACAAGCCTAGGACAATGGCAGCTGCCATGTTGGGTTCACTTTGAATACCTTTTTCAATGCAGCCTTTAACACAAAATTCACAACAGAATGATTTCAGGTAGGAATAATTTTATTTTTCTTAAATTTGTCTTCAACATTGCATTGGAATTATGTTTTAATCGCTGAGAGGGTTTTTGTGTGTGGGGGGGGGATACATTGTTTAGAAGATGCATAGAGACTTCTGGCAAAGTTGTGGCCTTTGTGGAGACCACAGACACAATCATGGCCTTCATTGGGAAAGAGTTGAGTGCATACATGTGCATAGAACACCAAGTTTGGCTGTCTACAGAACGGAATGCAATTTTCAGAAATGCACCATATTGATGGAGTAGCAGTACACAGTTCAGACATTACTCATTTTTCTGGACACTAAACAGTTTGGTGGGATGAGAAGCCAGTGGCGGCGGGCCTAGTTAGATGAAAAGGATACGGACATCAGAGTGGTCCATTTGCAACTCCCGTTTTTGTCACCTAAAACGTTGGCTGGAAGTTGTTTACTTTTGAGTAACAAACACTACGTTTGCAGCAAGGTCAGAGATGAGCATTTTTTAGAACACTAACTTGCAGGAAAATCCATTAAATGCAAGTTAACTTTTGAAACTTCTCTAACTTTGACCCCGGTTCTGTTTTTCAATGTTTTCTCAGTTGCACCCATGTATAAGCATATGTGCATAATTATGTCTTATAGGATCAAATCATAGGAAAGAAAGTGTGACCACCCTGTTGAACTGTTTAGATCTTTCTTTATTTTGAGAGGGGGGGGGTGTCCCTGTATCCTTATGTTTTGGCAAAAATGACTGAGTGAATGTAGAAGTTTTCTGTTGCTCACAGAGCAGACTTGATGGCGCTGGAAAATTGTCGACTGCTGTTTCTAGATGAAATTTTTGATATTGAAAAGCCTGGCACACAGCTCACAGAGACGGACCTTATGCTTGATCCCACTTCTTCACCTGCCAAACGTAAGAGTGATTATGCATTGTGTGGTTATGCAAGCATGGATAGACCAGCAGTGATTGGTGGTTGAAACACTTTGAGGATTAATAGAGCAGTACTTATAAGTTGATCTTTGTGTGCGCATGCGCGGAGGGGCCTTACCAGGGTTACCTTGGTGGGTTATTTTTGTTTTTAAGGTGCGGCTAGGGATCGCTAAATGAGATTTTAGCACTTTGGGTCATGGTACAGTATTGTGACAAGAAAGAATCTTTTAGTGAATCACGCTAGATGACTTTTTTCCCATTCTCTTTCTGTGCAGGTAAGAATAAGCCAGAGTGTGACCATTGCCAGGACAACCCCCGGCGGAAATGCAAGCACTGTGCTTGCTGTGTCTGTGGAGGGAAACATGAGCCGGAGAAGCAGGTGATGTGTGACGAGTGTGATCAAGCCTATCATTTGCAGTGCCTCAACCCACCTCTGATTGCCGTTCCAGATGAGGACGAATGGTAGGTTTTTCAATGAAATAGACACAAAAAAGAATGTTCTGCACCCTGTGATTTAGTCTTGGCATGGTATTTTTTGAATTATGATTTTCTTTGGTTGGCTTGTAGGTTCCTCCCTCCCCCCCCC
>SMGT01000958.1:329660-391126 GCA_004794575.1 Lanistes nyassanus | reverse complement strand
GAATTGTGGTCGAAAACCAGTTTAACTCAATCGTGATGTAGAATCCTACCTAGAGTAGAGTCCCGGTGGAGGGGGCATTTTTAGCCTTTTTTTCAAAAATTCATAAAAAATCTACCAAAACAATAAAAACATTATTTAAACTTGCTATCTAACTACAATAATAAAAGAAAACTCATTTCTTACCATGTTTCTTGGACCTTGTTCCATAATTTTGTAAATCCTTTGATGGAAACACAACTGAAGTTGAAGAAATCAAAAAGTCCTCACCATTCCTTATACACAGTCTGTTCGGTACTGTTTACTGCACGTGCTCGCACGTTTTCCTCTTCGTAATCACTTTCTTGGGTCTTTCAGGCACAAATACGCTTATCTTCATCCACTTTATCACAGTAAATTTGCGAAACAATGTCATTTTGCTCTTCAGTTTGTAATTTGAAGAGTAAATCTAGCATTTCTCAAGTGACAGAGCACATGTTGATACTCGCTTCAAATTATTGCCAGAAACCGGTCTCATTGTCAGTTTAAAACACAGAAAAGGGAAGCAACTCGTGAAGAAATAATTCAGCTTTCGATTGTAAGTTCTTTCCCTTAAAAGATTAGCAGATGAAATTTTAAAAATCATAATGCCCACGGACTTAAAATCGCACGTACGGCCGCAATGCCTTGTCAATGGAGCGGGCGGTCTGTGTTTCGTACGGTGTCAAAGAGTTTTAAACATGGTATAAGGGAAGCAACTCATGAAGAAATGATTCAGCTTTCGAATTTAAGAGTTCTCTACCTTAGGCGATTAGCCATTCCCTGCAAATAAATCGTCAAAATTCATAAGTGGTAGTTGTCATGCGGCAAGCTGACCTGCCAGTGCTGTTACAGATGTGCGCGGCATTCGGCATTTTTGAGTTAAAGAACTGCTGGAGTTTTCATACACTGCTTTGTATTTCTGACAGTTGGTTATGTGGTTGTGAGTTGGAATGGGGGTTGTTTGACATCAAGATTTTCCTCTAGACCATTGATGATAGTGCATGTTACGGCTTGCTCATGCTTCTTGTATAACTCTTGCATGTCAGGTTGTGAAATACTGGGCGGAAAAGGGCAAGTCTGGTTTTCTAGTGTGGCGCTACCTCTTGCGTCGAGACGATCCAGCGCCAGCACCTTGGACCAAAGAGGGTCAGAAGCGTGCGAAAGTGCTGGCCCTCGTTATGCAGGTAAAAAGTGGATTTTGGGGAGGGGGGATTTGTACCACAGCCTTGTCAACAATAATCCTTTGATTATAGACATTCTTAGAAGAAAGGGTAAAGGAAATTACGGCTTGTGATTGTTTCAGGCACTGACGGAAAAATGTAACTGGTTGCTCCAGCTTCATAATTGTTGCCTGTCTGTATTCCCTTGTTGGCTATTTTAATCTCAGCAGCTGTGGCCAGTGTGAGATTCTGAGCAAAGCTAAATGTGATCTTGGAGAAAGGGACTAGGCAGCGTTCTTTGGGTTTGTCGTTGGTTTGTCTTTTGTTAATGGACATGGTCTGTATTGGCAGTACCCAGAAGGCTACTTGGAGAGTCAGGCAGCAAAAGAGACAGCAGGCGACGAAGAAACGGAGGAGAAAAGGGAGGAGGAGGAGGCGAGCACTCCTACTCCTAAGAAGAAAGGCAGGAAGAGAAAGTCAAAAGGTACAACTTTTTATCGGCTGCTTTTAGAAACTGCCAGTTATTTCATTAACTGATTTCATCTGGGTGATGAAAATGTCTCGTCGTGTGTCTGCTAACGTGAGGTTCAAAACCACAACTGCTGTAGAATAAAGCTTGTGGAGAGCTAGATGAGAGTGTGTGGAAAATTGGGAGGCAACTGCATTTTCTGACCAGCTGAGATTTTTAAACACATGATTGGTTTCTGTTGACCACAGAACAGCTTACTTGCACAGGAAATATCGCATTCAGTATGCTTTGCTATAGGTCTTTAGGGTGATTTAACAGTCACCAGTTTTGGTTTTTTTTTGCCAATCTATACAATTTACCTCCTTAAAAAACCCACCCATCGAAGCATCTTGTCTTTTTTTCATTTATTAATGAAGCGGTACAGATGGTTACAATTTAAGGAAAGGAAGGTAGACTGTGTGATACCCGTAGCAAAAAGACGAACATTCTGATGTTGTTTACAGTATTCCTGTAACACTGTCCCCAAAGCAATCAAGCGACGTTTTATTTCTTTACATCCACTTGAGTAGAACAGGGTTTTGGGTACGGTTCCACACTGTCACTAGTTCACTGTCCAAACCATGTTTTCCATTTTTTTTTATAGCATCTCCATCAGAGAAAGAAAATTCGAAAAAGGCTAAAACACTGGCATTTGGGGTGAGTGCTGCCATCATGAAGCTGATAAATGCAGACACTTTGAATCAGAAGCTTTGGGAAAGCGTTCTTGACTGTGTCAGTGAAGGAAAGCAGGTAAATTTTCACTGTCGGGTTGTAACTTTACTAGGTTATTTTTCATGTCATGATGGTTTTCATGCGTAAGTGAATATGCAGAATCAGAAAATCATTTTGCTAAAATGTAAAAAGTTCTGTCGGTTGGAGGTGAACACATTGCAGTGCATGAAAATGAACTTGCTGATACAGTCTGACGTTTCTGTATACTCATAGCTTATTACTGCATCAGTGTAGTGACATGATTGTGTGTGTGTGTGATATGCATGTGTGCATGTGCTCGCATGTGTAGAAGTTTCTCCAGCAGGTGGAGGAGGTATTCCAGTGTATCTGCTGTCAGGAAATCCTGTATAAGCCAGTCACACTTCCATGTGTACACAACTTTTGCAAGGTGAGCACCTTCTAGCCCTTATCACCTGTAACAGTACCAGATGAATGAAAAGGCTGCTATTCAGATCCTGTGACTATCCTTTGACCTTAGTAGCTCCTGTCAAAATGATGTCGCCTAAAAAGAAGCCCAAAATGCCCAATGATTAAACACGTCTTGGGTTTCCAGAGGGGTTTTGGTATTGTCCAAATTTTGGCTGACGGTAATCATATTGCCTTCATGTGACCGACAACAAGAAAAGGCCAGTGTTGCAGATGATGCAACAGGTATTATGCCTGCTGTCAAAAGGCTACCAATTTGAATGCATAAAGACTTTTTATGTAGGTTGCTTAGATGCTATGCTGAACCATAACTGTAGTCCCTCACCAAACCAAAAGTGTCATGATGTCAGAGATCAGGCTTATACAGAATGGCTGTGAAAGTTTTCAGCTTTTTTGGCGAAGGATACTTCTGATGAACTAAAATGATAACCAGATTTGACCTAGTTTTCTCTAAGCCCCCAGATGCAGCTTTTATGTTTATGAATGCTTTGTGCCCGGTATTGTTTGACTCCCATTTATTTTCATAATATTCATACACCGTTATCACTCTTTCCCCAGTCATGCATTATGCGATCATTCAAGGCTGAAGTCTACTCATGCCCTGCATGTCGTGCTGAGCTGCCGAAGAATATGAGCATGTCTGTCAACGAACATCTTGCCAAAGTCCTTGCACACTTTTATCCTGGCTATGAGGCAGGAAGGGAATGAGAAGCATCTATGATCATCTGAAAAATGGTACAAAACAATCATCTATGCTTATCTGAAAATGGTTCAGCAAAACACTTTTTTGAGAGCTTTTTAATGTTGTGTAAATCTGTGATTGCCATGCTTCAAAATGAACCGATGCATGTTGCCTACAGGTGAGAAATGCCTTTACGTGCCAAGAAGAAAGCTAGTAGCATTATCAGCCACATTGTTGTGGGGAATACAAGAATAGAGAAACAAACTTAAGGGACTACAAGATTCTTCTGCACAATTTCCTCTGTGTGAAAGGGCATTTCTTGCTGGTTGGTGATGCACTTCTGGCCAAATTTGCTCATGGTTGCTGCTCTACCATATGTATAGAAACAAAATACCAGTGATGAAAACGTATAATGCTGTGCTGTGAAAGGATCCTGGTCCAAGGGAGACCATCAGTATGTATGTCTTTGGATATAGAGTTTCTTCTGCTAACAGTTGACTCAAAACGGTTCCAGCTTATTTTTGGGAAGCTTTTACTGTGGCTTTGATGTTTTGGTCTTTTGTCATACAGTTTGCCAAGTTTGGAACAGGCATGCAGTTGCCTTGCTGTTAAAATGTACAATTTCACAAGTTTCCATGAAGAGTTCAGTCATTTGTGATCATAGCCGCACCATGAACTGCAGCTTGTCCTTTACACAAAAATTTCTAGATGCCAGGAAGAGAAGCCATTGCAATTCTGGACTTGTATGGTTCATATCCACACAGGTACTTGCCTGTATTCATATGTACACAAAAAACCTGCCATTTTGTTTCTTCTGCTTTCAGACAATACTAAAAGCAAGCAAATATAAAGTTGTTTTAATTGCTTGTTTTACAATAATCCCCTTGTATGTTCTTATCCATCATCTTTAATGACTTTTTTATTGTTAGCTTTCCTCTAGATTATCAACATGGCATTAATGTTGCTGTTTGCAGTTAATGTCAGTATCTGATGCCATCACAGTCATAATAAACATGCTTAGAATCTATAACTGCATGTAGCTGTTTCAGTAGTTGTCACCCAATACTTCCATAAAAGACACTCCATGTGCATTTGTGAGGGAAAACTGCAGTACTTAATGCTTCAGGTTCATGTAGCATATATGCTTAATGCTTTATTTTGTAAAGCGTTGAGTGAAATGGCAACATAATTTCTGATGTGACATCTGTCAACTAAGACTGAAGTTACTAAGAGATGGTGCGTTATTCTTTTTATTGTTTTTTCTTGGCAGTGCATGCACACAAGTGGCTGGCTTGTCTAAAAAGAGATGCAATACAGACTTTATTAGTCCATGGTTGCCTTATTCTGGTTTTGTTTTGTGTTAGCTGACTGCTGTTGCCTGTTCATCGCTGAAAAAATTTTTAAAGCAGATTTTGCATTGCTTTTCTTTGCTCTAGTCACATCAGCTGCACACCCATTGTGTATATCTAGATACTGCAACAGAAAAAAGATATCTGGTTTTAAATGGCAGTCTTAGATTTAAGGGGTTCCTACACTTGCAATGCTCTCAACGTTGAGCGAAAACATTTTCCGAGCATTCTCCGTGCACGGGCGCAAGACACCTGCAATATTTTACCCGCCAGATCGTCACATGATCATCACGTGTTCGCTCTAGGGGCTGACAGTAGTAACACTGTGGATGATCCCGAACAATTTATTCTGACCGCTGCAGCTTCTGCGACTGCATTTATTTTCGCCCAGCAGTCTGAGAAAACAAAACGGAAAAGACGAATGTGGGTTCCACAGTGCATTGCTCGTCGAAACCAGTTGGGGGCATACGCGTGCGTGTCTTCTACAAGAATATCAGCACACGACTCCACCGAAAGCAGACGCTTCTTGCGAATGTCGCACGACAGTTTCGTGACCCAGCCGTCTCCCAATCGACGGGTAAACTTCCCATACACTAAATCTCTGTTTGAATAGTCAGGGGATGTGTTTTCGTATATGCTGGGATGGTGCTGCAAGAGATCAATTAACTGGAAATCGTTTTTTCTGACCAGATGACTATCAATCGAAGGCCTAACATGATCCCGACCAGCGCTAGACCACACTGCACTAAATAGCAGGATTGTTTCTGATTGGCTGACACGCTTGCAACATTTTGAGCCCCTGCTGGAAAATAGCACGGCGTGGTATCCCCTAAAATGTTGAGAGGCCTCCCTGCAACATTTTCGCTCAACATTGCAACTTCCATATATGGTAAATATTGCTGAGAACATTGCAAGTGTAGGAAGGCCCTTAAGGAAGTTTGGTTGGATGTGGTCTGTCTTACGGAAAAGAGGATATGTCTAGATGAAGACGCAGTTTTTTTGTCAAGTCACTTAATGTGTGTTTGTTGCTACATGCACATTAGGATTTCATATGACCTGTTCAAACTTGGTATGATCTCTTGGCACAGACCAGTGTTCTTCTGTAAGAGGGGTGGGGTGTCACTTCACTGTTGTCATTGGCAGCGATTGGTACATTGTTGCACTCTGAACAGAAATGAGCAGCGAATTCCCATCAGTTCACTGTAAATAGTTTTTATTAAAAGAATGTGAGTATTTGTAGTCATCTGTTGAAATACATCAAAGATTTTATAGCCAGTATTGTTTAACATTGTTTTGTTCTAGGCCTTTCAAGATTTATATCATTTCCTGCAGATTTATATCATTTACATATTAAATACTTCACTGTTCCTTTAAAACTTTTGAGAAATGTCTGTACATAAAATTTTTAATCATTCTCATGATGACAGCATGCATAGGAAGATCTTGTACGGAATTTGTTATTCAGTACATACTTTGGGTGCAAAATGTGTGCCAGATTTGGAAACTATTAGCCCAGTCCGAAGTCGGATCAGGAAACATTCTGTGATATGTTTTTATTACTCTGGTCTCTGTGTTCTTAACCATGTACATAAACTGTAGTATGTGTGGATGCACACACACACATATGCACACCTTTATAAAATGTTTACAGCTAGTTGCAGAACGATACCTCCTATGCAAGAAAAAATTACAGATTGTTATTTCTACAGTACTTAGGATTACTGTTGATGAGTCTGAACTACTTGTTAGTTGGCAGCAGTCTTGTGTACCTCACTTGTTAATACCTCTATGCCAGTGCTTCATGATATACGTTTGTTACTGAACACTGAGAAACTCTATACGCAGTTTTATTTTTGACCTATGATCGGATGAGAACTGCGTCTTTGAAAATCCCACTGGTCCTGTTCTCTCTCCACACCCTCTTTATTTCCTGTTACCATTTTTAACTATATGAGGAGTCATTGTACTACTATAGAACATTTAATCAATACATGCAGTTTGTCACTGTACTGCAGGAGACCATAAGACCAGCAGTTTGTCATTGTTCTGCACCAGAACTTTTTAATCAACACCTGCAGTTTTGACACATTTGTTTTTGTTTGTTGTTTGTTTGTTTTTGAGCATATGTTAACTGTAGCAACTTCCAAAGGACATGTGTTTAGAATGGGAGAGTGATTTTTGAAATTGTTAAATAGTAGTTACTGGATTTGAGGTGTAAACATGTGTCCATCATAGCACCAGTTACATATGAAAAAGCTTGGTTAAAAGCTAGTGCTGGGTATCTGTATGTAGTTTACATTTCAATCTTTCTTTTGCTCTTCTTGATCTTGTGCATCTTTAGTTCGTTATAAAGATCTTGAACTTCAAAGTGTATGTTCTTTGATAATTTGATGACTGTATGAACAGCAAGTCGCAATGACAAATTTGGTTTGTTTAAAAAAAAATAGAGATTTAAATCTTAGACCAAGACCGATTTCTAACGTTGAGAAGTCCGCCTTCATGATATGCCCCAACAAACTGAACCCAAGCGCTTTTAGTTCTCTTAATATATTCTAAAACTAAAGACCACAGTGTAGTGTGACGGGTAGTGTGAGTATATCAATTTTTCTCTGCGAGACTGTGGCCTTTTGATGGGTTTTTTTGCAGCTGTAGCAGCTGTTGCGTCAACTTAATTTATTTATAATTTTAAAAAATCCAGAATGAAGGTTTGACTTTTAACGATATGATCCTTCTTTTTATGCGCCTGTGTCCCTGCCATTCTATTTTTGCCACCATCCATTACCCTATAAAGTCAGAACTAGGGAATTTCTGTTTTGGAGTTGACCCTTGGGCTCCACACCCATCTTCCCCAAAAAAAGGAAAAATGTATCACAGCATACAAGCATGAACATGTATTTATGAAAGCGTTCATGTCACGTAATGGTGACAGGAGAATGGGAAGAAAACAAATATTATGAAGTTGGTGCGTGCACGGTGGTTCAGCCTGGTTTGTGAGCGGTTTCCTGCAGGCATCGGCAAAACCCCATGAACATCGGCACGAGCTAAGCATTTTTATCACGATGCAAATTTGCTCGAACTAGAAAACTGCTTTAATAAAGTTGTCTGCACGATTAAAACACAGCGAAATGTCATTCAATAAGCGAGGTGGGGAGGAGGAGACCTGGCTGTCAGTTTGTAATTCCCACCAAAATGGCAACGCATTCGCTGCACGTGTCGATCGCTAACGGCAACAGATCAAAGGTCAAGCCATGACCTCTACACAACGTCACTTTTTATAGTTATGGGTAACGACACAAACTGGGTTTCACAGTTCAAAAGTCGCAGGTTTGATACGCATATTAGCTTACGATTTTTTTGGGGGGGATGGGGGTTGGGGTCTGGTATTAGGGTTAGTTCTGTTTTCATGCTTAAGTTCAAGCGTAAGTCCGCAAGCGTAACTTGTGCGGGATGAAAGGTAGTCTGCTGCGCATGCGTGCCCCAAGTCGGTGGGAATTTTGGACACAAAGCCAAGTCTATGCAATTGAAGACGGGCCTCGGAACATAAAGCAGTTTGTACTGCGGGAGCCCCCCTCTCTCCCAAATTCCCTCAGTTTTTAGCACCTCTGCCAACGTCACTCCCTCCCTCCCTTTTCGATTGCAGCATTGTTCGTAGTTTTAAACCGGCTGGCTTTCGGCAAACTGGCACTAAAGTTGAAAGGTGCGTGGACAACCTTCAAGCGCGCCCGACTTCCTTCCGGTTGCCACCGTTTAGAAGAAGCGTATTCACCGCAGTTTTTAGAATATGTTCATGTATGCCGTCTTTACACATTGGTCCGTTTGGGAGTCGCTGGAGCCGAGTTGATGATGTCCTCACATCACAATGAGAAGTTCACTGACGTCAAGACCAGAGCCAAAGCCGCTGACGCTGCCAGGCACCATTGCGCAGCGGAAATGACGTCAGCAGCGTTGCACAAGTCCTCGTCGTTGCAGCACGTGCGCTTCAGGCAGCCTCGCGTGGTCCTGCGCCAGTCGCTGCAGTTCTGGAAGTCGTCCTGATCCACGCAACTCTCGGCACAGCTGCGCACCACAGAAGAATAGGTCATGCTGCCCACGTCACTCTGCATCTCGAACGTCACCTTCTGCAACAACAAACGTCACAGAGCAGTCTGCATGAAGACCGCACGTCACTGTTACAGTCCTACTGGCCTCACCCATCCCCAAACGCTCAAGGACCAACGTTCAAATCCAGTGAAGGTGTATCCCCAGTCCTACACGTGGCAGCAATAAATATCCCAGGCCAGGCCCCGTTTGCAAGACAACTGAGGTTGACTTATTCCTGTTATGCCCTGTGTTCTGGAATAAGTTCCTTTGAATTTCCCCTGCAGGAAAAATCGAATAGCCTATTTTTCCCCGTTATTCGGTAATAAGTTATCCGGTCGTCCCAGGAGCGAACAGCGTTTTCAGAGACAGAAATTTCGCTATTTGGGTATAAATTTAGTACTATGTACATACGTGCGTGCTTATGTAAAACCCGCATGTTACAGGCTTTCTTGTCTATTTCTACGCATACGCAATACCAGATGTCCCAGCCCAGCCTACCCATCATGCATGTGTAGGTTACAGGTCTTACAGTGTGTGACAGTCCCTGTAGGCATTGCAATATGTCCCAGTCCACTCTGTGTAACATCACTACGCGTTGGTCCTATCCAGGGACATAGCAGTCACATAGACAGCCTAGTGGGCAATGTCGACTGTTCTGACATTAACATTCTGACATATTGTCGCTCAATCGTGAGCGCTGAATTTCCTCTCTGTGATCTGCCAGGACACTAAATGACGTGCGAGTGTGCGTTCTTTTTCGACTCACCTAATAATACCCCTTTACTTTCTAATGATATCGCTTACCTGACAGTACTGTCCTTCCAGACACTGGCGCTTAGCAGCCTTGTAGTTGTCTTGTGGGTTTTGCTCACAGTTGTCTGCAATGCAATGCCAGCAGGACAGACCGCCCACAGAACCTGCTGTCAGAAAACACACAGAAGCACGCAAGCACATTGGTTAGCAACTGCGAATATGATTTTCGTCACTAATACACGGACTCAAACACGCACATTTGGTAAGACCCGGTGCCAGGCTGATGGAATGGTCTCCAAATGTTGGAAACGGCAGACGCGATGGCAGTTTGTTTTTGCTTATTAAAGGACGACCGAAGAGGCCGTATCAGGAACAACGTATTTTTTTTATCCGTACCGTAACAAGCTGAAAATCTTTCCTACTGTTATATACTCACATATGCACACAAATCATTATGTACACTTTATACAATAGCATCAGCCCTCTAAATATAAAACATGTTTACAAGGACATACAGCTAACAAGACGTTCAGGCCTAGTGTTTGCTCAAATTTTCGAACTCCAGATTTTAAAAAAATTAGTAAGATCTTTAGAGAAAAGGAACCAGATACATGATCGACTGAACGTACCAAATAATAGTGGCATATGGCAGAAAAATCCACCCTACCACCAATATATATCTAAGCTTAACTACATGAATCATAAATGGGGGCCATCAATCTATTTAAAAAAAAGTAATTTCGATTAAAAAGGCAGCTGATTGATCGAAAAGATGAGAAACAAGAGATTAAAGACAGACACCGACCAACCTAACTACATCTACTTAAAACAACGAATCAAACTAAATGAACGACTCACATGATATATTATCATCTGCCATGACTGGAAATCAAAGCAGACGCAAAGCAAAACACTTTGTCGCTCTCCCGTTACTCCTTTCGCGTGCACACGCACCCTTTCTGCCTGACACGCACACGCGGACGCTGGGAGGGTATTATAGCGTGACATAAAACCCTTTGAACATCGCAAGAGAAAACCTTGCACCGTTATGTTTTCGCTTGCCCTCTGTTCCACACGCCATATTGTCATTTGGCAATTTTCCCAAGGGAGACAAGCAGAAAAGGGGAAGAAACTGGAGCATCATGGGATGGTTTCTGGCTGAGGTGCTGCTTGCTGTTTCCAGTAGTGGTGGCAAGAGCCCCAGTGGGACAAGTGATTCAGTAGTCCAAAAGGGTTGGCTTGCATGGGTGTTTTATCGTTTGTCATACGTAAAGGTTTACGTAAAATACATAGGGGTTTTTTTTTGTCTCCCACGCAGTCAGAACTTGGCACAAACAGACGTGTGCCGCGTTGGAATCAGAATCTATACATCCTGTTTAGCCTTAAAACACAGGCTTCAACTTATAGATGCAGACAGAAATAAGCCCCTACCTAACACTAAAACCTGACCTTACTCCGAAAAACATCGAAAGCTATTATGGGTATCGAATCAGCTGCTTTTCAATTGTGGAAAATCACTGTCTTTACCACTCGGCTATTGACCAGCAGAGCTTGCTTTTTTTTTTTCACTGAAGCTGTAAAAGTTGCGCCGTGACGTCTCACTGTGTGTCAGTAGGCTTTGCTTGATTCGCACACATCAGTTTGAACCACTTGAGGATACCCCTTCGGCAACAGCCTGGAACTTACGCCTGAAAAAGATTTTGCGAACGGGCCTTGCGAGGACTCCTAGGACCAGCAACCTAGGGAGAGAGAGAGAGTCTTACCAACTAAATAAACCAAACCAGGACACACTGGACATTTTCAGAAGTTCCGGTTTATGTCAGCTAGGAAATTTTAAAAGTTCCTCGTCAGGAGAACAAGTGAATATTTTGGAACTTCTTTATCCCTGATAAGCATATCTATGGACAGCTAAATACTTTTCAGCAGACGTGACATCGTAGGCGAAGAAAGGAAGCAAGAAACAAATCAAAATTAATAAATACTAACGAGATCTGAAACTTTCGTCAATAACCTAACCACCTCCTCTGAAAAGTTTTATCTTGGAAAGATTTATCAGAATCTATCGCAGAAAAATCTTTGCTATTTACAAGGATGGATGTAAAGAACAACAATAGATAAGACATTAATAGCAAATTATGGACGCACATCTGGAAGAACCTTTCAGGAGGAGACATTAAGTGGCTAGGGAAAGTTGTCTGCATGCTCAGACATGGTCAATCTAGCCTTGGCGTTTTGATTTCGAGGGGATGTAGCTGCAGGCACAATTTGCAATCAAACGAACCCGCCGCGATGATGAACGTCAGAGACATTTAATCTAATTACTAGGCCTTGTTTCACTTACTGGATTATACACCCCATTTACAGCTAACGAAAGCAGCAAGTGTGTCTTTTAACAGTCAGTGCTGTGTGGGTCTGGTTCATGACGGTAGTTAGAAGAGGAAAGTATCGTGTGAAATAGTTGGAATAACAGAATAATTCTTTTAAAACCTCTGTACAAAAACGAAACGTGAACATCTGACAACCCAAAACACAGTTTGTGTATTCACTTCAATGCTACAAACCAGAATAATACAGTGGTGACACACAAATTCTTGAACTATTTCATAGTCGTTATTTTATTTACACGAGCAGCATTCGCATTGGCTGTTACTTTATTTTTACGAGAGGCGTTCGACTTCTCAAAACTTTCGCAGCGTACACACCGCTCGGCTACTTTAAGCCAGACCGTCAGTCCGTCAGTGACCGAACTTTGGCCTCACAGAGCAAACAGTTTTCCGAAGTGTATGGGAAGCAAATGGCGTAATTGATTGACATGGACTCACTTTTTAAAAAAAAGAAAGATTCCAAGTTACTACCTTTAAAGGTTACGGAAATATATAACTTAATCTTTGAGGGTTTTCTTAATATCTGAAATTGCGTGTGTTAATTCTTCTCGAGCTCTGCTGCGTGCACGCGTGTGTGAGGGACGAGGTCGAGAAGACAAAACTCTCACCAGGATGGCAGTTATTTCTTTACAGTTTAAGGCGGTAGAATCAAGGGGGCTAAAATAAAGAATGTCATGCAGGTATTAAGTGTCCATTTGGCTACCTTCTCTTCGCCGGAAATAGACACGTGACTTTCAGATACCGACAGAGACAAGCAGCGAGGGCTCACAGCCTAACCTGTCGACCCTGGACAAGTCCTAAACAAACGGGGAAAATTAAGTGAGATCTCGTACTGACGCCGAGACTTTCCAGCCCGTCTTTCACTTCCTGTGTTTCTTAACCTCTAACGCACTTCTCGTGTCGGCTGTCAGCTCCAGGTCACAAGTCAACATCGTCTTTGGTGCTGAGGACCCAGGTTATCGTCTGCCTTACCCCCCCTCCAACGTCCTTCCTATCTTTGCCCATCGATTTTCCTTCCCGAAACGGTCTCACTCGCTGACAACCCTATTTGAAAGTTTAGATCGATCGAAGCATGTCGTTTTCAACTTTCGATGGCCTCGCATGAGACTGGCAAGGGCGATGGTCATGTTTGCCATTCTGGATCATGTCCGGTTCATCAGGAGACCTCGTCATGGAAGGAGCCAGCCAGCTTCCTCGCAGAAGGAGATGGGGGAGGGTGTGTGGAAATAATTATAATGGACGGCCTTTGTTTGTCACTAGACAAGGAAAAATAATCATGTTCGCCAGTTTATTTATTTGGAACTGACGGGTCAGTCGGCCTCCTTGTCTGCCCGAAGGTGTCTTACTTAAATTACGCCATGGTAGGGTCTACAAGTTGCACAACCGATCAACGTCTCCACTGAGCGCTGCTCAGGGCTGACCATCATGACGAGAAGTTTCAATCCAATCTGTGCGCTGTGACGTTAGGCGAGGGAAAGTATTTTCAGACGAGCCTTTTTCCATTAGCAATCTCCCTATGATCTGCCCTCGGTGCGCCCGCCACCCACCTCACACACACACAGTCCTCGTCAAACATCCACGCACACATCAATGACTTCAATGACTTTACGCACACGCATACGCTCTCTTTCTCTCGCTCATTCACGCACGCACGCACGGACGCACGCGCGAGAACAAAATGGCTTCATACCTAATTACAGTCAAGTAGCTGTCTGCCACAGGAGGGGTAAGCGTTTTGGCACTGGGCAACCTTCCCATCGCCGTCACGAAGAATCGATATGGTAATAGACCCAATGGACTCCCCACTTCCGCCCCCCCCCCACCTCTCCTACCCTCCTCCTTTCTGTCCCTGTGTCTCTTCCTTCTCTTCCCCATTTTTACTACCACAGATGAGTCCTGAGAACCTTCGATTTGTGATTCTTTGATAGCTCAGTGATTCGCTAAGTGCCGCGAGTGCTGACTCTGCCACGGGACTCCGCGCTTTCAAGACAACCTTTGCGCCCCTTGTTCTGGAGGAACGAGACAAGGGAGAGGCTGTTAACAGGGGAGACGAACACAAGCACAGTCTCCTGCAGTCTCCTGCAGTCCCGGGAAGCGATTGACAACGGCGCAATAACACCGGTATCGCGGTATGGCCTTAAATCTATTCTCCTGATAACTGCTGAAAATCAGCATAAAGATCCGTTACGACCCCGTTACCGCCGGCTAAAGTTAATTCCCTCCTGTAGGTGGGAATAAAGTGAGTTATCCTGGCATGTCGTGGAGGTTGTTTTCCAGCCACCACGTTGAGGCAAATCTCAGGCGAAATAAATGTTCTGTGACAGAACAAATCGCGTTGATACTTTCAGTGACGCACAACTGCATCAAAACTGGGAAATGAATCGATTGCACCCACTTATAATAAAATTTCGGACAAATCTTTTCTCTATGAAAGTTCACTTCTAACTTTACTAGACAACAAAAACAGCTTGCACACAGGAATGTTGTGGTGTCTGATGCCCCTAATAAACTAATGGTGCATGTATTCTGAGCTGTTTATATTAGCAGCCAAATATGGGATGAAGTTTGTCCGTCCTAAATGTGGATGCATCGGCAGTTCGTGCATTTCTAAATATTAACATTAGTGTACTCAGTCCTATGATCGTCTATGAAGAAAGCATAGAAATGCGAAGTCCGCACACAACGTTCAAGTTCTGCGCAGTTTCCTGGTTTACCAGGACTAAACAGACAGCATGACATTCTCTTGACCCCAACCCCCACCCCACCCTCACCCCATCCACTAATTCACGGCCCAAGCCCGCCCCACAGTGAAGATAATGATCGTAAGGGATTATCCACAGAAAATAGGAAAGGTCTCTTTCCCCAGTTCCTGTAATGTGAAGCCAAGAGGAAATTCTCGTCTCACACAGCCCGTTGTCTCTCCTTGTCCCTTCCTGGCTGGAATTAAGGGCTTCAAGTACCGAAGTCAATTCATCACTTAGAGATGCCAAGTCAGCATGCAGCGCATGCCAGTTTCAGCTGCATGCAAGTTTTCTTCTAGTTCTCAACTTGCCTCTCGTTAACTCTTTCCTGACATTTGGGGTGGGGGGTATTTTTGGTATGTGTCGGTTTTTCGTTGTCCGTGACACTAGTGTATTGTCATACTGCCCCTCTGTTCAGCAGAAGGGAAAGCCAAAACAAACAAACAAACAAACAAAAAAAAACCCACCAAAACCCCGGAATATTAGCCGAAATAAAATCGCGAGCAAGCAAAGCTTAGTGACATCAGGGTTTTGCATTTAAGTAAATCAGTGACGTCAAGGACTATGGCTTAGTTCAGTTCCTTGGGGATGATCCCTGCACAAGTCAAGGCAAAGGAGCAAGGGATTTTTCAGTCACCAGGGTCCACATTACACTCGGACAAGGCATGCAGGTCGGGGTAACTTAGTCGGGCACAGGTCAGAGATTACAACCACATATGCAGCCGCGAAAACATGCAATCGGGTGAACCCAGCTGAACTCCACGGGAAATTTCTCGTCAGGCAGAATGAAGCGACTGTCGCCAATGCTGTTGGTCGAAATAGCCAGAAGGGATTACCCTGTCGTAGCAGATATTGCTCAGGGTATACCTCCAATCCCCTGGACATGCATGCTTATCCGACTATTGCAAGTGTTCATGGAATGTAGGAAGCGGGAACCCAAGAACGTCTGTGATGGACTGATATCTGTCGGGAAAACTGTTCGGTGCAGCTGTCGACGTTTAAACCAAAGTAGATTCTGATTTTTTTCTTTTTGCAAGAGGTTTCCATCATCGGGCTCAAGAAGTGCCGTTTCAAAAGATAGATTTGAGCATGGTTACTTCTGTGTGTCCTCTTACTCACTTAAAGTGACTTGTACTTTGTCTTTTGCTGTTTCCGCGCCCCCTCAGGGTTTCCGTTTGTCTTGCTGCGCTGGTGTGTGTTCCCCTCCCTATTCCCCTACCTGCCTCGCTCACTTTCCTTCCAGTTCTCACTTGAAAAAAGACCCTGTACTTGAAAGTTCCCTAGAGTTTTTTTTTTAAAAAAGGAGTGATGAACTGGTGAAGCCTACTATATGAGTCGCTTACGAAATCTGCAGAGACGTTTATCTTTCCTCAACTGGCAGAGTGCTATTCAAAAATCTGATGCCCCGCGAAAAAACACGATTTCTAAAAGTATTAATTCTTGTCTGTCAGTTTTAAGGGGTTCTTTTCCTCTCCCAAATTTCTATTCTCGTTTAGTAATGAGATTCTTGTCAAGGTGGGGCTCCCAGCTGAGAAGAGAGGTAAAAAAAACCTCAGCCAAAGGATTTTTTTCCCATTGACATCCTCTGACATGATGCGATTTCCGAAGCAGCTGTTAAGCCTGTCTCGCACGGTGCGACTAAATAGAAAGACAAGCGGGGCTCGAGAACTATACTGCTAAAAAGAACTGAAAGACCAGTGCAAACTGCTCGCGCTACCTAATGCAAAACACAAATCGGCTGTCACAACGAAACTGAAGTGTAATTCATTCTTTAATGTAACGACCAACAACATCTAATGGGTTATTTTCTTTGCAACAACAAAAGTCAGAGCAGGTACAGCGCAGAATAATCAATGTCAGAAATTATTGCCCTCAGTTGGCGTGGACTCAAGCAAGGCACTGCTGCCGCATGGAGTGAGCCAGTATCCCCAGTTATTGGAGGGACTGCCTGCCAGTCCCGTTGAAACAAAGGTAACAACTGTTTAAGGTCACCTGGCGGTGAGTCGTTCGCCCACACCTGCCACGGCCCGGTAAATCAGGTTCAACTCGGTGAATTTGCTGGCCAGTCCCTTCCAATCACTTGCTGCTGCTGCTGCTGCTGCTGCTGCTGCTGCTGCTGCTGCTGCAGCAGGAAGGTGGTGACGACCCCGAGACCTGTCCTTCGAATGCGCCTATAAAATTAATTACCACCTGTCCTTCAACAGTTGCTGACTTGCGCTCGTCGTACACGTGGTTTGCAGGAGCACTACGTTTTTCGCCAGCTGAGTTTTTCTTTGTCAGGTGTACGCGTTTGACTTGAACACATTATCTGGCGTCTTGGTGCACACGTTTTGCTGGACTAATTTCCACGCACATTGGCATTCACTGTTGCAGCACGAAACAAGGTGCATCCAAATGCACGGGGTTGGATGTTGTGTTTTTTGAAAATTGAACACGTCTGTGATCTGCTTGCCAAAGCGCAGTGGGTCTTTCATTTCTTTTCAGCAGTTTATAGATATATATTGTTATAGCTTGTGCAGCTGGCGTCTGGACGCCTGAAGCTGATAAAGATGATAGTAAGGAGACCGTGTCCATTCATAAGCCCTATAGACAGCACGGCGTCAAGACGTCAAGACTGGTTTGACCTAGTGTGGGGTGGGGGAGGAGAAACGACAGAAACCTGGCAGAACTGTTGTGCCTGGTCTGAAACAGGGGCAGGCAATTGCTTGAACAGGCCCTTTTGCATCCCCCATGCCAGCCACGCATGACAGCAGTAATAATAACCAGCTGGAGGGAACACTTCGCGGTAAGCAGCAGTTAGTTTCGCTTGCACACTTTCCTGTCACGCTTCGTTTTGTCCGCTCACCCTGTCAGTCATCGACACACTTGACGGGCGAGGGATCGCGCCACCAGCCCCATCAACAGAGCGGCTCAATTCTTCTTTTCATTGACTCCGAAGAGTGGACAATAATTTTCGTATGGGCCGATTTGGGACCCTACCTGTTATGGCTTTCAAAGCAAAGAAATTAAATCTTTGACTGAAGGCACCAGCGTTTACACCTGATAAGACACAGGCATTTTGACCCCTAAGATCATTTCACCTTTTGCCCTCATGTTCGTGGTAGCGAGAAAAGAGGGAGATCACTCCAGGCTTCTGACTGGCTGGCAAGGTTTCAAGGTTTCAAAAAAGTAGCAAGCCATTCTATCCCTCCCAAAACCTCGAGCAGGACTGGTTCCAGGATGGAACAAGGCTTTGAAAAGGCGTTTCAAGTACCAACTTTGAAACGTGTAAATCCGCCCTAAATGAGGAGCAACTTTCGCGTGCCCGCGCATCCAACGCAGTAGGTGTTGAAGAACACACACGAGAAGAATCAAATTAGTAACTGTCTACAGCCGTGTCGATCTTCCAAAACCAAGCCCATTGATTCAGGTCCCAGAGGAGCCAACTGGCTGCCTTCAAACGACTGGGGCTCGCGAAAGGGCCCCTGGCAAATGCTGCATCGACTTTTGTTATCGTCAATCAACCCTAGCGTTCTGTTAATGCGAGGAAAAATCGACAGTAGGTATATACCAGATGGAAATAGGTTCCATGAAGGACATTAAAGCAGTATCACGTGTAAGGCCTTAGAGGTAAAGATAAAATAGAATATAGGAATACGGCGGCAGTGGGATTGACCAGCAGGGACTCCACCACTCAAAGCCACCATCAGCGGCTGTGTGCCAGTAAAGAGACCACAAAGCGGGACCTCACACAGCCACCACCAGACCCTTCGCTCCCTCCCCTTCTTCCCTCCTTCCCCCAAATCCATTCTCCCCTCCCCTACAATGCAAAATCACCTTGAGGTGGAAGCACTTTTCCAAACCAACAACATCCATGAAGAATTCAGCAGATGAAATGTATTTTATCCAAACCAACAACATCCATGAAGAATTCAGCAGATGAAATGTATTTTATCCTTTTAACAAGAATGAGGTACAGATAAAGACAAATCCTGTTGAAACGCGTGTTTCCGCGAACAGTAAAACATACAGACGGCGACTAACAGCATTTTGCCTGAAAACGAGATGATTTGAAACAAATCATTTGACAAAATCAGTCTGTCTTGTCCAAATGCCATTCCAGTGTTCTCACAACATAAACCTGTCTTTCCTCGTTGTGTAAAAGCCCATTTCCAGGTTCTGATAACACAGATCTAAAATGGTGGTTATTTAAAGGGACAGTGCTTTCACCCCGCGGTGATTTCGCACTATGGCGGAGGGGGGGGGGTCCTATTAGCTAAGCACTGAAAGAACCACCAGACTGATAGCTGCAGTAAGATGGTCAGTGCGGACAGGCAGTTTAATGTGCGGGGAGATGGCCGAATGGAGTTTGGACAACGTGCAACTCCGGGAAATAATCATTTGCCAAACCTGGATACGAACCAGCCGCCTTCCATCGGCTAGTCCGCAGCTCTACCAACTGAGCTAACCAGCGCCCTCAGATCTAAAATCTCATTATTCTGGCCATAACACATTCAAGCGGCTGACAAACGCAAAAAAGCTTAGCCCCCCCCCCCCTCCAGCTTTACGCAAGCTACAAGGCTAATGTCAGGCAGTTGTTTGAAGCTGAAAAAAGTCTCCCTCAAAGATTTAAAAGTCGAATACGAGACTCGAAGAGGAAGGTGAAAAATAAAAGGATGACAGCTTTTATCGACGTAGCAACCGGCAGTTGAAAACATTTGTAACTGTTTTTCTCTTTACAGTCCCCACCCTCTTCTAGCATTGCAGACATGCACACGCGCACACACGCATGCACAGACCACACACAAATGTCCATCGACAGAACGCTCGCCGACACCAAAACAAACACGGATACACTCGCTAACGCGCCCGAGCACACACACACACACCTACATACGCACGCATGTTAAAGCAACCCCGTGCATGCCATCTCTTTAACTGTTCCGAGCCAGGAACAACATTTTGATTAGAACTCATACATTTTCTGCGCACAGAGAGCATTGGCTAAACACGCTTGGACCCTACAATCAGTCCTTGTCGGCACGTTTCATTTGTTCCCGTTAGCATCCGACACAATAATTGTTATGGTTATTTTTATTTTTAAAGGCTTGGTTCGTTTATGGGACGATAAACAACCCGAATACCACTTCCTTTTCATTTTTTTCTTTCTTTCCTAAAAAAAAAAATTTTTTGCCCACTATCAGAAACGCGTGGTGCTATTGATTTCTGATTTTCTCCGAAGGGTTTCGGCAGCTCAGTGTAAGAAGAAGCCATGCAAGGCGGCAAAATAAGGCGAAAAGACCCCCAGACATTTTTGCGGAAAAGCCTCGGCTATCGTTGACATCGTGACACGCTATCGCGTGTCCTTGCTATCGGAAGCCCGTAGACGTGGGAGGAATGAACACAACGGAGTGGATCTGCTCGGATCTTGTTCTGTCATATTCCTCCCTCCTTTCCACCTTTGGTTTTTTGAGTTCTTGTTCAGGGTGGGGTGGGTGTGTGCGTGTAGCTAGGAGCATGCGTTCGTGCGTGGCTTCGTACGTGCTAAGGAGCATGCGAGCGTGCGCAGTGTTCTTGAATTTTAATCGGACATTGGATCATTGGAACTCTGGAAAAGCTCGAGATTCGAGAAGTCGTCCATGTAAACTGCCCTGAGTATTTCCTTTCCTATCATCATCATCCACTTTGGCTATGTCTTCTCTTTGTGTGCATGTACATTTTGACCAGCGAAAAAAATGTAGACGCGTTAGCAGACACTGTTGTGTATATGTTAGTACACAAATCTAAACCTTCGTTACATCTCTAGCAGTTTGTATAAATTCAGCGCAGACAAATGTGCAGTTGTGTTTAGTTTTGTCTACAAATGTGTACAGGCAGGTTCCTGGAGAACAGCGCATGAGGCTGGGGAAAATAAGACAAGACTGCCAGCAGAAGCTGACAAGTCGATGAATGGAAGACCAGAGGGAGAGAGAGAGCGCGCTTTAAGCTAACGGTTCAGAAAGGTCAAGCCCCGGCTCCCAGGAACAAAAAATCGTTCTCAGCGTTCTTAACGATTCGAAACCGCATGCCTCAATGCACCACCGCGTGCTGCGACATAATTTGTCGGAGACCAGGTCGAAGGGACGATAAAATTGTTGACAAATCTCCTTCCCTACCGTGGTAGGAACTTTGCAGAAGCCGTGATACCTCAATCTCGCTCCTTCAAACGTCTGTCCATCCGTCCTTTCTTTCCCCCCCCCCCCCCGGTTTCCACCTTTCACCCCATCTGTGTGTGCGTGCGCGCGAACGCGCGCGCGTGTGTACGTGCATTTGTGTTTCTTTTTTGCGCTGTCGCTGTGTTCAGAATTTTTAGTACCCTGTGAGTTTAAAAACAGCCTGTTGTGTTATCCTTGAGTCATCCAACTCTTGCTGTACATCTCTGTGCTTGTTTGCATAAGAACGCGAACAACATAAAGACAGATTGCAAGACTTTTCAAAACCTAAAGATGAAGGATAATTTTCAATTTTTCGCTTTGTAAAAGCACAAAGTTTATTCCCCACTGATGTCAAAATGGCAAAGGCAGATTCCACTAGCCTCTACCATTCTGCCAACTGTTTGGTAACTGCGGAAATGCTGCTGTAGTTAGCTTTTGGCCCAGTCAGCAGCGTTCGACCATTTCTTTCTTTCCTTGGTAAGTGGTTCCCAAACTTTCGCAAAGAAGACCAGGCATAACTTTTGCCAGGGAACAGGCTGAAAGTTGGGAGCATGTTCCGAGCTCCACGTGTCGGCCTGCCTGCCTGAGTTATAAGACAGTTTATTGTCCGCGCCTTGCCAACACGCCAAAACATTTACCGGCAAAAAAATTCTATGTTGCAAGCCTCTACTTATTAGATGATTATTTTATTGCCAGCCCTGCCAAGACGCAGGAAAACTTTCGACAGCTTCATCTTCACACCAGAAAGTGTCCTGGCAGCCTGCCCCAGACATCAGGACAATGTCTGGCAGCTTTGCCCACATATCTTTTAAAATGTGCTATTGCCCGTGTGTCAGAGAACTGCCTGCCATTCTCGATATCTATCCCGACAACTTACTGTCAGTCGACCAGACGTCTTCCTCAGTACGCCGGAATCCTTTCCTGTGCCTCAATTAGCGAAAGCTTCGCTAACTCTAGGAAATTTTTTTTTTTAGATCCAAGTTTTCTAGTCAGGAAAAAATTCCTTTTCCACGAAAAGGAAAATGTTCACCAAAGAAATATAAAGTCTTGCTCTTGTGTCACCTAATTAGGCAGAAAATTAACCCTAGAACCTGATCTTAATGACGAGGGAGCTTTCTGAAAGGAAATCTTCAGGTCTTTAATGATGTTCGGCCTTAAATAAAACCTGAAATGTTTTGAAATGTCAAAACCCCCTATAATTTTATTCTTTAAATGCCAGAATCGAAACTAAACGAGTTGAACAATCTTCGTTTCGAAATAAAGGCCTCACGGTAGTTCTTCACGTCTTGAAGATTTTAATCTATAATAGCAGGTCGACAGTTTCAGACCATCGGCCGACACCTTCTTGTCTGCTATGAAGCTGTTTGTGTAGCAGTATCTAAAACAACAATTTATTCAGTAGATATTAACCTATAGCAGAAAACGACCTTCATGGTTCCATCATCGATGGACAACAAACCTACATATCAGCCTAAACAAAATGTCGGGATGTCCCACTGTAATATACAGCATCTATTAATATATGGAATAAAGATATTTCGATACACTCTATTAATCTTCCTTTATTTTAATCTGTATTTATGTGTACTTTTTGATTTACATGTATATATAATAGTAGAATGGCTTGGTTTCCTGTCGCTTTTAGAGATTTATTTTGATTGTGTAGGACTATTATCTGCTGATTACAGTTACCTTTTAATGTTTTGACGCCACTGTAACCAGTCCCTGTTCTAACCGCTGTTGGCTTGCATGAGTGCTCGTAGATGCTCTGCTGGCCACAAGGGTGGTCGTACGGCCGATGCCCTCCGTGTATTTTAAGTGCACCTTTACGTATGGACAGGAGATAAGAACACTCATGCAAGCCAACCCTGATCGTTACGTCAGATAATAACCATTGCACCTTGGTAAAACGTTGCTGTTAGCAAGTGACATGAAATTCGTTTTTCACAGTTTCCGCAAAAGTGATTTTGTGCTCGCACCGTCCGTTCTCACCCGATTTAATTGATGAGCTAATCATGCGGCGATAAAGATATTCTGGAAGCATTAAATGCTTTGCGATTCACAAATATAAATAAGAAACCTCCACAAATCCATATTCATGTAACAGCAAAACATGCGCAAATATCAGCGGTTGCTTTTTGTGGCCGAAAACCACACAAAAACTCAATAACTATGGGCAGAGCAAGGCGCATCTCATGCTTCACTTTCTCATTCTGATTAAAAGTGAAACTATAGCTTGAAAACAGACTGGTTCAAAGGCCATCACGAGTGAATGAGCTTCTTTCGCCCCAAACTAGATAGGCATAAATTTGTCAATTTTTTATCCTCGCAAAAAAATCCAGATTTGATTGAAGATTTTTTTTATCCAGCACTCGATCGTTCTGCTGCATGTTAACATTATCTGTTGACTCGTTAGAATTCTTCAACTTCACCGGTTAAAAACAAACAAACAACAAATTCCATAAAAAGATACCGTACAGCGTTTCAAACGCATCCAAAATATCGTCTTGAACTTCAGGACTGTCTCTTAGTACCCTCCACAAGCGAAAAACATTTTCCACAACATTGAATTTTGCATGATTGTCCCTAGCAGAACGACGATGCAAAAAAAGGTTCCCATCCCAATGCAGAGCAACAGTGTCCTCCTTTGCATTCAGGACACTCTCTTCTGCCCCTTTAATGGAATTCTAAGGTCATTCGAAGGCGACAGCAGATGGACCAGACTGAAGATGTTTTTGTAATTTTCCATTCTAGATTTGATTACTCGAGTGAAGATTCATCAACGCCAGTTAAGTATAAGTATTAAGAATAAAATCAAGTGCTATTCTTTTGCATTTTAGAAATGTGATAAAATCGGCTAGTGCAATTCTTTCTCGTGTTACGAATTTTGTAACATCAACAAAGTGGCATTTGAAAAGACTGCAGACGACGAGAGAAAAGCAGCAGGGGAGAGAGAGAGAGAGAGTGTGTGTGCGTGTGTGTGTGGTGGTGGTGTGGGGCGGGGGTACTAAAGAAGAGAGAGACGAACTTAAGCTGCAGCAGTAGATAAATAGACTGAAAGAGTACACGTCTATTAACAGGCAAAAGTCAATATGTTTACAGAAGAAATGTAACCAACCAACCAATGATTGAAATGAAAGGATTCAGTGCTGTCCACAGCAAAGTTACTGAACGTATTTCTATTCCATGTTCCTTCCTGTGATCAGAGCTGTCAGGATCCAAGGGAAAAAATACAACCGTCATCAGATTCCTATCGAAAGAAGAATGAATGGCACTTCATCTGAAATGCTGTCAATTTTTCCGAACAATTTTTTTCTGTTTTGTTTTTGTGTTTCCTTCCTTCCCCCACTTACACAAGGCAACTACAAAGTGGAGAAGACAAACATGTGAAACTGGAGAACAAAACACGTGTGATAAAGAAGGAACAGAGGAAGCTTTATATCTTTATGCGGTAGATTATTCTTATTTTTAAGCCTCGGGCACTGAGACAAGCCATTAACAGAAGAAAGCCTGGGAGAAGCCTTAAGAGGGAGGTCATTTTCCCTCCCCTCTCCTCCCTTGGGTTTGTCATCTTGTTCCGTGTATCTTAATTTCATGAAAAGAGCAAAGGTGTCGAGGGGAGTTTTCATCTTAGTAAGGTAGTATGGTGTCAAAGGTTAATGATTTCCTAGAGGGGTGGAGGTATGAATGAATATTTGTAATGTATCACTCTGGCGGTACGAGTGAGGTTACGTGATATTTTTATACTTACTTAAATTAGCTCGTCTGAGATTTTCGTCTCTACGTACGTAAGGATGCAAAAATATCTGTATGTATCTAAGTGTGTATGCGTTATCTCTCTCTTGCAAGGACGCACGCATCCCTCACACAATTCATAACTGCGTGTGGAGTCGTCATTTGCTCGTTTGCATCTTCACTTAAGTAGTGCCAAGAATCTGGTAACAAAAGGGTCGAGAAATTCTTTCCACAGAGCTCACAAGCAAAGCACAAAGATGCAAGAAATGCAAGCTGCCGGTTAAACGATCTACGTCGGCTGAAATCTTAGGAAACGGTACAGTCAACCCGCGCGCCAAGTAAGTAAACCTGGCCTCTAACACCTGCGCACCTAATTAGCGACCGCAACGTGATTCGAAGTAAGTACAGGTTCCCGGCAGCCGGTGCCGAGACTGTATTGCAATCTTGCGACAAGGGGGCTTCCCATCAGGAATGGGCTGCACGAACAGTTGTATTGATCCTTTCCAGACACGAAACTTGCCGTAAGTTTGGTTCACCTTGCGAACGCAAGATGTTTCACTGGTCCTACCAACTGCACGAAAACAACAACAAAAATGCACCTAAAAGTAAAATTTCAACCAGACGGGTACCCTGAGAGCACGTGCGTGATTAGAATTGCGCAAACAGAACTGCGCACAGAAAATTCGACCATTTGCGTGGGCAAGATGTCCCTCCCCATCCCAAACCTAAAAAACAAAACAATAAAATGTAAACGTGGTTAATTCAGACGTAATAAATAACTGTGGCGCGAAGGTGCCATTATTGGCGTAAATGAGGTAAATGGTCTAGAAATGGCAAGATTTCTTTAACAAAATAAAAACAAAATGCCACAGTGTCAGAATGAAGTTTCTGAAGGTTAAACAATCACATGCGAAAAAGACAGTGTTTAGAAGCTACATTAACGTCTTGAATGTTTTTATTCTGGTCTAACAAGCTGGATTAAATGTGCATCTTTTCGACTACGTCGCTCGTTCACTCCATGCCGTGGTATCTCTCTAATCTCGTGTTTTCTCGTCGTCGTTTCATTTTCTCAAACTGCTTAGCGTGCAGTTCGTGTATCCAAAGAACTCTTTCTCCTACAAAAAAGTAAAAAAGCAAGTGGGCAGTGTAATGTATAATGTGGCTGGTCCGTTTTCTTGTTTAATTTTTTCCCCCGTTTCTATCTTCTCCCTGTACCTCCATTTACGTTATCCTTTCACGAAATAGACTATCTCCAAGGAAGAGAAAAAGTACTTCCCAAAGAAATCTTTGTTAACTGCAGAATAGTTCACATCAGTTGAATCTTTCTGTATTTACATTTACCGAAATGCGAAAAATCTCTCGACTTTCTTGTCTGACGCCTAGAGGCGAAGACCTGAAGACAGCACGCGGCCACTGGTCGCAGTCAAGACCTGTTCACTGTCGCCGTCGAACTGCGTCACGCCCAGACATCGACTTCAAACTTTCTGACGACAAGCATTTGAAATTCATGTATCTCGTACTGATTCGGCGGGCAAACCATGCTCTTCTGAACGGATGAAAGAACTCACAATAAATGTGATCCTTGCTCTTCCGTGGTATTTTTCTTTTTATAACATTTCCACGGAACTCGGAATTTTCAGACACGTTGCTCTGCAAATGAAGCAAGAATGTGCCCGTGTTCAGTAGTAACTGGGAAAAGATATAAGAAAGTTGGCATTCAAATACTTTCCTTGTTACCTTCCCGCCGTCCGCTCCAGGCCCCCCCAGCCTCCCCAGCCCACCCCCACCTCACGCCCACCCCCATCCCCAAGAAAAGACGCTTGTTGACAGCACTCAGCGCCTGACGTTCTGTATTCTGTTGGTGATGGAGACTGAAGATAGTAAGCGGACACAGAGCGAGTGACACCGCCCGAAGGCGACAGTTGATAGGGAGAAAAGTTTGCGTCTGACTGACTGCCACGATTGAATCGTATACCAGGCCGACTTTTTCTCACAACGAGACGAAATATCCGGTAGGCTGGTAGGCTAAAACACACACAGTGACAATAAAGGGAGTAGGCAATCAAAACAAATGATCTGAAAACACCCGACAGAAGTAAAAACCTGCTTTTGTAATGGGTTAGGCACTAAGCTGAAAAAAATAGCTGCTATTGTAAACAAAACAAAGCAAAAACAACAACAACAACAACAACAACAACAAAAGTCGATGACTGATGTCGAAGACTGATGTTGACGATGAAAATTAAGTTTCTATAGTCCACTAAACGGATACGATTATTTCTTCACAGCTCCTGTATAAATTTCTATTCCCCGATTATTTCTTCACAGCTCCTGTATAAATTTCTATTCTCCGATTATTTCTTCACAGTGTCACGTGACTGCATCATTTGGTGGTCCATTGACTGGCGCGCGCTCCCCTCGTTTATCCTAGCATCTCGCTGGCATCTGTTCCTGCTACTCTATCGTGGCAGCGACATCAGAGGCGCACGCAGGAACCAGCCCTGTGGTTTGCCTCCCACAGTGCCCCTCTATCTTCGATCTCGCTACATCGGTCCTCCGATTTCCGTGGCTGAGACTTTAGAAGTCCTGTGGCCAAGCAAGCAAACCCCAAGGACTAGGCGTGAGCCTGAGCAAGTCTCCTCTCGTCTCTCTCTCTCTCTCTCTCTCTTTGTCCCTTGCTGGGCGAACGGCTGAGCCACCGACTGGTTGTTGCTGATGCAGCCGTGCTTGGCTGACAAGATGCTGTCTGCATCTCACCTTCGGCAGCCTGCGGAAGTTTTTTTGATCCCACAAGGCACGTCCACTGTTCCCTGCGTAATATCTACGCTCAAATTTATTTGCTGGTCTAAGCCACCTTTCAATTCACGAGTCACCCATTTCCAACTATTAAACAAACAGTGCGAGCTTGACGTGTGCCAGCTCACTTTGTGTTGTAGTTTAGATTGTAGGCGAGTGGTGTATGAGACCCCAGCTTTCCTGTGGACCAGTAGGGCAACCCGGTGCCCATCTCCTCTCCTTCTCTGCCTTACGTTCCCTAACCCATGGGGTCGGGTACCCATTCGCAGCTGAGTGAAAAGAGGGAAACGTGGTGCGGTGCACGGGTATTGAACCACCGCCCTCGGTTTCGGAGCACTAACCAGCGCACTAACCACTCGGCCCTCCGTTTCCCACCAACGTTATTTGACTTTGACGTTGAACGGTAAACACACAGCAACCAAATCCATTTCATAGTTCTGCCTTTCCGTTTCAGGAGCAGCAGGTTTCGCATGACTTGTGGCGTTAATGCATGAGGCTCACGAGGGGGCCAGCTGCACGAAAAACGTTTGTGCCTGACGCAATGATAACTTCTTAGTGCTGACTGAAACACTAGAGCTGTAGCTTGCAGCTCGTCATGCAGCGGGTCCCAGACATTCTGACGTTTCAAAACTTCACGGCCGGCCGAGCAACCTTTTTGAAACATTACCCGAGGATAAACAGCCGGCAACCTTAACGATGACACTGACATGCGAAGCTCTTGGCAGGCCTGTAGTCACGGGAGACCAGGAAGACACACGTTACTGTAGCACTAAACACTCGGGGGAGAAAAGTATTCTTGTGCGGAGATCGCCTGTACGAACGTGGAGCATGGATCGTGCCTGTGCGCGCCTGACCTTCCACACCCGCTTACCACCCGCTTACCACCCAGTGCTCTCTGGAAACGAGCACGGATTAAGGTTGATAGTTTTTTGTGAAGGTTTCTTGTTATTCTTTCCGAACACAGCCGCCATAAAAGGGTTCCATTTTTGAAGATTATCTGTCGCTGACACTATCGAGCGATGCGCAAATTCAGTGTCCTTATATTTAGATAGTAATGGGTCCATGGTCACCAAAGAGGCAGGCCTGGATTGTTCGTGGTGAGGGAGGAGGGGGCAGTGGAAGCCACGCGCTGCCAAGGACGCAATGTCGAGTTCAAAGGGGGCAAAAGAGTCTTTTACACGCAGCAACGGACGAGCGGTAACGAAAGACAAAGATGGAACCGTTTATATCATGTTCATTTCCTGACCCGCAGAGAGCAGCCCGGGCTGCTTTTATTCCGCTCGGCTGGCATGTAAAAGTTGTGGGTATCCAGGATTCGGGTCTGGGTAGGTCTGCCGACAGAGCTGCGGGATAGCGCGTGCAAGTTTGCTGCTTCCACATTGTGCAGATTCCATGGGCATGAACACCTGCCTCTCTGCACTGGCCATCTTTCTGCAGAAATCAGTCGTCTTTCTTCTCAGCTTTGCTACAAAATTAAGGATTTATATGTCCAAAAATGCTAAGATACCTCAGCTTTAGCTCTCGGACAGAAGTAACCTCGAGTTTAACATGCGCCCTGTATTAAAGGTTCCTCCTCATAACATCGCCTTTGAATACGTCTCTTCAGCTGAGAGCTTGTGAATGGGTGTGTGCGTAGTAGGTCTAGGATTTGCGAGGCAGGCTTCTTTCTTGTTTTTCTAGTCCGTATTTATTTTTTGTCTGTATGATTGTGTCCTTTCCAATCATAGCCGTCTGGTCACCAGATCAAAGCAGCAGGCGGGTCGGAAACAAAAGGTACCTGCTGGGTGAGCCATTGGGACAGCGCGGCAGTAACTTTGCAGTGGTCTGTGGTGAGTTAGAACAGAAGACCGAAGCCTATGAGACCAAATGTTTCCTCAACCTCCGCAGAGTCTCCAGGACGAACAGAACAAAAGTCTATGTCCGCAACAAAGTATTTAAAATAATGGCTGGTCCCAAGGAGCCTCTCCTCTCCACATCATTCACAAAAAAGGTGGGGGGGTGGGAGAAACAAAAGGAGCTGGCCAGGTTCGGCCACACAACACGTCACAGTGCACTCGCTAAGACCGTCTTTCAAAGCACACTGGAGGGCAGAGGAAAGGCTGGCTTGACAACATGAATGAATGGACACACTTGACATCCCAGCTCTGCTACGGATGGCAGAAGACAGATCAGAATGCAAAGATTGTCGAAAGCTGCATCCCGCATGTCCCGGTTACGGGACTGAGATGATGAGATGAGATTAGGGCTACCGGCTGGTCGCCCTGGGGTATAAGAAAAGCTCAACGTTCCTTCCAGCTCCCAGAAGTGATTGTTTAAGGAATCACTTTAGCACTTTCATACCGCTGATGGTTTGTAAGAGCGAATACGCACATAGCAACGGGGCAGTACGGTAGTACCTGGGTAATATCGAGTTCATAATCTGGTTTCAGTGAGACAGGAAGCAGACACACAAATGAATCTCTCTTCCGCTAATGGCTAACCTTATTTTGTGTCTCGTGCAGGATGTAGAATGGTCTGAAACAACGTGGCTGAGGCAAGTAACATTTATAAAGTCACGCGAGCTAGCAACTATTGTATATACAAAAAATTCTGCTGTCGTCCTAAAGCAAACTTTGACGTGGGCATTGAAAGGAGAAATCTGCACCTTCTTGTACAGACCATCGACCTCATCCAGCAGAGGGTAATGCAGAAACGCGCGGTTATCTCACCACCATGACATAGTCATCAGCCAAGGAGATGGGTATTTAGTAAAAAGATGGAATACGATTTGGATAACCATTAGCCTCCCGGGGATCGAATCGCGTCTGTCCTCTCGATACAGCCATTTGGCCGCTTGGAAGATATTGCGCAAGACAGAGCACAGATTTCATATACTATGATTTGGCCTGGGAAGCCAAAGGCTTCATTTCCTGGCTGACATAAGAATTTCCATTTCTTGGTTCGTTTATTTATTCATGCTTGTCGTCGATGTGGGTTTCACGCTTCGCGGTCCTGCATAAACGCTCATTTCTTGGCGCTGTCCCGGAAGGCGAGTTGACATCTCGTTTGTATTTGGTCTGAGGTGGTAGAAAATCTATTTAGGAAAAGCCTGGTAAAACAACATGGTAGAAAAGTTAGGAAATAAGGACTTGGTAGAGAAATTTGACACAAAAACTTGGTAAGAGAAGCTTGTAGAAAATTTTGAAAGAAAGACAAGGTAGAGAAAATTAACAGAAAAAAAACTTGGTAGAAAAAACCTGGTGGAACATTTTGAAAGACTTAGTAGAAATTTTTGACAAATAAACTTGGCAAAAAACTTGTCAGGAAAACTTTGTATAAAATCTTGTTTAAAAATCTTAAAAACAATTGGCAGAAAAACTTCGGTGGATTTCAGTTTCTTGACGAAAGGTTTGAGCTATACTCTTTTTAAACCAAACTAGGAGGCAGAACAGAGTCCACGTCGGCGAATTCTAGTCCGAAGACATCCTTCGAGAATTCCTGTTCTCGGGAGAGAAAGCCAGAACGTCAATCAGACTTAAACAAACCAGGCAAGATATCTATTGAACTTCCCCTTTTCTCCCCGTGGTCTGCCAAATGGAACAATATGCTTGCCTTTAGTCCTTTGATTGGGAGCCTGTCTCTTTCGAAGATCGATAGCGTGCTGCTCGATAAGCCAAGACTACCTTGGGATGGAATATTTGCCTTGTGAAGAGAGCAAAGGTCCAGGCCAGGGGCTGGTTAGAGACAGAGAGATGACAGTTCGGAGAAAAGACGCTTTCAGAGAGCAGTCCATTAATTGAGCTTCAGCCCGAAAAATGGCTTCTTTCTCCCTTCCTCCTTATTTTCCTTCTCTCTCTCTCTCTCTCTGGCGTTTGAGAAATCACCCATGTGTGTGTGTGTGTCCGCACGCCAGCCCGAGGATTTGACTTTTTTGTTACCTGTTAGTTTCAAACACGACAGTCTGTTTATGGCAGGGTACCAATGCCTTTGTAATATTTCTCTCTCACACACACAGACACAGACGCACGCGCGAGCGCACACGCACATGCACGCACGCACGCGCGCGCACACACACACATGCACACACACACACACACACAAGAATTAACTTTGTATTGCTTTCTACGTAGAATTACACCATCAGCTGTGACCTCCATACAGAAAACCTGGCCAGCTCTTGTTATGGCCGCGTTTGCGGACGGCCGAAAGCAGACGACACTGATGTCGTCAGCTGATGGGGGAGATAACACGCACACGACAGGACAGTTACCGCGACTGAAACTCTGCATAATCCAGAGCAAGTCCGAAAGGCGCCGTACTATGCACACGTGAGTGTCTTTGTTGTGGCCACTGAACTTTCTATGCTGTCGCTCATTCAGAAATTATGTGCTTTTTATGCATATATTTCACAAATAAAAACGCAAATAAATGTAACCATGTGCATGCAAGATCACCGCGATCTTTTATTTTCCTCTGAGAAATACAGCGCGAAAAAGGTTCCTTTCACGTTATGAGGAAAGCCACATTTTTGCGCTGTGCAAGTACAAAGCGAAAACTAATCAACTGCCTACTGTGGCGACCGAGGAGAGAAGTTCAATAGGAACCGTTTCACCTGAGTGCATTGCTGGCACACTCGATACAGGGGGCTACCGACCAGCTTCTTTCTGGCCAGAATATTGAGATGCTTCACTTCGTTTAGGTTCTGCTTACCGCGACCATGAAGTGTGTACTAGCCAAGACTGCACAAGACGCCATGCTGGCTGTGCAGTAACTGGCCGTTTTAAAAGAAATCACTACCCCTGGCCCTTTTTACCTTCATTTCTAATGATTTTGAGGAGGGAACTGACATCCTTGCAGAACAGTATAAACACATTTGACTGGCACGTTATATCGCATGTACTGGTAGCCAACATGGCTTCTGATGACGTCAACGCAAACCCCTCTATAGTTGGTGTAACGTGTGCTGTCTCTCTCACACACACACGCAAGACGCCAAGATCGGTGGATTATGCACAGCCGTTGTCATGACAGTATGCCGTGATGGTTTAGGAATGAATACTCTGAGTGCGTGCGCGCGTGCGTGTGTGTGGGCGCGTGCGCACCCTTTATGAACACACAGGAGCTGTGTTCAGCGCTTGTCAATACAAATTAAGGATAAGGAAAACAGATGAGTGCAGGTTTGCCAGGAAAGCTAATAGAAACACAAGAAGAGAAAGACTTACTGTGAAAACAAAAGCTGTCGGGCGATCCCAAGCCAGGTTAAGTCCCTGGGTTGGCTTGCACGAGCGTTCTTATCTCTTCTTCCAGTCACAAGAGTGGTCGTAAGTCCCATTCACCCCATGTATTTTACGTAGACCTTTACGAATGAACAGGAGATAAGAACGTTCGTGCAAGCCAACCCTGGATATGATGTTGCGCCTGACTGGTCGCGCCCGCGAGACAATCAGTTCAAAATTTCATTAGATGGTTTAAACGAAAGCAGACTTTCTGGGAGAACAGGCAAGAATTCCATGACCCTGACACACCGGTGGATTCAATCCCTTGGGTTCAAAAACTGTTGTTACTAGCATAATTAAAAGACCTTAGATTGGTCTAGACCCGCCAGAACGCACTGAAGCGAGTCCAGTATGGATCCTCTGAGTTTTCTACTGTCCATTAACGTTTAGACAGAAGAGTGGAAATAAAGCCTCCACTGCAGGTATTGTGCTTGGGAACAAGATCAACTGAATGTTACGATCTATTGTTCTGTCCTGCTCATCTGTGATCCCCGCTGATTACCTAATCTTAGTGTAATCCTGCACCATGTAGCATCTGATTACCCGCGAGAGTCCTAGTGTAATCCTCCAGCTTTTAGTCACTGATTGCTTATATAATCCTAGCGTTAAAAACCCCCTGACATACATCAAACTTCATCTCCCTAACTTTTATTCTTACAAACGCCAAGCACTGCCACCTGCTGAACTGTTTCCTATATACCTTTTGAAATCATCTTAGAGTTGTGACGTTTTGAAACCACTGTTGAGGTTTGTAAGAAATAACATGTATGGCTGCTGTAAAAACAAGCGCACGATTTCTTTTAACAAATATGTATATTTAAAAATATGTAAGAAAATAAAAGATTTATTGTTTAAGCATGCGTACTCGTTTTTCCCAGTCTTTTTTTTTAGTGTGTACTACTTCAAAGTGTGTACTACTTCAAAGTGTGTACTGCTTCAAAGTGTGTACTATTTTCAAGTGTCATGAAGTCGTCTTAACATAAGGACTTAGAACAGGGCTTGTAGTTACTCACCAGCCAGCACAATGAAAAGTCCCAAACTATGCGCTATCAGAACCTGCGCCGTCATCTTGGGCACGTAAGATTCAGGTCGTCATCAGCGATCCGTAGCAGCTGTGTTCGGAGCAAGGCCGCGTGCCCAAGGTATCAAGCTGCGTTGATCGTGACGCCAGATCTCTGTTTGTCAAGAAGGAGCTCACAGCCCACTGCATGTCCCATGTCCGTCACGGTCGACTGTTTCAAAGTTCTCGTGGGCGACATCGATGGGGAGCAAAATCGAGGAAGATCTAAAGTACATAACATGCCGGTCGAAGTCTGGGTTAAGCAACACTGGCTCGGAGTTCAGCTGGAAACAGCGGCACTTCCCCAACGGCCCTCCCAAGACAAGCCAGCGAGGTGTGTTCGAGGGGGGTTTCGGTTGACGAGGGCCGACGACAATAAAAAGCCTCAAGGAGCTGCATGCGTGGTGCGACGTGCGTCGCTTTAACTCCGACGGCTAGAACTTCGACGTACGGCGCGGGCCCCTCCGGTGCAGCAGTGCTGCACGGCAAAAGCCGCCAGCTAGCGCGCAGCCTGCTTGGAGCGGCCTCTCTTTGCCAGCAGATCGAGAGACGATCAACTTAGTTTTGTTCTCCGAGCACTTCGTCATGGAGTGATGACCATCAGGCAACGGCAGTCAGCTGACACCTCCCAGAGCTGCCCGGAGACCTGGGACTGACGTCTTGATGCAGCTCCACGCATTACGAATGCACACGAACTCACCGCATTGTACAAGCGCTTTCCTTCCAAATCAACAGCGTTTACAAATAACAGACCGCTGTCCTAGATATGGGAGACTGAAAAAAACCATGGGCCCACGCACGCAAAGACACATGCACGAGCTGTGACTGAGTGAGATGTCATACCCCTTAAAGACTTTAGAAAAACTGGAGACTGACTTTCCGCAATGTAGATCGAGGTTGAAGAACGATCAGGAAGTCTTGTAACAGCCCCGTTCTGGATCCAGTAGATTAACTTATTGCCGTTGGTTTTCAGGCAGGCCTATGTTTTTCATGCTTTTCACGCTTTTTCACATGAACAAACAAACAAACTACCTTCATCCTCTTAAACCATCCTTCTCATCATCATCGTCGTCATCGTTATCACAATCACCGTAATCCTCCTTCTCGAATCTTCTCCTTTAAAGAAGAAATCAGAAACCACCTAAGTGGTGTGACCTTAACCTCTCACTCACTCACAGCTCGTGCATGTCTTCGTGCGCGTGGGCCCATGTTTCCGTCTCTCATATCTAAGACAGTGGTCTGTTATTTGTGAATGCTGGGCAGTGCGGGAGCTCGAGGGGTTTATATTATTATCATTATTTCTTCAAGCAGCTTTCGACGAACAAAGCCATGGTCATATTAATTTGTCATTTGTACCTTTGTCATATCGAACAAGTGCAGTTCAGCCTCTACCTCCCCTCCCCCAAGTAGAACTCGAGACGTTCAGATCAGTTTCCTTTCGTGTCGTGACTTGTTTCTCGTTTTTCCGTTTTCCATCCAAACAATTGCTGTATCCCCCTCCTGCCTGCCACCCTCCACCCTCTTCTCAAAGTTATCGTTTCTCAAGGAAGGCGCAGGTAACAAAACCGGCGGCTGTAGTTTCAGGTGTGTGTCATCTGGCGGAGCGTTGCGCAGGTAGGGCAGGAGAGACACAGGTGGCATGTCGCCTGAGGAAGTTGCATACCTGTCGTTTTTAATGGCAGTCCTAGCTGTGGGGTGATAGTCGAGTAGACCACGGAGATGGGAATTGTTTCCTGGGCAGACTTCTTTCGCTAGAGATGGCCATCTTGGAATTCTGAACTTCACACGCACGTACGCATGTATCACACACAGACACACACACGCACACACACAGCCTCCAAGATGATGTGCCCGTTCCATCGTCACTAGTTCACCCACTCAACCATCATCCCTGACAGACACGGAAGTAAAGGAATCTGTTCCCACCCTCAAAGCACTTGTGAGTGCATAGAACGCATTTTCTCTTTACCCCAAAACATACGCTAAGAACAAATTAGACCGAATACTTACTAACAGGTCTGCTGCTCTTGGCTCTTCGGCTTTCTATCTAAGCACACCCGAAATAATTTGACACGATTTATGTCAGGGAAAAAACCGCTTACAGTGTCGGTTTGTGACTTCTGGTCCAGAACATAACGCAACACATCTACACTATGGTGTACACAATGAAAAACCTCTCTTGGGTGACGCTGTGGAGGGATGCTACAGCAACGATAGTCCTCTTTTTTCATCGACCTCAGCACGACAGTATGGCAGAACATCTTTGTCAGCTTCTTTCGGTGCAAAAAGCATTTTCTTGGTCGTAAATATTTTAGTGCTGGCGTCGTAGGCACATTTATGCTCAACGAAAATACAATAATATCCTATGCTTCAAGTAACATGAACATTTTATTGACACTGGGCTGCAAGCGCCCACAGGTAAACAGAAAAGCCCTCAAGAAATCCGGTTTCTTTGGTGCAAAACAGCATTGTTCTTCTATCGTTGGTCAGTGTTGTTTAGTTGGAAAGGCCAAATATCTCATGGTACTGAGGACTTTAACACTGAATGATTAGTTTTGGAAGTTGCAATTACTTTTTTCAAAATGCAATGAGCAAAAACCCATTCCACCAATTTTTAATTCTGAACAAGCAGTTTCAGTTAGAAAACGCAATAGAGTATGCTGTACGTGGATGGGAAGGGTTTGCACCATGACAGCGCCAAAAGAGATGTCACAGTTTGCCTGTTGAGGCTAACGACCAAGTCCCAGTAAATCTTTAAACAACGCTGTTCTGAGGTCTTGAGATCTAGCTCCACGCTAAGACCAGCGCCAACCATGTCCCACACTATCGACTGTCCAACCTAAACCCACGCCAGCAGATTAGCTTGCAGCAGATCAATGCAGGGAATACCTAGAAATCCAGCCTTTATCCACTCCAGCTTCTCTACCCCTCAGTACCCGACCGACACAGACACTACATAAATACGTTCAGTCCTCGCGGAGACTGGTTGACTCTGAGCCAAGCGACTGGTACAGACTTAAAAAAAAACATGATTGCGAGCTTCTCTCTTTTGCTACCAACAAAGATAACCTATACCTTTTCTTAAGATTGAAATATTTCCTTCTTTAGAACATCCTTTTCTTGTCCTTAAAAAAAACCCTATGAACTGGAAATAGCTCTCAGAACATCTTTACCAGACTCACTGAGGGGCAACGAACTTTTCGACATGTTTTTAGTTTCCCGTAACTTGTCCTTGACTGCTATGACACTCCTAGCAGAACGCACTGGATTTTGTTGTGTAGCTTATGGCCTAGACTAAGACAGACTGACAAGCCGTGTTCTCTGTGAGGGTGGGCTCACAACTCGTTCTTTTTTCTCTCCCCACCTCCCTCGATGTCTGTTGTCTTACTCTTTCCCTTCCATTCCGTTCTGTTTTCCTCACTCTCTTCGCTTCATTCCGATCCCTTCCCCCTCTCCTTCCCTCTTTAGTTCTGCCGTCTCCTTTATCTTCTTTTTCCTCAAGCCCAGCTCACGGGTTTCCTCTTTCCTATTGGTCCGCTAAACTGCTTTGAAGTCTTTGACCGACAGCTACCCTTGTTTTGATTTTCTTTGCGGAAAATTGCCAAATTAGGGTTCCAGAGGTTGACTGTAACTGAACTGACGACCTGGCACAGCATGAAACTTGGCGTGCGTGCGTGTGTGCGTGCGTGCGTGATTGCGTGAGAGGGGGAGAGAGTGAGAGAGCGAAAGTGTGTGAGAAAGTGTGAGAGAGGTGGGCCACAGAGGTATGAGAAATAGAGGCGAGACACAGCCTGTCCCTTTTAAGGTTAAAAAAAATCGATTCCATTAGTAAAGTGTTTGTGTTCACTGCTTTTAGTAAAGTGTCTGTGATAACTGGTTTTAGGAATGTGTTCACTGCTTTTTAGGACTCTGTGTTCACAGCTCTTAGAAAATGTGCGTTCACTGCTGCTATTGAGGCGATGGTGTTCACTTCTGCTCGTTGTCTGTGTTCACGGGTTTTATCAAAGTATTTGCGGTAACAACATAGTATCTAGACTAAGTTTCAAGGACAAAACAAAGTCGACGTTTCGGGGCATTACCCTGTCATCATGACTGAGAAGAAAGAAACAGACAAATGCAAATAGAGAATTACATATAAAAGGTGTTTATGTTCTTGCTACTGTTTGCGTTCTTCAGAACTGAGATCTTAAATTTAGTCTTTCGATGTCCGTACAGTCGCACAGGTTTTGGAACTGCGCTGGAAACCCGCAAAGTCCAGGCTGCTTGCCCACAGCATATCGAACGTGTCTCAATGAAGCCAAAGAAAATACAGCCACCGTTTTCAGTCAGATTTTTCGACTGACGCTTTTCTGATCAAAACTCCTCAAGAGAGAGAGAATTTTATCCGCGGTTGTCTAAAAACAAAAAGAACATGCATTTTTTCAATTATGGATTGTCCGTATCTCGTTGACACATTGTTAAGGATCACGTTAAGGTACGTGAGTTTAGGAAACTGTAATACACGGTGACTAAATTTTATTTTAAATTTTACTGGACTACAGTTGAACTGAACAACGGTTTTTTTTCGGTAACGGTTGGCAGTGTTCTGAATTTGAAACGTAAGCCAGATAGAACTAGTTTTGCCATGTTTATGGCATCATGAATTTTTGCATGTTCAGGTACGCGCGTTATGCAGTGCACACCTTTCATTTCCTTGTAAAAGAATGCTCCTATCCCATAATCGAGACTGATCTAGATAACATCTTCATCAAGTCAGTAAAAGTCTGCAATCGCCCACATCCTGAGACCTCCCTGCTCTACACAGTTTATAACCTTGTGCGTGCTCGCGAGTTGACCATCTCGGAATTTTGTATTAAAATAGTGTCACCCGACGAGCTAAAAAGGCTCCTTCCGCGCCGAGAAAATTTCTCGGCGAAATACCTTCCGGGATTCTTCAGCTTGCCAATTCCCTTTTCTTGCGTCGCTAGCGTGCTCCACGGAACGCTTCTAGGTTTTCTCCCCGGCAACAGAGCATTTCTCGTTTGCAAGCGCGCGCCAGGCATTCTACCTGCCCACCCCCTTACATGCAGCAAGTGCGCACCCTTAATAGCACGTGTTTCTGTGAATTGTGTTTCAGCAATGCTGACCGACGCAGCTGCATGGCCGGAAACCTGCCGTGAGCTGAAATTACCTAACTGCACGCTAGCGTAGTCTCGATCTGTCACTTTCTGCGCATTACCGCCCTCCTGTCCATTTGGCCGCCGTTTTCGACTTTCGGAAACTGTCTGCCTAATTTGTTTTTCAAACACTGGCCTGGCAGACAAGTCTGGGCAGCGATACCTAATTGCCTCCCTTTCGGCTCTCGGTACTAATTTGTTCCTTGTCTACGACAGTCGTACCACTCAAGTAAATGGATGTTTATTTTCGAATCGATTTAGATCTAAGAGTATGGATTTGCGTGTTCGATCGTATGGCTATGCTGCTATTTTAAACGGTGAACAACACCGGCTTTCGCTTTTCCCGTGCATATTTAACTCACGTGCAGTCATTTGTTTTAAAATCAGATACGCCACAATGAACTGATGTACTAATTAAGAGTAGATGGTAACGGGCTCTTTCTTTTATGTTAGCTTCTCTCTCTCTCTCTCTTCTTTCGCCATGGGTCGTCCATATTATCTTCGCGATTCTAGTTCCAGGCGGCAGGCGGCATTAACTACAACTGCGTGTCTGAGACTGCAGCACCATTCGTCTGTCGTTTACTTTGCCTGCAGGTCATGATGCACGTGTGAAGTAAGCTGGTGGCTCCCCCTGTAGTCATGGCCTTGACAGCTGAACCGTTGTAAACAAGCAGAGCCTTTATTGTTAAGTCGGTGTCGCTCATCACTCACCAGCGTCTGTCCCAGCACAAACATTCACGTAGGAACAGATTGTGTTGTTTGAACTTCATTTTACATATACGTTTTCTGGATGGCCAGTTCTTGATAATGTTAACATCTTCCGTGAACAGTCGATTTCGATTCACAAACCTCACCCATTACACAGTCTATTGATTTCCTCCATGTAGTATCTTTTGAACTGTCGCATATATATTATAGTTTCGGCATTTGGGCAATGTATATACGTTTCCTTTTGCCTAACCGCATATTCTGGCGCAGTGATGACATCTCCTAGTTGATTAAAATCTGACGCAGTTCTTGGCTATCTTTCAGAGCCTCTCGGTTTTACTGTTGACTTCGCTAATAAAGAACATTGAAGGGTTTCCACCATTTTCCCCCTGGGATGAAGCGCCCGGAGAGCAGCGCCATCTATCAAGAACCACCACTGACGGCAGCGGGCAGGAAGCCCGAGCTCCGCTGTTCTGATTGGAATCCTGGCCTCGTCTCGTGGCCTTTTCGCACACGTGATCAATGCCACCTTTTTAACGATGTGGCTTCTTTGCTTCGCGAGATAATAATTCCGGCGTGAACACGCTTTAGAAATCCTGTGCGTGTTCGTCAGTCACGAAACTGTTTGCGGGCAGAAAATAGCAGCAGTCCTAACTTTGGTGTCAAGTAGGGTCACTGTGTAAGGGGAGATTGGATCATGAGTGAAAAAGCAGACACCGCTGCCAGCAGACTTCTGTTCATTTTTTTCTTCTTCCTCTTCTTCCTATCCTCCTTCTTTTCTCTTCTCCGTCTTCTTGTCCTCGCCCGTCTTCTTCAATGAATTTTTCTAACATTCTTGTTTATTGTTGGTCATCATTTTTGTCGTCTCCTTTGTTGTCGTACATCATCGATCGTCACCAACACCAACTTCAAATCATCTTATCAAACTTCAGCTCAAGGACGGGATGTGACTCCTCCCAACGTTATGCACAAATATCAACTTTGTCAACAGCTTTGGCATCGTTGTGGAGAATTGGTACGGTTGGCGTTCCTCCATGATCAAATAAACCCCGACTTCACTGACAGTAGCAATAAATCGAACAGTACGTTCTAAGTCCTAGCGTTAATCACGTGCGCCACTTCGCCTCCAGTCACGTGATACCTCTCTTAGCCAATCCATAAATCCCAGTGCACCATTGTAATGCACCGCACCGAGTCCACTTTATCGTCAGGGATGCGACTGTTCCTAATGGCGGCCTTTTGTTGTGAAGTAAATCACAGAGTCCATTAAATATAACGCAAGCGCAAGTCAGCAGGGTTATGGAAAGGGGTGGAGTGGGAGGATGGTAGCTTAGACAGGATAAGAGCTGGTTTTGTCAGGCGCAATTCACGAAGATGCTCCTCGTGTACCCTGGACGACGTGATCAGCACTCACTCTCGTGGCATCGGGTCTGGTACCTACAGCCACAGATCTACTCCTCGTCTCTTGCCCTCCGTTGGTCGGCGGGGATAGACATCATCAGTGGCGCAAACAGCATCATCCATTCTCATTCCCCATCATTCCAAGCCCCGCGAAATCAAGTCAGCGCCAAGTGTCACAGGACGAGACCTGCGCATGATTCAGCCTCGGCTGGTTTCGGCCAGCCGAACCCGCCGGGCCTCTAGTCAGAAGGCAAGAGACCGTTTGGCGAGATTAATGGAAACGTCCAGTGAACCTGGGATGGCTTGCATGAGCGTTTTTATTCCCTGTTCATCCGTAACATGTGGACGTAAAATACACAGGGCGAATGGGGCTTACGACCACTCTTATGATCGGAAAAAGCAGCTACGAACGATCGTGGAAGCCAGCCCACCTAAAACTGCGTGTAAAATACTCAGGGTTGTCGGGGTTTACGGGTGGTTTTATGAACAGAAGAGCAGAAACAAACTCTCAGATAGCCTGCCCCTGGGATAGCCTTTATTGGCGTTCCTCTCAATTACCTGTTCCCACCTGAGAGTGTCCTTAAATCTCATACAGGTCTACTGGATTGGTCATATTCAAAGAGTTTTGTTTTGATCTTGGTTGGGATTTTAAAAAAAATTTGGTACTTCTTTTATTTTGGGGACGAAAGAGGAGATAAGAATGCACGTGCTGCCCAGCACCAGGCATCTGGTGCGTGACCAAGAAGAAGGATCGAGCGTGTCTTGTCAATTAGTGCCAAACGCTGAGTAGAAGGATGGCGATGGGTGCGGACTGAACGCTCCATCTTTTAGGCGAGTTTTGCGCACGCGTGTGACAAATGTAAATTTGGTCTTAAATGAACTGGAAGTTTTTCCTTCTCTTCCTCTTTTTCTTAGTCTTTCATGCAGCTACCAAGGAACTCTCCTTTTAAACTGGTTGTTAAGGCTGTAACCCGCAGATCGTAGCATCTTCCAGCCAAGGAACAGTCACGTCTGACTGGGTGTGTAAATAGTATGTAAGATGTGTTCTAATGGGTACACGTGTTCTAAGTGTTCTAAACATGCCCCTACTTGACTGAACACTTACTGCTGGCACACATTTGGAACATTATCCGAACACCATTTAACCATTTTCCGGCCATTTAAACACTTTCGAGAACACAGACCAAAACACTTTTTACACTTTTCTAGATCGATATAAAATGCGTTCTGTTTTAATTTGAACGCTTCTTGTTTACACTGTAAGCAGTTCTGAAAACATGACTCCATTAGACTTTGTCTTGTAACTTCTTGACCCTACGTTGCACTCTTTCGCAATGTTGTTGGTGCCCTAACATAATACATTTGTCTCTTTTGCGATGGGCTAGATGTTCTTTCTTTGCTATAATAATTTTGTGATGCATGTCGTCCAGATTACGTTTTCTCTCTCTTGTCGTACGCGCACATCAACGAGATTCTAGCTTTCCCAGACACCTAAAGTGTACGCATTTCGGGGTACCTACGCCCAACAGATGCCTTCTGTATGCCAAAACATTGCGACTGTACTCCAAAATTTATTCTCATAAATCTTTTATAGATAGACCGAAAGAAAATATGCTTACTTGGTTCGAACAGCAAACATATCATTGTTGACTTGAGGTCAGACGCCATTTTGTATGCGCCATGTTGCTTGTACGTTCTTGTGTGTTGCATACATGACCCATTGAACAGATTGACATCATTATCTCCCCCACTCTAGGGACCCCTGGACCCCAGCCAGTTAGTCACAGTCCCTCGGTGCCACCCAGGAGCCTGTTTCCCGTTAGGTGAACAGCACGCAGAGGGTTGGGGTGAGGAGGGCAAGGGCCAGCAATTGCGTCTTCTGCGGGTCAACTTTTCTTACATCGGAGTTTAAAAAGTCAGGTGCTGTGAATGAAATTACCCAAGGGCAACCTGTCGCCTTACAGGATGTTAAATTTCTTGGAACAAACTGATCCGTTCAGTGAAAGTCAAGTTTGATTCTTTTTTCTTGCGGGAGGGAGGGAGAGGGGAACTTCCGTGTCATGTCTGCGAATGTTCGCGGGCACCCGCACGTTGAGGATTTGCTTCCGTCTGCGTTAGATGTTTGCCGTTCCTGCCAGCTTCTCAGAGAGAGAGAGAGAGAGCGGGCCAGAAGTACCTGACGACGTCACTAGTCAATCACTAGAGTGCTCCTCACCCCCCACCCCCACTTTGTGGATACAAATCTTCGCTCAGCGCTGCCTCCCCAGACAAAACGCCATGTGTTCGCCAAGATCGTCCTGATGATGAAAAAAGTTGCTAGGCTGCCACGGGGCGACTTGTACTCTTGTGCTAATTTTACCTTACAGATTTATTACTAATGTGATGTTTCCTTCCCACAGTGCTGGCAAAAGTCGATAAGGCGCCAGTAAAGTTCCGCACAGTTCGCTAGGAATTTAGTTTGAGGAAGGTGGGATTTGTGTCCCTTAACATACGCGTTCTTTAAGGCGGGTAATCCATCCCAGGGCAGGGTTGCATAAGCGTTCGTATCTGCAGTCGTAAGGCTCATTTACCTTGTGCATTTTAAGGGGATTTTTACGCATGAACAGGAGATACGAACCGCCGTGCAGCCCAGCACTGGGACTTCAGTAACGTATATCTGATAAATGCCATAAGTCGCGCTTATTGAACATCGCATACCGCCTTTACGTCAGGGTGCTGATCCTCGCCTACACATATAAGATCAACAGATAAAAGCGCTGTTTCCCCGTAAATATGTGTAGAAGGTTGTGACCAAGGAATTAATCAAAACGGCCTTTACTTGCTCAGAGCACTTGCCTACCCGTGACTGTGTATCTGTCCATCCGCCAGATGGACGGTCCAGTAAATCTGTCATAAGGAGTTACCCCAGCGTCTGGGAGGAAACTAGACGAGTTTTTTGTGCCGAATTGAATTTCAGCCTTCTGAGGTGAGGAAGAGTTTTGTTACAATTTCGAGATTTAAAAAAAACTGGAGACAAAGAGCGTGTGTGTGTGTGTGAGTGAGTGCGTGCATGTGTGTAAACGGGGGGAGGGGAAAACTGACAGGCCTATCTGGATCGGATTTCGATGAAAGGTTTGTTTCAGACGATAGACCTAGTTCTTGCCGCTGATTTCCTCCCTCGATTTAGTCTAATTGTGTGGCTGAAGCTTTATCATCAAACCCCAGACCCCAGACTCTGACGTCATAAAAAGATCCCCATCCGACGGACTGATGTTCCTCACGACCATTTCATTAAGAAGAAAGGAAACGAAAGGAAACGCCCCCCTCCCCTCATCCCACCCCTTCTACGTTGTAGCGGAGTATTTCCTGCAGACACGTCACAGACTCATCAATACGAGTTTGGATTTTTTTCTGTTTATGGGACGGTCTGGTGGCTGTTACAGAAGTGGTGGGCTGGTCGTCTGCGAAAAGCGTTTTCGCAAAGCGGACGTCTGCAACGGCAGCAACTGAGCCCCGAGGATTGGGCGTAATGCAATCAGCGGATCTCTTTGTAGGAGTGTTGTGAGCTGTTTTGCAGCACGGACAGACTTCGTTACGCTTGACCCGCTGGCTGGTGGCCATTGTTCAGCAAAGACGATCAGTCGGGGGGTGTCCTGAGTGGAACGTGTCTGGCACGCAATGCTGGCGACTATACCGTTTGACGGAGCGCGAAATTCCAGACATATTTAGCTTATTAATGTAGTTGGACAATTGTCAAAGGATTGAGGGAGTTATGTTTGTTTATCTTTCTTCCCCTCTCCCTCCCCTCTCTCTTCTCCCCTCCCTTTCTCTCTCCCTCCCCTGCCTCTGTCCAAATCCCTTCGTGTCAGATGACCAATGAAGCAGCTTCAAAAAAACCTCCACATTTGTCTTTGACAACCCTAGCTGCAGTCCCATGTGACCTTCCCTTTCTTTGGGTCTCGTTCTGTTGCATGTTGCCAGGTCTATTTTGATCAGACGTGTTTATATATATATATCTGAAAACTATATGTTCGTGTTTAATAATATATATCTGTGTGTGTGTGTGTGTGTGTGTGTGTGTGTGTGTGTGTGTGTGTGTGTGTGTGTGTGTGTGTGTGTGTGTGTGTGAGTATACTTAAAACATGTGTTCCTGCCAAAGAGGCAAGCAACAGTTACCAATAACATTTATCAAAAGGGGAGAACTGATCTGCAGTAATTTCCTTCGCGGGAAAAATTCGATAGTTGTGCACAGTTTTAGCGTTTTCCCCTGTAGATGTCATAAGAACGCACACAAATCATGCATACTTTAGAAGACGTAACGTGCTCTTTTCTGACAATGTATTCCTATTTTCCAAATGCTGCCTGGAAAGGAAGCCGAAGATTAACGCAGCTCGGCACGTGGCACTAATCACACATGATCCCTTCTGTACTGTTAAAAACACCCTGGCCATCCGAAACACATCGATTGTTCTGGTGACGTCTGGTCGGGGTAAACATTAAATTTATCCAATACGACCCCCAGAGGAGGGTGAGATAGCCACCTACAGTCGTGCTGGCGCATACAGGCAGCAAGCAAGTGCCGGAGTCTTACATGCCTTCCAAATCCACTCGTTTTCAGCTGGAAGATGCAATTATATGTGTCCATCGGGTATCTCTCATTCATCATCAAATATGTGATGTTTAAACCAGTAATGAGTTTGTAGTCCAGTTTAGTGCAAACTTGTTGGTTTGCATCCTAATAACCCTAAAATATTACAGTGTTAGGGCCATCTGCCCTGACACTCAGAGTCCGTTTGCCTGATGTGTGATTAACAACAAAAATCAGAGTTTCAGAGACGTTCTGGATTACATCTTATTAGTTCATGGGAAAAAGCAGTTTAGCACCGCCTGCCCTGATGCTAAGCGGGCAAAAGGTCTTGTGGCTACAGATCTAATCTCGCTCGGTGTCATTACTGTAATAAAGGCGACTTCATTGACAGCATGACCTCACAGATGGGGGACGCTAAGATCATCAGGACTCGTTCTGCACGGTTCAGTACAGGGAGGAGGAAGATGATGCAGACGGAGGAAGCGATGAAAAACAACATCCATGAGTGGACTGACTTAACGTTTGCAGAAACCCAGTCCGGCACAGGATCGAGAGAAATGGAGGAAGTTGGTTGCCAAGTCGTCAGCGGCGCCCCAACGATCTCCAAGGCTACGGGGTAGATGATGATATTGCTCTCCTGTGTAGCTTTACACGGTAAAAGGGACTTTTCAAACAAAAATCTTTTTCCTTTAGGGATAATCTTTCCTTTTTTTCTTTTTTTTTTTTCTTCTGTGAGAAGACGCTTTCTATTTCTGGTTTTTTCTGTAAGGTAACCGTTTTTGAGCGTTTTTACTCGGCGTTATACGTCAGTATCCAATCCTTCTTATTTGAATACTTTGCCCCACTCCCAGCGCTCAGCTTCTTATAGCTTATCAAAATGCCAGCGAAGCTCTTTGCAGAACTGGGGACTTTAATTCTGGAGATTGGCTGCTCACAAGTACTATAAGAACTCGTTAAATTAGTCTTCTTCGGGGTGTCTCAAGGCCTTCTAACCAGAGTGGCCTTTAGTCCCGTCTCACACTAAGCCGTGTGCACGGGTTCACATCCTGGTGCTAAGACTCAACAAGAAGTTCTAAATAAGGCATACACTGACTTTGGTTCACGGTGCTATTTTCAGATTCCGGGACTGACAGAACTTTGATGCAGTAAAGACGGTCGTTCTTACCTACCCCTGTCATGTGAACTTTAGTTGTTGGATTTAAAATATATATAGAGATTTATTATTATTGACACTTATTCCTCGAATTTCTCTGGAGGCTCTTACTACAATATTGATCTGTATAAAGATAAAGCTGAACTGATAACTCGAACGTTGAACGAAATGGTTGACAACGTCCTTTACCTTTTAATGACTGTATTTGAATGACAACTGAAAAAGCATCAAATCGAACAAAACAAATAGAGAAGAAAAAAACAAACAAACAAAAAAGGAAAAAACTTTGTTCTTTGCTTAGGTACCGAAGGTCGCGTGCTTGCACCAAGCTCAATTACGGCCCTTGTTTTCTCCAATGCAGGAAACACCGCTTAGAGCGCCACTGTGCCTGTGGTTTCTCTTCTTGGGGAAGAGTCACCAAAACGAGGCAAATGTTTACGACTCTACGTTTTCACCGTACCATGCAATCAAGTGAAAAGCTTGCTTTTCCAATCGTGTTTGGCCTGTTTCCCAGGGCGCCCTTTTTCTGCTCCATATTGGCGAACCGCAAAATTAGCTCAGAGCTTTCTGTGGAGTGTTTTCTGTTTAAATCTCACATAATTCGATTCCTAATAGTTTTTTTAAAATTTCTGTTCGTGTCATAGTTTCATTTTCTCACTTAATTTCTCCGTCCCACTGCCCATACCCATCTTTTCCGATCTTTTAAAAATAAAATACAATGAAATGAAATAAAATACATTCCTTCTGCTTTCAGAGATTCTTTTAAGCTTCCAGTCCTGTTTCCAGGATCATTGCGAGGCACTAATTAAATTTACCAGTAAACTTGTTAGCAGCTTTTGTAGTCCTGTCTGCGCCACTTAGCTCTAGAAGTAAGGAAACTGCCCAGCAGGTTAAAGCTACAAACCTTATCGCCATTCACTCTGTGCCAATGCCTTTGGACAGTCTGCATTCTGCTTCTGAAAATTTCAGGATTTTACGAACTCATCCACTGAACCGCATGTACCACTGATCTGTCATCATGTGGCAACGCCGGATGCCTTTAATTGGGTATTTTGTCCCATAGCTTCCGGATCGCGTGGCTATATTACAGACGGCAGCGGCTAATCGGATCTTCGCCAGATGGACTTTTAATACAAACGTGTCTTTTTTGTCATTTTTGTCCTTTTCACATCTTTCGGTCTTCATCGCAGCTGTATTTATACTTTGAAGAAAGAGAAAGAAAGAAAAGATCGGGGGAAGGATGGAGGAAGTGCGATGACGTGCGATGTGGGCACTGAAAAGTGACCTTGACGGTCGACAAGTCGAGCGACGATGTCGCCGTGCGCAGCGACTTAGTGCTTGTCAGCGCGACTTAGTGCTTGTCAGCACGACTGAGTACTATGACAAGGCGACATCAGTCTGAGAGGGGAGATTATCCAGCGCCGGCAGAGAGGTAGCAGACGACACGATCGATGGGTACCTAGGAGTGGAAAAGGTAGGCGAGGAAGGACGGTCGTGACGTGCCCGCGTGAACCCTGAACCCTCGTCTGCGACTGAGTCGCTGCGGAAGTGTGTTTATGCCCTGTTGCCGAGACGACAGGTATGAGGTGGAACACTGGGTTTTTTCTTCCGAGTGTCGTATATTGTGTACATGCAAATAGAATTGAACTCATGTTGTGTAGGGATTCTGGTTTGGTGCAGGTTTTCCTTACGTCGCCACCAAGCGAGCGACAGAATTCCTAAGAGTACCAAGAGCGATGTCAATCTTCGTCAAACGACAGCGACTTTGGGGTGCCAAGAGTCTTTAGAAAGCGGTATCTTCGATGGCATCCATCGTTGCTGTGACCAGCGGGTTCACATACGCTGACGGGACTACCGCTGGAGTGACGTTCCATGTCCGAATACAAGTAAGGTGTTTTACTAGTATGACGGATGTACCTTCATGTGATATGGTCACCCTAGCGAATTCACGGATTCATCCTAGAGTGAAACAACCATGCTAAATTGAAACACGTTTGTAAACGAACGATACGAGTGATGAGTTGACAGTGTTGAAACACGTATGTAAACGAATGATAAGAGTGATGAACTGACTGTGCTGGACACACACGTACGGTGTTGTTAACCTCGATGAACTGATTGAGTTGACACATCCGCAGACTGAGCTGAACTACGACGAATTCGCGGTGTTGAACTGATAATTTCACTGCTGTGCTAATCGGTCGATTGATTTACACTTCCTTAATTTAGATTATTGGAGAGACGCTGGTCCTGTTTATGTTGCTGCCAGCAGTGGAACATGTCGATGCCGGTACATGGGTGAAATGATGTGTGCTGTTCGTGGTTATGGAGCAGACGTCGATACGAGTGATGATAGGAGAGGGCGCATTGAGGATTGAGTGGATAGACGAGAGTAAGGGCGGTGAAAGAGTGAGATCGAGACTATGTTATAAGGGAACATAAAAGAAGGCGGGGTCCTGTCTCAGTAAAACTGCGTATCTCTCGTGTCTCGTGTTCAGCATGTTGTGGAAGTCGAGTGTGCGCGAATGCGCCCACGCCCTTGATTCCCTGCGGTTTGAGTGGAGAGCGAGCGAGGGGTGTGACAGAAGGGAAAGAAGGAAAAAACAACAAAAACAAACAGAAAAAGAAAGAAAGAGAGAAAGAAAATAATACAAAAAAGGGGGAAGAAAGGATAAGAAATTTTTTTTTAAACACGACGTTTACTACCGTATCACCAGATGTCTACATTTCCTTAGCTCATCAGTTTCCAAGCGGCTTCCAAGCTTGAATGCTGCCATTGAGCGCATGCGTGCGTCTGACTGTGTGTGTGTGTGTGCATGTTTATTTCTGTGTCTGTGCTGTGTGTAGGTGCGTGCAGCGCGAATGAGCTTTCACCTTACACGACAGATTTTGCAATGCTTCCTTACCCGTTGGTCCTCCGCCAGGTCACCGAGGCATTTCGGCCTGATCACATTTTAAACAGCCCTTCGCCGTCCTTCCCATCATTCTTTTGAGGCGTGGATGAGGCCAGACCATCGAGGTGCCTTAAAGTGCAGCGTTATTGTTCCCGGATGGCCAGCCATCAACTGCAGCCGTGGCACGATGACGTAGGGCGTGATTAGTGTGCAGCCATCAGCCGTTTTACTGCCCAATTATTTTAGAGGGATTCCACCTGGGAGTGGGGAGGGGAACTATAAGCTGTATTCTCTCTCTTTCTTTTTTCTCTTCCTCCCTGCTCTCCCAGTTTCAGTCTCTTTCCCATTCACTGTTCCCATTTCTTCCCCCCCCCTCAATCCCTCCTTCTCCCTCCTCTCCCTCCTTTTCCTCAGAAACAGAGAGACTGTGAATGTGTGATTATGTTTATATGGATGTGTTTATGTGTTTATGCATGTGTGTCGGGGGGGGGGGGGTACGTCGCCTGTGCGGAAGGAGGGGACTAAAACGCAAGACTAATATCAGAAGAAAGAAGGACCCAGATGGAAACGTTTTGCTCCCTTGCCAGGCCAGGGAAGATCACAGTACTGTTTTTAGTTCTGTAATCTTTTCTAGAGCAAGCCAGAACTTTCAGACAATCAAAAGCAATATAAATAAGAAAGCGAAAATTTCGTGCTTTGAATCCTCAAAAAAGTTAATGCTTTCGCAGAAGTGAATGGCAAGACTCTCTAATGAATGAGCTCGCAATAAGGGTAATGGAACTGTAGTAAGATTTTGGTATCGAACGATCAATATTTCAAAATATCAAGAGAAAAAAAACCAGGAAGAGTAAATGCAGCTTCAAGGTTATATACTGCTGTTATAAATGTTATCTTCTCATAACTGTCATCAGAAATGAGTGAAATCTCGTTATTATGAATTACTTCCCTGAAATCTCTTTTTGTAGAAATGTATCTTTCACTGTATTTATGGGGGGGGGGGGGAAATCCTGAGCGCTCATTGCGGTCACCTGCTGTTCAGTGTGCACAGATAGCATGAATCTGAGGCATGCAGCAGGGCTTTTAGCTAAATCCTTCTTACTGAAAAAAATTTCTGCTTTATAAACGTAAACTTGTAAGTGGATGTTGTATACATTTTCGCATGGAGAACTACTCCCAAGCTGAAAGGTTATCCACACACCCAAGTTTGTGATTTTGTTTGTTTGTTTGTTTGTTTTGGTCTACAAATCTGACAGGCGTCAACAAAACCTTGGTATCATATCCCAATCAAGCGTCTTTCTACGTGTAGAAGTAACCTGTCTTTAAAAAAGAAAGCAGGGGTGGGGGAGGGGGAAGAAAGGGAATAAAATCCACGGGAAACCTCTGATATAGTTTCTCAAGTTCTGCAAGCAGTTGTAGTGTGGCAGGTATGCAGAAGTCGTTTATCAGCAGATGAATGAGTCAAACGCTGTGGTAAACTTACAGAACTGCCAGCAAGGCAAGCGCAGACATTTCCTCCTGTTTACGTCTTCACTGGCTCAGCTAGCATGGAAGGTTGTCCCGCAGGAAATTTTGCTGTTTTGTTTGGTTGGTTGGTTGATTGATTGGGTATACGTGAGTCAGCAACTAAGGATCAATCAAGCCGAAAAAGCAGCTCTGAGTGTGCTATACCTAAAGAAAACTTGTGTAATAAAGACAAGTTCCGAACCCACTACAGGATCTTCCTTGTTCTAATAAAAAGAGTTTGACATTGCGTCCCCGAGTTGCTTTTTGCTTTATGAATGAAACTGACAGGGCGCGTGCTTTATGCGCGTGAAGCACAAGACGGAAAGATTGCTTTCTCGAGGAAAACGAACCTGGGAATCTCCCCCCCCCCCACCCCCACTACTTAACAAAAAGTACCTTCTCCCTGCTTGGCGCATGCTCGGAGTCCGAGAGAAATACTGGCCAATAAGGCTGAGCATAAGGCGGGGAGGAATTAATTGCCAAATATTACTGCAATAGGTTGCAACCAAAACCCAGAACTGTGCATTTATATCTGGTGTTAGATTGCAGCACATAAAGATTGGGGTGTTTTGCCTACCTTGTGAAAAGAAACAGAAGTGTTGGCTGGCAGTTATCCAGTCGGCTCGCTTTGATGTTTTCGTTGAAATCTCTCCTTTGACGTAATTTACTACCAGCTACATTGCTTACTCTCGAAAATCGCCACAGCTGGGTTAAGCGACAACCGTTTTAACAAAACCTACGAACCCCTCAGTTCTCTGGGGTTTTTTTTTTCCAGAATGTACTATGTGTCACATACCACCAACTTCCCAGCCGCACGTCAATCACTCACCACGCGACCAGGGGTATGTGGGCGTGTTCGTTCTCACCGACCAGCACAGGACAGAAGCGTCGTCCCTAGTGTTGGGGTATCATCCCATCCCAGGCTCACAGTAATTCTCAGACAAAGAATACACACGTATCCGGTGATACTCTAAGGTGGACGGTTACATTTGACAGTCCATCGACTTCACTGACGAGTTGCGGTTAAATCATCACAAACATCTATACAGTCTTTCATGAGACAGTTCTGGTTATCAAACATCTTAAATTGTAGACACCAACTCAGCGTCCCATCAATTAAAACAATACCTTCGTGTCCATGCTCGAATCACGTGACCAATAGTCCCTTAGCGATTTCCGTCTCACAGCAGCCGACTGTCCGGTTGCGTCACACGCAGTTGCAATCCCTGACCTGTAGCAGCTGAGACGTACACGGTCTCACACTAGCCTCCTGAGGATAACGATCCCTCCCCGCAGCTGTCCTCAATAAGTGGTCTTTTCTTTCACTCCCTCGTTCCTCCACACACAGCAGTTTGTCCGTACGCTGTAGTCAGTTCCCAACAAAGAAACTCTAATTAATCTAGTAATCTGCGGTGTCAACCATAAAAATACATGATAAAAAACCCTAAGCACATACATTAACCTAGTAGTCTGCGGTATCAACCATAAAAATACCTGATAAAAACCCTAAGCACATACATTAATATAGTAGTCTGCGGTGTCATCCATAAAAATACATGATGAAAAACCCTAAGCACATACATTAATATAGTAGTCTGCGGTGTCATCCATAAAAACACCTGATAAGATAACCACATAAAGCGCTCCCAGCGCAATTGCCCTACCTTCGTGCTTGGTCCAAGGGTTTCCACAAAAAAGGCCGCACACCTCTTCAGCCGTCCAATCACCGATGGGGTTTCTCCAGTGTCTAGGCGCCTGGCTTCGGACACTCTCACTGGTCCCGTAACCTCCGTCTTCCTACTCAGTCGTTGGTCATCTGCTCACCTACCTAGCAGCGTCTCAACCGCTCACTCATTCACTGAGGCGAGTGTTGTACACTATCGTCTCGCGTCACTACTTACGGTTTGTCACCTACACACACTCACGCTCACCTCTGTATACGCATAGCGCCATGTCTCGTCCGCGACACAATACATCATTCGCTCTGTCTCTCACCCACTTGTCTCTCTCTCCGTGGCCTTCGGGATACTAAATTTCTCTCATCTTTTGTGTATGTGTACAAAAACGGGGGTGGGGGAGCGCGTGCGGTTTTTTTTGTTTGTTTGTTTGTTTGTTTGTTTGCGTACGTGCATGAGGTGTTGGTGAGTTGGCATGAATGTTTTTGACACAAAGTTCGGTGGCTTTGCCTCGCGTCACAAAAACCCACTCACGTCTGGCGGGTGGCTGCAGTGTTTGCATGCATGTCGGAATGGTGTCGGTGTTGGACAGCTTCAGTGTCTCTATCGTCCCTCCCACTCGTATCGGAGTCTGCTTTTCGTCTTCCTACAAAAGCGGTCGGCGCGGTGCCTTCTGGGCGGGATTCCCGAAGTGGCGAGCGGGACTGGTCTGTCTAACGCCTTGGTGTGAGTGTCAGCCGCAGGCCATCGTGGCCATTGTAGTGGAGCCGGTAATCAAATCACTGACAGCCAGCAAAGAGTGGCCTGAACACAGCCAGCTGCAAAGTAATAGCAGCAGCCAGCTCGAGACACAGTTTGGGCTCGCGTGTTTGTGTGTGTGTGTGGGGGGGGGGGGGGTGTGTGTGTGTTTGTACGTGTTTGTATGTCTTTTGGAAATCTTTCTGTCACTAAATGAGGGCTTCCAGAAGCTGCATCTAAAATAGTTAGGCAAGTCTTTCACATCTGACCCTTATCTTTCCAGGCGTGAATTACTGACGACGACAAGTACATCAAACATGCAGACAAACACTACAACAAACTAGATTCACGTTCTCAAAACTTAACACTTCATATGCATGCATGTCAGCTGCCTGCGTGCGTAAACATAAGTTTGTAATCTGTGTTTGCTTTGTGTGGGCGTGCACGTAGCTCAGAATGGCTAACAATCTCCAACGATCGTTCAAATGGAAGGCCTGCACGCAATTTCCGTAATGTGTATTTTTTGTAACGTAAATGTCGCTGTGCATTGTTACGTGATAGAAGGTCGCAGGTTGCTGACCCAGCTAAATCTTCTTCTTCTTCTTTTTTTTCTTTTTTAACTTTCTTCCAGTCAAAAACAGCAGAGTTGGGGTTCCGCCGAACTTTACTGCCGTCGAAGTTCTAATTTTCGAATGGGAAGGGGGAGGGGAACCCCATAGCAGAATGAACTGCCTCACGATTAACAAGCACAACGGTTCCCTTCACACATAAGAGATAGTCCCTTCCACGTGGATACAAATCAAGCCTTCAGAGCAAAAGGCATTAAAATTTATCCGATATCACAGGGATGCTGACATGACTCTCCCTCTTTCACTTACACACACACACGCACCCACACCCACACACACTCGTGCGCATGCAAGCAAGCACGCACCCACATTTGGCTGTGCAGCTTCGAAAGATAAAGGTGTCGGGCTATTTATTAGGTTACCGAGGGGGCAGCTTTTGGTGTGTAGCCTATGGTGGTGGCGCGCCGAGGTAATGCAATGCAGGGAACTGTTTTGTGTCAGCCAAGGCTATAGAGTTTTGTGAAAGAAAGCTGTGGAAGACGTATTTTCAAGAGCCTGATGCAGGTGCGAAAATAACAGCACGAAAATGAAGCTGTCACATCAGGTTAGAATCGTGTCTCTCATACGTCATCTCCAGAGAGTTTTACTTGTGGAAGCACACTCAAGCTGTCGAAGAACTTTTCTACGGCTGGATGTCTGAGTGTGGATTCATACAATAACTTAGAAGTTTATGAGTACGTGTACATACGAGAACTTTAAAATCTATGAGTACCTGTACATACGAGAACTTTAAGTCTATGAGTACTTATACATTCGATTACTTACAAGTCAATGAGTAGGTTTATATATATATATATGATTACTTGGAAGTCTGAGTACGTATACATACGATTACTTGGAAGTCTGTGAGTGCATATACATACGGTTATTTGGAAATCTGAGTACGTATACATACGATAACTTGGAATTCTTCACGTCCAAAGTGATTCACTTCCTACATTTGTGTGCGCTCACCCGTCTGCGTGCTTAAGTGCGTGTATGCGTGTGTTCGTGTATGTCCGCGTGCTCAAGCTTTATACATGTATATATTTTTGTTATAATGTAGAAATAACATTGAAACAAGTTTTATAAGGCTAGGAAGGAGGGGAAAGAAAGACCAAGGAAAAAAAAAGAAAAAAATTAAAACAAGGGAGGAAAAGAAGGAGGGTCGAATGAAAAGAGAACAGGAAAGGAGACAAAGAGAAGGAAAAAAAGGAGGGAGAAAATCGAGAAAAAGAAAAGGAATAAAGCAGATAAAGAAAGCAAAGAAGTTAAGCAAATCGAAAAGAAAGGACAATGGGCATTTCCACACGTTTTTAAGTCACACATCCCGAGGCAGACTGCACATTAACGTGGTGCAAGCAACTAGAAGAAACAAAATGGCGCCCGGCCGCTCTCAGCAAGTGACCCGGATAAAGTACTTCTGATCGTGGCCACGGAGATGTGTGAAGCAGACGCCAAGGGTCAGGGCCCTCGGCGGATCTTTCGTCTGGACGGACGGCATATCGACCGTCCCTCCGTCGGCTGTAACACGCTATCCCAGCAGAGCAGCAGGCTAGCTCCCTACAGCCTTCATCTGCTTCGTGCTGGTTACACAAAAATGTTTGGGCCATCGCAACGAAAGACAGAAACGCGCGCATAAAAAAGTAAATAAACACTGGGTGCTCAGGGCTAGCATCCATGCAGCAGTATAAAATCTAAAGACCAAGAAAACACGAAAGACATAAAAAAATCTAAGATTTTAATTTTGGTTCTTTTCATGGGGTGTTCTGTTAATGTCACTGGACTATATATTCACGAAATGTCATCTGCATGAGGTGGGTATCCAGTGTCCGGATGTCTGCATGAGGTGGGGAGTGAGGCCTACTGGGAATTACACCCGGCTGTCTGTGAAGCTGATTTCGTTTTGTTGATGGCTGGTAGGAGATGGAGATCCTTATTCTTCTAGAACTTCCCCCCCCCCCCCAAAAAAAAAGTTCAAGCTGGCTGGATGATTTATTCGCTGTTCTACTGCTTAGAAGCGGTTAGGAGGCGAGAGGTCAAAGTCGCAACCTTCACCCCAAGAACGATGGACAGGACAAGGGTCAGCAGGAACGCAACGCAGAGAACAGCCACCACGATTTCCGCATCCGGTGTCCAGCGCTTCTGGCCATCATCAGCGCGAGAGAACGACTGGTTGATGGAGCCTGATGTAGGTAGACAGGAGAATGAAATTTCCTCATTTCACACAGGCACGAACATGACACCTAGTGCGCAGACAAGGTCTGCTGAAGCTCATAAACATGTGTGGTATATATGCAAATAAAATAGCACACGTGCAGATGCTGTAAGTTCTGTAAGATGATACATGCTACATAGATATAGGTATACGTATGGGTACAGGTATTAAACAGCTGACTGAATATTTTCTGACCGGAGAGGTAAGACGATGAAAGCTTTTCACAAAGCTTACAGTGAACAGGACACTTTGTATCAGCCACAGTGTGGTGACTACGTCACGCAGCATACCTGAATATTCCTCTGTGACGTCAGAATGAACGGTGACGTAGGCAAAGATGGACCGTGACGTCAAGGTGCTGTTGACGTCAAGAGCTTCACGTCTGCGTCGTTGAGTAGAACAATGGGTCTAGTATATGGTAGGGGAGGGAAACATTATATTTAGAAGTGTCTTTCTCGTATATTAGTTTCATTTTGCTATCGCCATAACTATAGACTTGACACAACACCAAAGAGAGAGAGGGAGAGAGAGAGAGAGAGAAAAAAAAGTTCAAATAAAAGGACATGTGAAAGTAAAAGTTAACGGAAGTGTCAATCCGACTATAGTCACGATCTTCAACTGCTGACTAGACACAAGAAAGTCCTCAACAGACTTACACCCTGACACGCCAGATCGTTGTCCCTGTAGCAGAAGTTGATGACGCATTCAAAGTACACCGTATCGAAGCCGTTAAACTTGAATGCAGAAAAGCTGTCAGTGAAGGCTAAGGCACCTGCTGAATCTTGTGTGACGAATGGAGGTACCAGGCTGTTGGCGGCAGAGCATCTGGAGAACGACAGGCCTGGCGTGGTTACCACAATGACGACAAAACAAAAAAATGCTCCAGACGATCGATCGATTGATCAATTCATCCATCCGTCAAAGACTGCATGCGTCGACGAGAAGCTATGGGTGGATGGGTGCTTTTGTTAGAGGGTGTGGGTGGATGGATGGGGAAGTGGAGAGATGGGTAGGTTGCAGATGGGTACTCTTTTTTTTTGCTTAAAATGTTCGTCTTGCCAAAGTGTAAAACTAGCTTGCCCTACCCCAATCTCCACTAACACTCGCCTGGCTGCTTGCGATTTCGACCCCCTCAGCATACCCTTCCTAACCGCCCCCTGCCCCCCAACCCCCACCTCAGTGTGAGCTTACCCACCCCTTGTCGTTGAGGAGGTGCAGGACAGGAGACAGACCGGGCCCCGGGCTTGAGGTGCACTCGCGCACGTGTAGACCTGTCGCAGCTGCACGGAAATGAAGCAGAGAATAACTAATTTACCTACAGATTGAATTTCGTCGCAAGTGGCTATTTCAGTTCTTGAGAATTATCAATTAAATTATCCTAGCTCCTAAAATATAGAACAGCTATCATCTGGCAAGTTTTTAAAACTTGTAGGTTTTCTACTTTCTTTTTCTCCCTCCCTTTCTTTCTTTCTTTCTTTGTTTCTTTGTTTCTTTCTTTCTATTTTGTTAGCTTTGCTTGACTTCATGAAATGTGACCTGGTAAGGGCTTCATTTCGTCTTGGGATAGTCTGGTTCACGACGATCTTTTCTTCTCAAGGCAAAGCCTCGTATTGTTCGAAAAACGACGGTAAGATAAAGCTACATAGTCGCCAAGAGCTGACCAACGTGCCAGGCAAAGCCATAGCTATAGGTGCACATGTACTCACGTCCTGCCAACAATTGCTATAGGTACACGTGTATTCATGTCTTGCCAACAGTTGCTGTAGGTACACGTGTACTTACGTCCTGCCAACAGTTGCGCAACCAGACGGATTCGATCGCCGACTGTGAACGACGACACGACAGCTGCTGCTGATGACGACACCACATACAGTGAAGCCGACGGCTGCAGTTGTGATGCCTTGCCCTGTGCGGGGTTGCTGCATACACGTGAAAAGACAAGCGACAAGATGACTGAAGACGACAGCGAGGTGGAGGGGAAGGGGGATCACTCTGACGTCAGGGTGACAGCAAATTGTTAGAGCAGAAAATACATTGTGGATCTTACAATAGCGTGTGTGTATGTGTGCGTGCGTGCGCGCGCATGCGGAAAAGTAAGACAGAGAGAGAAAAAGAAAAAAGAAAACGAAATTTAATTTTATTTGATAGACTTGTACGGGTCCTTAAAAATCGATTGCTTTAGCAATAGTCTAAAATATGTTTTTCTAATACAGTTTATTGCAAAGTATAATTTTTTGTTTTCAAGCTGATATGCCAGGATTGCTGAACTGCGCAAAGCTGTTCAATTCTGTGTGGAAATCAGCAGTGCAAGTCTCAAGCTCTGCTGTGATATTTTCTTGATATAAGGCGGGTGAGAGGGTCTGGAAAGCCTGGCAACATGATAGACACTGAATTTCGTCATCCTCGTGGGGCTGCTGGCACACAGGGGACATCCTGTTTACATTGCTAGATGAATATCTCAGTGCACCTATAAGGAAGTCCGAGAAATGCCCTAAACGCAGTCGCATCGATGTATTTTAATGAGTCTGTTTATATCTAACTTTAAATAAATTTCCATATATGATACAGAATTCATTGATCGGTAGACACTAAATCTGTCATTTTTGTTGGAGACAGAATGTCACTTCTGCCGGAGGCAGGCAATTTGTCCTTGCTCAAAACATCTCATAAAAATGCCAACTGACTGCAATTTTTGGTTCAGACAAACATGTCCACAACAGCATCTATACGAATCTATACTAACAACACTATGAAATGCCGATTACATATGTGTCTATCAAGTCACCATGTATCATCATACTGAGAATAGGGATGGTCACATCCATATAAATCTTTTCATACTGTGTAAAGTTACCTTTTCATTTTCCGGCAATGTTTATACCCTGAACTTGCATGAGCGTTCGTATCTGTACCTCCGGTCATAACAGTGCCCGCACGACCCGTTCACCTTGGATATTTTACGTACATCTTTATGAATGAACACGAGGTACGAACCCCCGTGCAACCCGCCCTGGACTTGCATGAGCGTTCGTAGCCCGTTTTCCGGTCTTGATGGAACATAAGGGTCATTCGCCATGTGTATTTTACGTCCCGTCTACCTTTACGTATGAACAGGAGATAAGAACGCTCATGCAAGCCAACCCATATCCGCAGGATAAAACTGCGCGTCAAAATTAAAGAAGGTAATGTGAGAAGAAGGATGAATGACTTAAAAACAAACTTAATTTATTACCCCTAGGCTGAAAAGAGCATAATTTATTCCCTGCGGTTTGAAATGAACATATTTTATTTTCTGTAAAAGAGCAAGAGGAGGGAGGTACAGTGGGGTTGGGGGAGGAGAGTGAAGGAAGGAATTTTTTTTCAGTTTTTCAGTGTTAAACTATATAGGCTTCAGCCTATGACTGAAATGGATGAAAGAATGTATGCACGTGAGCGCGAGCGTGTTGGACTACGGGTGTTTGTTTACATGTGAAAACTATGCATATGCATATGTGTATGAGTGCATGTTTGCATGCTTTCGCGAGCAGGGGCACCAGTCATCATGCTGTTCATGTTTCCTGTCACGTCGATTCGAACGCAAAACTCGTTACAGAAGACCTATCCTCTTCTTGCTAACCAGAGAGGGAAGCGACGAGCAAGTCAGTGAAAATCCAGACGAATAGTGCAAAACGCCACGACACAGCACAGTTCTTGGGCACAGTCCCAGAGATCAAGGAGCTGAGCCTGGGAGTAGGGATGGAGGCAGAGAGAACAAAAATAAACAAACAAACAACAACGACAAAAATGCAGTGAGAACAATGTCTCAATGTCTTTCTTAACCAGACGACCAAACAGTAGTTCTCAGAAAGAGTTTAAGCAGCAACCCCTCACCTGGTAGCCGGCACTGTGCCAGACCTCACAACTTGCACACCTGAGGATGAAAAGTTGCACGTGAGAGGGAATGTGACGTCAGCGCTAGTGATGACGCCAACAATTTGCTGCACGTATATCACCACGGCGTACGTGCTGGGTCCCAGTGTCTGCACACAGACAAAGCGTGCGTGTGACCTCCAGAAAGTCCGGGTGACCTCCAGAACTATGCCTCTTAGCAGGGAACGTTTTATTTTAAGCTGGGGCAGTGGTAAACTGTTGCAAATTGTGATAGCTTCCTGTTTGTACTGAGGTTTGGAGGCAGGAGCGTGTTGTTGCGACGTGGAAAGAAAAACTCATCTGTTATTTCATTACGTCTGCTTTAAGCGAGAAGTGAGCTTTGATCAGCATTTCGACTTGATTTTTAAAAGTCAGCCAAATAAAAGGCTTTCATCTCATCTATCGCTAAGGTTCAGCTATGTTTAAATGTAGACAACAAAAAGTGTAAATGTGATGCACATTTAACACAGGTCTTGTTAACACTGACACTCGCACTAAAACAGTTTCAAACTCGCTGTTTACAAAACCCTGTCAATTCGCTGCTGTGGTCATTACAAGGATATGCTTCACAGCGGCTTTATGCAAATATAACAGCTTTAAATGAAACAGTGTACTGTCTACTGTCGCCACCCAGCCCTAAAGCCCCATTTCCTCTGTGTCACAGCGGGCGGGTACCTTATCTTATTGGACTTCGACTTTTGAGAATTATTGGACAAACTGTTTATGGCGATCTTGTAAATGTAGATTTAGTTTAGCAATCGTCACCAAAACCTTTACTGCCTTAGGTCAGTGGTTTCTAAACCAAAGGGTGACGATGCTGTGAAATAATGTGAACAACTAGAGCAATCTTCCGAGGGAAAAGATTCTCATACTTCGACACGCTCGCTCAGTCTCTCACAGGCAAAACACTACTAGCTCAAGAGCCCCCACCCTCGTAAAACACTCAACTGCAGCGAACTGTTATTCAGCATATATTTCAAAACACTAACTGGCTCGACAACATCAAATATCTACAAAGTATTTACAAAGAATCACCGCGCTCGTGTCTAGGGTAACACGCTGCCTGATGACGTCATACCACGT
>SMGT01000958.1:315238-328645 GCA_004794575.1 Lanistes nyassanus | reverse complement strand
AGCCTGGTGATGACATATCTTCCTCCTACTAGCTTACAAAGGGAGGAGCTAAAAGGCTTACCTAGGAGTGACAGGTAATAGCCTAGGGTGACATGTGACACTCTGAACAATCCGCTCGTGCAGGCAGCGACGTCTTCGGTAACTCACCGTTACTCCACAGTCAGGGGCAGTAACGTCGATGGACAGCACGTAAGGGTCACCGGAAACACCCCTTCCTGACCCCCGGCCTGCTGACCTTGAGCATGTGGCTTCTTTCCCTGATGCATAGACGTCCCCTGGGGCACTGGGTGGTTGTTCGTAGGTAAACACGATTGTATTTGGTGCTTGACAGGAGTAATTGGCGACACCGGATACCTGAAATGAGACTAGGGATTACACAATGTTTGGTTATAATGGTTTGCGAATTTAAAAGGGATTTCGCTGGTACGCGTTTTTTATCTGTATCTTATCATCTTATCTTATCATGGTATCTAAGTGTAATTCGGCAGCCTGATATCGATCAGTATCTACAGGGACCCCACAGTCGATAAGCCCGGGTTGTATGGGCTGTTCATAATGCGGGTTCTATTAATGCGGGTTTACCAGGCTCGACTAAGTTAGATGAAAATAGTCACAACAAATTAGTCCATCCGTTTGCAACAAAACATAACTTATTTTTTAACTGGCTCGAATATTCATTACAGGCGCATGTTTGCCCCAGATATCTTGTGGAGGAGAAGTTTTTTGGAGAGAAAGTCTTCATCCAAATGAGACCAGTTGTTTAAACACGCTATTCGATTCCTTCTTAATGAACGCTTTCGTCCGACTTAGTCGAACAGCGTAAACCCCTCATAAAGCGCTTGTAAAATACAGAGGGCCCAAAGGAAGTTACGAGAACAAGAACAGATACGACTGCTCGATGTTCATGTAACCCACCCCAAAACACTAACGACCCATTCTGAACAGGGTGCTCACAACGGCTGAAGTCGAGGCGGTCGTGGTGGAAAGGTTGAAATTACAGCTGAAGGTGAAATCCGTGTCGTAAGGGCTGGGCCCGTCGCAGGAAAAAACAGCCGAGACTCGGACAGTGTACGTGTCGGATCCCGATTGCTGCAATCAAATGTTTTTGTTTGTTTTACAATTTCAATGCAAGTGGAAAATAAAAGTCACGAGAAACCCCTGCAGCCATCAGAAGATTGTCCTCATGAACAAGCAGCAATTACTCCCTGATTCTGTCTGTCCTTACCAAAGAGATCTGCTGTGACCACTTCATTCAAGGCATTCAACCAAAGTGTAAATGTCCAGAATCTCGCATGGCACCCAAATTCAAATTAAATATCTCCAGAATAGTTTTTTTTCTGTTCAAACAGCATTCTGCTGATGTTCTGCGCTGACTCTGCTATACATGCGAATGCTTGAATTATTTTGCCTATCCGCTTTAAAAAAAACCACCGGAGCAACAACAACAAAAAATGTGGGGGAACTTATTTAAAGGAAAAAAAGCCTAACAAATGCGAAGAGCTTTCATAAAATTTTCTAGATGACTGGTAGGACACATTTAGAGTTAAGCCAGTTTGACCTTTCCCATGGGAAAGGAGAGGGTGATATGGAAAATGGGGAAGACAGATACGCGGCCAAAAAACCACGAATAAGAAATTGAGTAACGTGTACGTCTTTGCGTCAGTCAAAGCCCATGGGCAACTGCAGCACGGTGGTAACGGGTGGTTTTTGCCGATACAGAGGGTGACGTATTCGCATACCGTGTCCGGCATACGTACTTTTTCGTATTCGCCTATTCGCAGAGGCTGACAGTCGGGGTTTTTCTCTAGTTTCTTCCCAGCACCCTTCACCACCCTCTACCCTCCGTACCCTGTCATAGGATAGCCTTCTTCACTATGCACCCTAGGAACACCCCAGTCGCACGTCATCTCCACTCTCCATCGCCCACATTGGACAACATGAAGGTTTGCGTCATTTGGCAAACGAATAATGATTCCATAGACTGCAAAAATATGGAGTCTTATTTCATTTCCCACTTCAGCCACCATGGCACCTACTGGACCAAACAAAACATTAGCCCCCTCTCCAGCCGCATCTCTCCCCCAACCCCCTTTTCACCTTTGATCATCTCTCCCCTTACCCCCACCCCTTCTTTTCTTTGCCCCTATCCGATACCCCCTCCTATTTGCTGTGGGCGCTCTCGCCATTGTTCGGCAGTTTAACACGTGCCACCGATACTTGTACTAAGTTCCTCCTTCCTTCTCTACTCCGGCGCCCTGGCAGACCATCTTTCTTGCAGCTAAGTAAACTGTACTTGTTTTATTCGTTATCTCTTTGTGTCGTCCTGACGAAGGGGTAAGGCCCCGAAACGTCGATGTCACGTCTTGTTTTGTCCATTTTCGCTCGGCTAAGTTTTATTTGTTCTCACATTTATTTACTCCGAGCACCATTCACTTGTTTTATTTTCATTTTATTGTGATTCAGTTAGACTTTTTGTGAGAGTGAGGGAGAGAGCCATAAAGCAAAATGTATTTTACAAATATCTTACGACAACCCCGCAATCCGGGGACTGGGCGCTCAGCCCCTTGCTGAGATCTACGCTGATGACGTAAGGATCCACGTAAGTTCCGTTTCCGGTTGTGGTCCCAGCTCTTTTGCCGCACGTTGACCGCCGAGGGCTAGCGAAAAGGTCGTACGGGACTGCTGATGGGTTCGCGTAAATCACCTCCATTTTCAGCTCGCTGGTCTTGCAGCGCGGAAAAACTGTAAATCAAGAAAACTGGACTACCTCGACCTATACGTATCAAAATAAACCGCTGAAGTGTGAGCAACAGTCCCCCGCTCTCCCTGGGGAGACCCTGTATATCTCTGATCATGTTCCTCCGAAATCGCACGATTCAAGGAGGGCTGACATAGCTGATCACATCATTTCACAGCGTTAACAGCAGGTTATAAGAAAAAGAATCGATAATTTACTTTTCTTTCTTTCTTTCTTTCTTTCTACATATCTCATTTCCATTCTTTCTGTACTCTCTTAAAGTATCAGAGTCCGCAAGCAGCTAGTTACTTCATTTCAGGGCGTGACTGTGTGTGGGAGTCTCTTGAAGAACGAGTTGGGTTTTTTGGGGGCAGGGGGGAGGGGGGAGGGTGGGGATGGGTTGTTCTCATCCAGTTCTCTGACAGCTAGGTTACTGACAACTAAACTGTTGTTTCAAAACACAACCAACCCAAAGAAAACAACACAACACCCCCTTCCCACCTCTCTCTCTCACCCTCTCACACACACACACCTCTCTCTCACCCTCTCACACACACACACACGTGTCCATGTGGACTCATTCGAAGTCTGATTCTTTCTTTCCTCGTTCTGACGTCATAACATCTGAAGCTTTCACATTTCCGCAAAGGAATCTTGGCTTTTTTAACACAGTTTTTGTTAATAAGTTTATCCAGCAGATCCCGTCTTCACGTCGGTTTTGTATTAATGACACAATGCTAAAACAGATGTATAGCTTCTGGCACAAACTGCGGTGAGCGGACGCTTGCAGGCAAAACTCGTTTGCTAATTTCAAATGTGCAATTATTCCAGCACAATAGCTATCCCTAGCCATTTCGAGTAACCGTCACCATGGAACAGGGCAACAGACTCTCTTACACGCTCAGACAGAAGCATGCTTCTTCGGTTCAAGAAAGTAGAATAATAATTACAACACTGAAGTAACATTACTTTCGTCTTTTGAAACAGTGGTTTGATATTATCCTACACTAGGTGCTACGGACATAGTGAGCTATGGGAGAAAATGGTAATGCACAAGGAAAAAAGTTGAGAATCTCGCAAAAAGAGTTTATTTACAATTAAAGTAGCTTGGATATCAAAGGAAAAAAAATTATTTTAAGCGTATTAAAACCTGTGTGTTACAGCATTGTCTTTACCACGGAAGAAGAAAAATGTTTCTATTTAAGAACTTTCTGTAAATTGTAAGACCATTGAGAAAAGAATGATGAGAGCACTTACCGACAGCTAGCTGTTGTGAATGGACCATCTGTAATAGAAGAAGACAAGTTTTCTCTTCTACTCTGTTCATTACCATCGTTTTTCGTTTATTTCGTTTTATGCATTCTATTTTATTGTACTTTCTAAATGAATATTTTGTCAAAGTCTAAAAGAATATTTTGACACAACCCCCCCTCCCTCCCACAACACAACGGCTCATAGCTAACTAAACGAAAAGAAGATTCTAATTCTATTTCCTGACATTTCTTACAACTCCAACACCACAAGGGTATAATCTCCACTGGAACCTTTCTAAAATCTATAATCTTTCACGTTTCCCTTAAGATTTAGCAAAAGTAACAAAAACATATGGTGGCGACGGCATCGCGCGACATGCAAGTCTAAATCAGTCCAGCAAACCATCGTCTGTCAACCTACTGTTCACCCCACCCCACCCTCGCCCTTTCCTGCAAGACAAGCACTGTACAGGTGTTCAGAAACCAGGAACCGTCACATTTATTTATTCCTCCGAACAAAGTCCTCACGTCATGGCTATGTTGTAATTAAAAAAACCGAAGTTATTTTTTCATAAATATATGCCTTCCTAGAACCAGTTAGCTAGCTTTAACATTCATCTTGGACAAGATATGGCAGAAGAAATTAATGCTGTTCACTTACAGAGATGCCGAGCGCGGAGACGAACAAAATTAGGACTGCCATGGCCTTTACTGTTCAACATGAAACGAAAGTTTATTACCATACACTAACTGGGTAATGTTGTGAAACATTCAGCAATGAATTTATCTTCAAAGCAAGAAAAGTAATAATGTATTCAAGCGTATACACTGACTACAGGCAGGAAATACTCTTTCCGAGCAGAGAAAAGTTCACGGAGATCAGTGTGCCAAAGTACGTCCCGGAAAACCTCATGTTCGTTACCTGATTTCTCTCTTCTTGCGCTAAGCGTGACCAAGCAACGCCACTAGCTATCGCTTCTTTACTCCTCGCGGAAAGAGTACTTTTCTCCTGCAAGATGATTCCTTTTAATCCAGTGCTCATCGTGAAGACAAGACATAAAACAAGTCTCTTACACGTGGTCCAGTGGAATAAACTAAAGTATTAAACAGTAGATTGATGGAATAATAAAGACTGGTCTTGGAAACAGTATATGTGTATGTGTATGCGTGTTGTTGTTGTTGTTGTTGTACTGGTAGTGGTATTTAGTTTCCCGTTAGAGAGACAACTATACGTCCCCAAATAAGTCATTTTGTTTTACGCTTGCTACTCGGTTTCAATAGATTTCTAAATTAAGTTTTAATCAAAAAGCATTGTTCTGAACTCGAGACTTTTCGTAGTCTTAATCGCTGTAACACATTTGAAAGACCTTTTTTCTTAAAAGTAAGAACAGACTTAGATCAGTGAGTGATGTAATTAGATGAAAGAAAAAATGTATTCACAAAGAGATCGTTTTACTAACGTGATAACCTTGAAAATGTAAAATAAAGTATACCCTTCAGTTCAATAATCCGGAAGGGAAAATTAACACTTATGCTTTCGCTCATCTGTCTATTCTGGGGTGAAGGAACACAAATAGAATATCCCCTGTGTCTAATTTTTTTCTGTGGACTTTATCGGAGCAGTATTGGTCAACAAATAAACAAAAACGAAAGATAGAAAACCAGACGAAATTTTCAAGGGGAAAAACAAACCAAAAAAGATTTCGCCTGGCAAGTTTTCAAAGGATTACAGCTGATTTCGCGTACATTTCAGACTTTGATTCAGTGCCTACACTATATCGGCCACAGTGTTGATACCTACCGTCTGTAGCAACCTACCGTTTTTCTCATAGACTCCAGGATAGGTGTATGGAAGTCTTGTTACATCTGACCTCTTTTGACTAACGGTCGTCCTTAAAATATGGAGGATAGGCCATAAAAACAGTTTAAATTCCTTTACCTGTAATGCTCGTTTGTTCGTCTGTTATTTCAAAATGCCTTTATTCTCCTGGCCTATTTACAAAATCAGGCACTGTTTGCTGAGGACGTGCCCACTCATAGCAAAGGTTGATAACCAGCATTTGATCGCAATTTATGTGGAATACAGAGTTACTCCGCCTAGAACTGTTCCTATATGCTGCGATATGTTAACGTTTTCCTGTTAGTTTCATTTGGATGAGATATGCAACGTTATTTGTGAGATTATCTTCAGAATGAGCAGTCGCAGTCGTCTGTCAAATACGTGAATTCAGCCGTCAGTAGAAAGGCCCCTCCTCGTTGCTTCTCGCATTCTGAAAGACTTCGCGCTAGAGGGCCGAGAAACATAAACAACTGACAGCAAAGTGTCGTCTGCTAGATCGCACGTCTGTAAGGTCGAACGCAGCTCATTAGAAAGCCTGAGCAAACAGAATCAGCCTAACGGCTCTACATGAAGTGGTCACAACAGCAGGGCGTGCTGTTAGCTATGAAAATAAACGAGTTATCTTTCAAAGGGGTGTGTTTGCAAACGGAAGAAGGATAGAGATGCCTGTTAGGAACGACATCTTTGGTACCCTGTGAACTTGTCAGGTTTTCTCTAGCTCTGAATGTGAGCAGGAGTGGCTAACACAATGTTCTCCGATTGGAAGGGGATGGTTTTAATTTTTCTTCAGACTCAAAGATATGCCGGCTGATGTACACTGCACTGTCACGCACAAATTAATCTCCAGCTGAGAATGGTTCTCCACAGCGAATAGAAAACACTGTATGATATATAATTATCGTCACCTAGAAGCCACTCGATGTCATCTAATACACGCATTAAACCCCAAACGAGAGTGGCGCCGCTGTGTAACAGTTTGCTTCGCCGTACAACACTTACTCTGCACAGACGTGTGGTTCTCGTTGTTTTCGCATATACCCCACATAATCCCTTCCCTCTAACTAATCCTCCTGCCTGGCTTTTTTCTCTCATTTAAAATGTTGTGCTTAATGCAAGACAAGCAAATTTGTTTTTGAAGAATCTCTACCTTCTGAAGTGTTCATTTAGCGTATGACAGAATACGAAATAATTTTGTCTTTTTCACTTTTGAAATGTATTTTTCTTTGCCCAGATTTATTATTCTTGCGCAAAAATTAGACCTATATATCTTACTTGCATTTAGCTAGCTGCATGACAAGTGAGGGGTGGGGGTGAGATATGCCTGGAAAGCAGTTGTCCGTTGTTTTTTTCCAAATAACGCTTTGTCTTTCCCTAAATGAATTCGCAGCCAAAATACTTTACTGCCCTCAAAACATAGACGGCTGCCGCAAATGTGCGAGGAATTCAAATTTCTGGGCGCGAACAGAACCACTGCCTCCTGGGTGTTTATCTTTCACTTCTGTAGCGTATAGTCGGGGGTTCCACCTGCCTGCTGCTTGTGTACCTGTACTCCTTTGATGTTTTTTTTTACTTGTACTCTTTTGATGTTTTGAAACCGGATTATTCCTACAAAAGTTGAAGATAAATTCTCTTGATATATTCCTATTCGTAAATATGTATACTTGCTTGTGTTTTGGCTGGCTGGCTGGCTGGCTGGTTGGTTGGTTGGTTGGTTGGTTGGTTGGTTGGTTGGTTGGTTGGTTGGTTGGTTGGTTGGTTGGTTGGTTGGTTGGTTTGAATGAAGCCAATGGTCTTATGAGCTGCAGCATTAGCGCTGTCTCATAAAGCAGGTAAAGGGGGAAATACTTAAGAAAATTAAACCTCGTATTTGTTGTGTCCCTTGCAATTGATCCAATATGGCCGCGCTCAGCGGGGGTTTTCACATCTGAACCAAGTCGTGTCAAAGCAGTATTTTAAAAAAAAACTATGAGAGTCACGTGCATTAAACACTTCGTCCACTTTCCCAGACGAAATTCTCTCCAAGAAACTTCTCCTCCCAGAGAATCTGGTGAAAATGTGCCTGTAAAGAATATTCGATCCAGTTATTATACGTCAAGTGTTATATGGTTTTCCCATAACAGCTATCCTTTTTCACAATGAATTATTGGATGCTATGGTGTAGCAATCACCAGAAAAACCATTATCTTTGACATGCATGCATAATAAATCAGGTCTATGGTGTAGATCCCAGCAATGCATTGTGAAAATGCAGTTAGGAAAAAAGACCACAACCCTTGACTTGTGAATTTTGTCAAATTAGATTGTTTGTGGCAAATGGCAAAACTATTTTATTATGGCTGCTTCCATGTTTCAGTCGATTTACTCAAGCCGTGTACTTGTCCCATAAGAGTGCATAGAGGTCACTGTGCTGGGAGATGAGATTATTTCTTACATTTTCAAGTGGCGCTGATACTGTGTTGAAAGCAGGTTATACCTGCACTCAATGGTGATGAAGATATCCGAGACTGCGCCCCTACCCCCAGGACCCTTTCCCGTGGAGGAAATATTTCTGCCAGTCAAGAAGATACTCGAGGCTCTCTATGTCAACATACGTCTCTTTTGAATAGCTCTTTACCTGGGAATTTACCCGAAAGCCGACCGAGGAATTTAAAGGACACAAAACACGGTGGTGGTAAAGATGACAGTGTTAGACTGACGCAGAAAGTATAATAAAAGGACTTTTGAAAACGTGCTGCCTCTTGAGGAAATAATGGCAGAAGAGTTTTAAAAAACATTTAAAGACTCTTGAAAAATGTTTTCTTGAATATATATTTACATCCATCTTCTGCATACTCTCGGAGTAAACTCTATGAAATGAGTCATCCAACGTCGTGACAAAATAGTGACGGTATGAGTCGTTAGCACTAAATCACCTAGTAGGTGTGCACCTCTTGTGGACACGAATGGATCTCTGGGCATGACTCTGTGCGTGCGTGCGTGCGTGAAGGCGATTGTGTGTGTGTGTGTGCCCGCGCACGCGCGCGTTGTTCAGATGTGAACGGGGTATGACACAGCTGAAAGCTCCGCTTACGCAAGAAATTACTTCCAGGTCTGATAAAAGTGGGTGGGAGTGACCCGCGGATTACTAGATCCGTGAAGCGTGAATACAGCGCGAAATCAGGCCCCGAACAGTGTACGGAAAGAAAGGATCTGAACGTTGACCTTGCTGCAGCCAGGTAGACAAAGCAAGACGTGTTACCCCAGTTTTCTCGCTTCACGAACGCTGAGAAACACACAAGCTCGTCAGCAGGTAACACCAGGAAGCTTGACCTGTTGCCAACTTCAACAATGTGTGTAAACAATCCTGGTGAATGCTTTTTTTTGGGGTTGGCTTTTTTTCTTTTTGGCAGCTGTTGACGCTCTGATACAGCCTAGTGGCAAAAGATGTGTATGTTTATTGCTTGAGAAAGATATGCAGGAAACATTACGTTGTGTTTCGTTCCTAGTAAATGACGAGCATTAAGGAAATAGGAGTGTGTGTGAAAGAGAAAGATTTCGGTGCAGTTTGTACACGAAACTCATGTAGGATATGTTTCGGTTCGTCACATATGGTATTTGGAATGACAGTGTTTGGTTTGCTTGGGGAATTTTTGTTTGTACTGTGCATATGCGTGCTGTTATGTAATTGTGCATGAACATGCGTACAAACATTAACTGCAATGCGTATGAGATTGAAAGCGCTTTCACGTGTGTGAGAACTGTGTACATGTACAGGTGCATGTAAAAGTATGTTTGCATGCCTATGTGTATGGACAAATACAAGATTCTTAGAACAGAGACCTTGCCTTTTAAGTCCCACCTAGCTGTGTAACATAGAATACACAAAAATAAACATGTATTATCCTGTCACAACAATGCAACTTGTGGCCGTGTCGCCAGCCAGAAGTCAGCCTGGCTTCAATTCTGCTGTGGATTACTTGTAGATTGCTTGAGAAAGTGAACCACAAGTGGTGCTGGGAACCTGTGAAAAAGAAAAGAAACACAACAAAAATAATTGCCAGACGTCACCGTGTTACAAGCCGTGCATACTAGACAGTCATCTCCCCACCCACCGAACAGTCAAAGCTTTATGACAAACCACTAGTTGCTGTGCTTTCGATGGCGTGAGTCCCAGCCTAGCAGTCTTGCACGCGCCCCGGTGACTGAGAAGGGTCGGCAGGCGACTCTTACCACGTGCCCCCAAGCGTCCTGTGACGTCAGACCACACGGATCCGTGCCAGAAAAAAATGACTCCTCGATCGGGCATTTCCCAGACGTTGGAATGCACAGGTCTGGTGTGTTTGCATTTGTAACTTTCAGTCTTCGCCCCTGCGTAATCTGCGGAGGTCTGAACTTTGCTTGGACCGATCTGATCGATAAATCAGAAAGACCCAGGGACCTTGGAATTTGATGCACAGGCAGTAATCCACAACAGAATCGAAGTCAGGGTTACTGCTAGCTGGTGACACGGCCACAAGTGGTGTTGGCTGCACAGCGCTGAGACCCATTCTAGCAGCAGCAGGCGCAAAGCAGACGAAATGTGTCGGAAACACAAGCTGCTGAAAACACGGAGAAGAAGCATTGCCGAGGATGTGAACGTCTGCAACTGACCGCACATCCTGCACGTGAGGCGCATACTTCGCCATCTCAGCCCGACCTTGGATAGGTCAACTCTGTGCTTAGGTCAACTCAACTCTGTGCTGTGGGAACAGCGTCCACTTTCAGTTTACGGTAGGGTTTTCTCTTTGGGGGGGGGGGAGTTGGGGGAATGCAAACAACGGTGCTGTGTAACCTTTTTTTCACGCTAAGATGTGTCCTAGTGCGTAGCGTATCTCTTCTATATATATATATACACGCAATTCCGGGTTCTTTTTTCCCTCGGCCACTCAGTACAGTAAGTACTAGCTTATGTGCAGAGCTTAAAATATGTTCTGGTGTTACTCTGAAGTGTTTTTATAGCACGGATCTAGATTTACGGTTTCGTTTGACAAGAAACTGGCTTGTTTCAGGCACATTTGGGAATTTTAGGTACACTGTTTACAGTTGTCTCCCTTCTGCAAACGTGGGCACAGACTTGGTGTTTACAACATTATTGTCTTGTTTAAGGAAATTGGCTGCTGGGTCTTTTCTCAGAGGTCTGTAGTGAACACTGTTATCGAATTATGTCAGTCTCACTGGACTGTCCACGTGTTGGTGCTCTCTTGGCATCTCTCTCTTTCTCACTTCCCCCCTCTCACTCCCCCCCCTCAATCAGTAGACCACGCACACGCGCGCGCGAACACACACACATACGCACGCACACACCCTCTCTCTCTCTCTCTCTCTCTCTCACACACACACAAGGCAATGAGTGCATGCATTTCTTGTTGCAGACTGCAATTGCTGCTGACGAGAGATTAACAGAGACCTGGTGAGAGCGGGTGATGGTAGAGAAAAGGACATGGGAAGGGGTAGGAACTGGAGACGGGAAGGGGGCAGGAGAGGGAGGAAGCAGTAGCAACAGTGTCAATATCTTGCACCTCGATCGATTCATCGCCAGCAGCGGATGGGCACCAAAGCTCCTGTTCGCTTGCGAAGAGGGAAAGCACCAGGTGAATAGGTGCGGCGACAGAGTGCCAGAAGGGGCCGCAACTGCACGGGTTTTGGTCCTTCAGCGTCGGCCAGCAGTTTTGTACGACGGCTTGGGGCTCTTGTGCCGATGACACTCCTCAGTGCTGAGCGCCGCTAACTTACTGTTGGCTGGGGGAAGTGCTAGCAATAGTTTGTCGGATTCTTGACGCTGTACAACTCTTGAATGGAACTTTATTTATTTATTTACAGATCATACTATCCTCGCAGCTCACGAGGTTCGTTGGCGAGTTCCTGAACACCCATCCGTCACATTCCCATCCTCCTGCGTAATGAGGCGCTGGTGGGTCGTGTCCAGTGTTCGGGCCGCCTGGATGGCGTTTCTGCTAGTTCCTGCTGACCACGTAAGTCTTTCCTCCAAAGTCCCATCAGATATAGTTAAACTGATCTGTTTAGTAAGCAGATTTAACCATATGCCTCCTATATAGTTTCAAGTCCAGAATTAAGGGCCTATAAACCCTTTCTGTCTTTTTTTCCGTCCACATGTGCGGAGTGTCATCACAGACCTTACGTATATGCAAGGTCTGTGGTGTCATGTAGGCTTGTTCACATCCTTGGTACTTGTAGCCAGAGGTAGACTGCTAGATATATTCACAAACCACAGACAGGTGTATAGATGTACGGACTGTGCACATAGAACATACTTCAGTAGTTAAGCACGCGGAGGCCTACATGTAGTCGCAATGAAGAAGTGTTACAGAAACGTTTCAGATAAAGTCCCTCATGCCGAACTACGTGATCTGCCATACTCGCGAGCATTCACTTCCAAAGACGTTCTCACCTGTTTGTGGCTGTAGAGATGCGTGGCTAACTTGCCTGATTCGGCATAACTGTACAATTCTGCCCGGCTGCAAGGTCATAACATTGTTATTGTATTATCTACACACAGGCATACAATCTCCACACAGTGCTGCTCTCATAATTTCACAGGGTGCGGAGGTGTGTGTTTGTGTGTGTGTGAGAGAGAGAGAGATCCCCCTTTGATGTCTGAAACCGCCGTTTAGCTCTCAGTGCTAGCTCTTAAAGATCTAGCATTATCGATCAGCCAAGGGCAGTGACGACACACTCCCACAAATTCCAGTGAAGCGTTGTTTATTCTTCCTTGAACAAATCGTCAAACAAATCTCCCAAAAACAGCATAACTCTGCATATTAATGAAAACAACATAACTCTGCATATTAATGAAAACAACATAACTCTGCATATTAATGAAAACAACATAACTCTGCATATTAATGAAAACAACATAACTCTGAGTGAGAATGGCTGTGCTAATTTCTTATTATTCAACACAGAAAAAAGTACGGTCACGTGACCCTCGAACCCTTTCCCGAGAAATCTGGAAAGTAACTGTGTCAACTCGCTTGTCAAAACTATCCCTTACCCCCATCCCTCCGCGCGAAGAATAGTTTAGAAATGTGACAATCAAACGTGAGAACATATAGCACAGAAGGGCAACATCAAAGCACAGCGGTCCCAAGCCGAACAAGCAAATGTAGATTTAATTCCGTAACACCAACAGTTATATCACATAAATGCACATATCAACAGTGCGAATTACTGTATCTAAAACGTATGGATATTGGAATTTATGGCAAGGTACAGAACATAGATATGCAACAGTAATTAGTGCCTACATTGCAGTACAATATTTACCTAGTAAATTACCTTTCTGTATGACATATTTGAGCAATGCCCTACAATCCCACAAAAGCTGTCCCCGCCATTGACGACTGCGTGACTAATTTTAGTTAGAAGTTGCAAACTATGCTTTGCTTTTATTCTTAAGATTGATCTGGACTTCCCTTTTGCACACAACAGTATGCACCACTGTCGCAGCTGCCCTCCCTTACTGGAAATTTGTGGGTAGCCTGGCTGGCCCCGAGCCCTGAGCTGCTGGACCCCCCCCCCCCCCCCCCCCCCCCCCCCCC
>SMGT01000958.1:304393-314870 GCA_004794575.1 Lanistes nyassanus | reverse complement strand
CCCCCCCCCCCATGCACAGGCTGCTTTGTGAATCCAACAAATTACGTCATTTCGTTTCAGAAGTTACTGCTGATGTAATCTGGACTCCTCCTGCTCCTCCTCCCCCTCGCCTTCATCCTCCTCCTCCGTTGCTGCCGTCATCATGCATATTGCCCCGAGGCGATTTCGTCCAAGAAATGAAGCAGTTATCTGCCCCTGTGCCTTGTTGCATTCTAACGCATATTTCACGGATACTGCCCTCTGCGGGCCTGAACGTGCCCTTGTCTACAGGATTACGGTGTGGGATGGAAAGGACAGTTGTGGGATGGAGTGGAATTGGGGAAAGCAATCCTGACATGTGTGATATTACCGAGACGTGGGGCAGGCTGTTCGTGTGAACTCCCCCACCCTTCCCTCATACAGCTGCTGATATTTGTAAACTGAACGTCAACGATGGCATTTCACTCTGGTCGTGGTGAGAACGAATTATGGAAACATTTTTTGTAGACATGTCCGACGCAAAATTTTTGATTTAATTTGTACACCTGCTTTTTTCGACATAAGCCACGCGTGTGAGGCTGGATGTATAAAAATATTCTTCGTTTTTGAAGACGGGGGCATTAGTGTGAAGGAGACAGTGATGTCTTAAACAGACATAAACAAGTTGCATCGGTCGGGATAACCTGCTTTCTGTCTCTTGTCGAAATTTCAGCTAATAGAGATCCGACTACGTGAGGCCTGCTTTATGTCCATCCCCGAGTCGGATCTGGAAGAGGGACGGTAATGAGTGATCTGCCCATCTAAGTTAGCCAGTCGGTTACAGGTTCATCTGCGAGACTCGCCAGCGTGAAATGAGACTGCAGCAAGCCATAATGGTCAGAGCAAGGAAAGAAGCGCGATGAATAGAGCAAGCCTAAGGAAGAGAAAACAGTAAACAGTTGGAAGGCCGGTGTTTTCCGATACGTCGATGATGTTCTCTGGGGAGTGCTGACGACTGCCAGCACCGCGCCTCACAAATTGACCAGCTTGCACGCGCTTAAAACTGGTCCGAGCGGCCTTTTGCTACCAGCTTGCATCATTATAGTATTAATACATGCGCAAACGCGGGTGTACGCCCGTACAAACACCGAAACGCCCGTACAAAAAGCGCCAATGTAGACATATAGGCAACATCAAGGAAGGAGAGGAGATGTTTTTGTAACAGTTTCGCTGTCTCCATTTCTTCTTTCTGTGCTGTCGATGATGGAATCGCGTTTACGGAAAGTTCTTCTACAGTTAAGGACAACGTAATCCTTGTGACTAAATTAATTTATATATATATATAGTTCGTGGTGATGGGATTTGCAGTAAACGAATGCTATTCCCGAGACATCATCACACCCCATATAACTTTAAAAAAAGAAAAGAAACTTGTAACTGTAAGGAAAAATCTGTTCATATGTATACTTCATAAGCCCTTAAAGTTACTAAAACTTATTTCTGTAAAAGTTTTTTTAATTATTAAAATACTTTGTCGCAATCACAGACTGAAAGGGGTGAAAAACACTATGGAGGGACGGGAAGGATAATGAGGCAACTTTATAAGAGAAACACCAGAAAGATTACGGTGCTGTTGGGATGATAGACCCCCTCGAAGCATGTAATAACGTATAGAAGGAAGTGACGTAAACGATGACGAACAGAAATGAAGCGACTTTCTGTCTTCTGCTTTTTACACACACACACACACACATTGTGTGTATTTAAACGTAAAAAGCACAAGGAAAAATTGCGTCATTCCTATTCGTCATCTTTTACGTCACTTCCTTCTACACGTTATTACAGGATTCGAAGGCTCTATCATCCCAACAGCACGGTAAATTTTCTGTTGTTTCTCTTATAAAGGTGCTCATTATCCTTCCGATCCATCCCTGAGTCTCCTGGTAACTACAGTCCTCATCACTGTGTTTACACACTATGGGATGGTTCCATCTAGCAGACGTAAGTTCATGTAGTTAAGGTACTTTCAGACTGTTCACTCTCGGGCAGAAGATGAGACGGGTTAACTCCAGTTCGTTAATCCGGTTCTCGCTTGAACCAACACAAACGCTCGAATATAGATAGGGCTTCGTTTTCCTATGATGTTCCTCTGTCCGCTAAACAGGCATTGACTGACTATAATTGATTTTGTACAGAGGCGTGGAAGGTTCGGGTCGTCACCAACCCCTTTTTTTCAAAAACTGAGAAGTATTTTTATTCTGAATGTCAATATAAAGATTGTTTTGTGTTTCCAATACAGACTAGAATTTCCTTTTGTTCTGACAGGTTCGAGCTCTGGACTGTCTTGTCTCAACCAACGAACGGATCGTTCAAGTTGTGTAAGTGTACTGCTATTGACATACGAGTAAAGGTTTCCATAATATCAGTTATAGGTGTATCTGTATGCGGGTGGTGTTTTTACCGCAGCTTCCGTTTGTGTACGTGTATTATGCGCATTATGCTTTCATAAGTTTGTTGTAGTTGAATCTATGTGCATGTACAGAAATTTTTTTTTTGCTGTCAATTTTGTGAAAGTATCTGTTTATTGACAAGAATCGGGTGCTACCTGTTTTGTGTAACACTTTCTGCAGTTTCAGTTTAAATGCTTGTTTTCCACTTTCAATGTTTCCAGTTACAGTCCAAACTTTTGTTGGTCAGCTTTTCTTCAGAAATGTGCAGATCATAAGCCTGGTCTGTGGTTATTTGAAGAGGGCTTTTAAGAAGAAGTACACAAAATGAAATATGTGTATCATGATGACTATCGCTGTATAGAATGACTGCTATATCTGTGTACCTGAGCCAGTCACAGTAATTAAGTTTTTGTAGGAAGTGCTGTTTGTTGGTATTTCCACCCGGCTTGTGTGCAGGTGCGGCCCTGTGGAAACATGCTGCGGCCTGCAGTGCTGTGCGACCACCGGTCACTTTTACACGCACTGGTATTTCTGGTTGGTATAGTCACACTGGGTGTGTATTGTGTGAGAACTTTGTTTTGTCACTCCCATCACAATCGCATGTGGACAAATGGATGCAAAAGTACGTAAATACACACATAGAATCACACGAACGCACACATATTTAGAGGCACATATACGCATGCGCTCACATGTGTATGTTAAAAGAAACCTGTTACTGCTGTAGTGGTTCACTGTTACTAACTTTCGATGTATTCGTTTATTGATACAGCAGGTTTCCTTCTGGCTTCATCTGCCTGTACAGAAATCAAGTCAATACATGTCACCTGTCCGAAATACACAACAGACCTTCCGAAACTTTTAATGTGAGCAGCTAGAATTGAACTCACATGCACCTTGCCTCTATAATATGTGTCGCTTGGCATGTGTGTGTGTGTGTGTTAATGTCGGCAGGCTTGCAGTGAGCATGCTCCTTTTTGTCGTTATCATCTTCGCCGTGTCGGCGTGTCGTCACTTCCGGAAAGAGCGATTGCTGGCTAGACACTTCTGGACAAATTCCAAACCAGTTAACCACTGGAGAAACTGTCACACACTGGAAGGTACTTGTCCTCTCACACACACACACACACACATACACCAAGTCCATCTCTAGAACAACTTTGATTTACAGTTAATGTAACAGAAAAGATTTTTCTTTCCTCTAGCTAGAAAATATTTCCCATTTTACTGCGATATTGTGATCACATTTTCAGATATGTCCCCCCCCCCCCCCGTAACCCTGTTCGTGCTCGCGTTTGTGAGTGTGTGTCCTTGCGTTTGTAAGTGTGTGTGCTTGCGCAAGTGCGTTTTTGTAAACGCCGGACTACCGGTTAACCGGAGCAGCTACTTAACTAGGGACTATCCTTAGGCCAGAAATAAAGTTTCAGGTAGCATAGGCCAAAAACATAGAATAGGTAGGTGGGTTTCATTTTTTATTTTATTGTTTGTGTGCTTGCGCCCTTGAGCGTGTGTGTGCGTGTGCGTGAGTGCGTGCGTGAGTGCGTGCGGTTTTTTTTTTTTCTATCGGGGAACAAAATTGTTAGGATCGGCGGAAATCTTAGTGTCAGTTGGGTGACCACAAAAAACTTTCTTTGGTTAATTGTTAAGTGAAACTCCTTATATTAGGGGTTTACACCGGACAAATACAGAAATGCGTCCCAGTTTGCATGTGGCCTGATTTGGAGAACAAAAGGGTTTTATATCGAACCGGATCGTGTCCGCCTCTATCTTGAGCGCTTCGTTTTAGCTGGCTAAATCCTCAGTACACACAGAAGGGGAAGGAACATTATTTCTGTGTCACAGAGACCTTGCCATCACCCGTGCTTCTAGATCTGGAAGCGACCGGCACGAGCAGCAGCGACTTGGAGCAGATGTGCACGGATCTGCTCCCCCCTCCCTACACCTACCATCGCTGCAACAGCATGGCCAGCATCCACACCACGGACAGCGAGCACGGCCAGCTTCCTCCCTCCTACAGCGAGGTTATGCTGCACGCTCTCGCAGACGACGACACGGTCATCAAAGTCCTTCCTCCTGATTCGCGGAGCGTCGCCCAGATCTGACAGGACGACGTCAGCAAACCCCGGCCTGGGGGAAGTGGATAGAGTCCACTGTGTATACTGCCTTGGTATTATGAGACAGAGGCGCTGCGGTGGCTGCTTGCTTATCCTACAGTTACCCTGGAATGCGAACCCTGCTCTGCCAAAAACTGAGGAAAGATTCGTTATTTGAAACATCCTATCATTCCATCGATGAGACATATGTTGTAGATATTTTAGTGTATTTTTAGATTTTGTAAAAAGACTATCAATTGAATAATATATGTATATATGTTCAGGGTATTACGCATTGACAAGTCTTTTATATATATATATATGGAAACGTGATAATTACCCGAGAGAACACAACTCGGCTGCGCGCCGGCTCGCTAGCTCAGACATGGCACTCGTACACTAAAGCCGGTGCTACTGTGTGACCGTACATACATAGCTGTAAAACTGTGTGGATATTAGTCTCGTGTCACTGCTAATCTGTTATGCTGTACTACCCTGTGGTACGTTTTGGAAAAGGACCAAACGTTTTCAAATACAGTCTTGTTCTCATTAGCAGTTAGTTCCGCGGAATGCATGCCGAACAAATGCTGAAGCGTTTCAGAGATCGTTGAGAAAGATGCAAAGAGAAATTCGTTAAAAACTGCTTGGCAACTCTTTTTATTGATTGCATCAGCCAGAATGCCATCGCGCTCTCGATCAGGCAAACGACTCCCTGCCTCGCGTGTCCGCCTGACCCACCTTGGGGTTATATAAGATCCACAGTCACACATCTCGTACAGAAGGGGTGAGCGGGAGGGGAAAGAGAGGAGAGAGAGAGGTCCAGTTTTTTTTCCACAGAAACGAGTAGATAAATAATGTAAAATATGCAACTCTAAATAAGGGCAGCTTCCTGCTAGACTTTCGCTTGAACACCTGAACAAAACAAAGAGCCATGTGCTCAGCATCGATTGACTGTTCAGACATTCCAGTCTTTGTTGCATTAGATGCAGCAGCCTGTATGCACGGCAGAAAAAAAGACAAACATAATCTCTCGGATCGGTCCTGCTATCGCCTGCCCCTTTTTTTTAACTGTTCGTGACTGCACTCTCGACCGCGTGAACCGAAAGGAGATGCGCTGTTGTGAGCATTGCAGATGAACTGCAGCACTGTCCCATGGTCGCAGCCCTAGTTTTGCAATCCTGGAAGCGTCTCCACCTACAGGCCATGATACGTCTATTCGCCCTCCGAATGTTGACAAGCTTGCAGTACTCGCAATAGCTGTGTGCGCCGCCGTGTAGCAGTCATTGCTATTTTGGGATGACATGGGCTGTACTGTACCGACTGACTGGCTTCGATTGCCTCCCAGCCCACGTCACTGTTCTTAGGTCTGCCTCCCTCCACCCACACATTCTGTGTTTCCACCGCTTTCCACTGCAGTGCCTGTCTGGGTTTTATTTTATTACCTATAGCTATTACCTATAGCTGCATCTACACAAGCGTGCAATCCTCTGTTATTATGCAATATTGAGGTTTTATTATTGGCATTTTCCAACATTAGGCAGGCCATGAGCACCTCTGAACATAAATGAACCCGCATGGGCAGTGGCTGAAAAAAAAGCGCAGATTAATACACTTCTGTCGGAGAGAAAAGCTCATCTCTCAAGAGGCAAAACACGGAAGTTTATGATGAACCCGCATGGGCAGTGGCTGAAAAAAAGCGCAGATTAATACACGATAGCTCCCTTATGTGTCTCACCTTCTGGGTAGTCAGGGCCGGTAACACAGGCTACCATGGACAAGATCTAAATATTAGAGACCAAAAAAAAATCCATGGCCGGTAGAATTTAAAAAAAAAACCCACACATTCGGAACATGTATCAGTACTGTGTAAACTGCGTCATGGCCCGCCGTCTACAAGGAATTCCCGTTTTGTGACAGCTCCGTTTAGAGTCGTCTTCTAGACGACTGAGCAAAACACTCGCGAGAAAACTATAGGACTATACGTTGTCTGGCGCCACTAAAATGTAATTTTAATTTTATTTTATCAAAATCTTGTAAATTTTGTCTGACAACGTATAGTTTTTCACTTCTACATCTGCGATTAGCAGCACTTTTGCCGGCAGTGCGCCTGAAACTGCTTAATGTCCATAGTGACAACCTGTATTTTCACTTCTGTCGGAGAGCAAAGGTCATCTCTCAAGAGGCAAAACACGGAAGTTTATGACGAACTGCATTCTGAAAAACTGTCACTGGATCCATGAACTTCATTGTTGTATGACAGTTGAGACAATTGATTGCATGAACGTTTTCATAAGGGGGGAGGAGGGGGGTGTGTTTTAAGGTTGCAGACTGCTTTCGAAATGCCATTTATTTTTCAGCTGAGTTTTAAATAATATACTGCATTCTTTTGCATTTGTTCATGTTTTTACTGACTGTAGCATAGCTTTTGTTGTGTTGCAGTGTGGATGCAGGTGATAATTTATTTGAAGGATGTTGAGGTGTGTGTGATAGGACAGTTTGTCAAAAACTTTTAAAGTATTTTTACAAAATTAGTAATAGCTCAGTTATATTTTGTTGCATTGACTCATCATTGATAATTGTAATTTTATTAAATAAATGTAATTTTCATAGCTTTACCGCCACGTGTCAGTCTGAAAGTCAGCAGGCATGTCCATCCATCTGTGTGTTCCAAAATCAGGTGTGAGTAGCAAGAAACTGTTGGGTTGCACATACACGGTGCAAGCGGGTTGTACGTTGTGAATCCAAACCTTACATGATCTCAATCTTAGTGTCAAGAAATTCTCAATCCAGCAACTAGTCAGCGAAATTCACACACACACACACAGTAAGCGAAATTCACACACACACACACTGTCACGGAAACGACCCCTCACTAGCGTTCCCGTGACAAGCAGATAGAAACTTTTAAATACAAAATGGCGACATCTCCATTCACTGTCTCCCAGTGTTGCCGTAATGTAGCAAATTTGGTAGAACAGCATTGTTAAACACAGATTAGTTCATTCATTCAGAAGTTGTAGTAAATTCCCATGCATTTTACATGCCACACATGATCTTTTATTAAAGGGCTTTCTTTTAATCAATACGTTCTATACTTTCTATACATGAATATCTAGCACAACTTGACCCCAACGCACTTATTTCCCGCTCTAAGATCAACGTGTAGATTTCGCACCGAATTAGCTCAAGGTCTCGCATCCTAATTTAGTATCAAGGTCTTTAGTGACGCAAACCTGCTTCGTACTTTCGCGCCAAAATCACTCAAGAACATGCAAGCTAAGCAGTTTCTTCTAGGACCTTCTATTTCTAGAAGCTTCTACAGACGACCAGACACGTACACCACTTGTTACACCCAATCACAGATAGGCACGTGTCCACGTGATCGCCAAGACGCGTGGAGAGAGAGCGTCCTGTATCGCCAGTCACAAGAGAACCATCGAAGGAAAAAGACGTAGGTAGAGATCTCCAGAAAGGCGAAGTTGTTGGCCTGAAGCACCAGGCAGAGTAGTCTTCGTAGTGTCCTGCTTACCTAGTCAGGATAGTTAGAAGTCCCCTAGGGAAGGGGAAAGTCGTTTAACAGACTAAGAAGAGTCTGAAAGTCGTTTAACAGACTAAGAAGAGTCTGAAAGTCGTTTCGCAGACTAAGGAGAGTCTGAAAGTGTTAACAGACTGAGGAGAGTCTGTGTGTATGCCAGAGGGCATTAGTTCTCCCGCCAATGGTGGCGGAACGTATGTACCAAGGAGCTAGGGTACTTTGATATCAAGACTGTCGTCTTGAAAGCTTGCCTTTGTCGTAACCGGTGTTAGGAGACCCGGTAAATCGTCGAATCGTTGCTGTCCTCCTAGGGCTGTTTCTCTCCAAGGGCAAGACAGCAACGATTCGATACGACTTTCAGACTCTTCTTAGTCTGTTAAACGACTTTCCCCTTCCCTAGGGGACTTCTAACTATCCTGACTAGGTAAGCAGGACACTACGAAGACTACTCTGCCTGGTGCTTCAGGCCAACAACTTCGCCTTTCTGGAGATCTCTACCTACGTCTTTTTCCTTCGATGGTTCTCTTGTGACTGGCGATACAGGACGCTCTCTCTCCACGCGTCTTGGCGATCACGTGGACACGTGCCTATCTGTGATTGGATGTAACAAGTGGTGTACCTGTCTGGTCGTCTCCAGAAGCTTCTAGAAATAGAAATTTCTAGAAGAAAACTGCTTAGCTTGCATATCCTTGAGTGAAATTGGCGCGAAAGTACGAAGCAGGTTTGCGTCACTAAAGACCTTGATACTAAATTAGGATGCGAGACCTTGAGCTAATTCGGTGCGAAATCTACACGTTGATCTTAGAAAGAAAAACGCGGGAAATAAGTGCATTGGGGTTGTGCTAGATATTCATGTATAGAAAGTATAGAACGTATTGATTAAAAGAAAGCCCTTTAATAAAAGATCGTGTGTGGCATGTAAAATGCATGGGAATTTACTACAACTTCTGAATGAATGAACTAATCTGTGTTTAACAATGCTGTTCTACCAAATTTCCTACATTATGGCAACAACGGGAGACAGTGAATGGAGATGTCACCATTTTGTAGTTAAAAGTTTCTATCTGCTTGTCATGGGAACACTAGAGGGGGGGGGGTCGTTTCCGCGACACTCAGGTCAATGGTTTCTACACCAAAGGATGACGACGCTATGAAATAATGTGAATAACTAGAGAAATCTACCGAGGGAAAAGACTCTCATACTCTGACACGTTCGCTCAGTCTCACACACGCAAAACACTACTTGCTCAAGAGCCCCCACCCTCGTAAAACACACAACTGAAGCGAACCGTTATTCAACATATATTTCAAACACTAACTGACTCGACAACATCAAAAATATCTACAGATTGTTTACAAAGAATCACCTTGCTCGTGTCTAGGGTAAGACGCTGACTGATTACGTCATACCACCAGGTATCAGACAAAGAAGATAATCGAATACGAATACGAATACGAATGTTTATTCTTAAGGGCCATGCCCCCTTAGAAGGAAGTGTACAGACTTTCAAAATATATAAACTTTTAAAATATCATAGGCTACAAGGGTGGTCCAAAATGCAAAACATGATCAATAAAATAACCATAAACTATGATAATGCAATTTCTCTAGCCTTGAATGCTTTATATAGGAAAATACAAAATGCTTTAACAATATCGGGGTTAGTGGCAGACATCAGCAAGAACAGGCGGAAGATATTTGGTGTTTCATAGTATTTGCGGGCGATAAAACGTAGTCTTAGGTGCTCAAGAAATGGGCAACTTAGTACAAAATGCACTTCGGTATCTTCAGATTCCTTACACAGCGGACACAGCAAATTACCTGGTACAAAGTTACTGAATCTATGAGTATGTGTCATCAGGTTGGATACACCAAAACGGAATTTAGTCATTACACATTTTATATGCCTGTTAAGGTCTAACTCCAGATATGCGGGGACACAATAATGTAGCGGGTTACAAAACAGTCTGTACAGAGAAAATCGGTCACTTTCATCCACATGTTCATTCCACTTCTGCCACCTGCATTTAATCAATCGCTCCTTAAATACACGTAGAAACTCACCCACACCACGTACACCTTGGTTTGCCCACACAAATACTGAAAGAGACACCTTTTCATATTTGACACCCAGTTTGTTTTACCCCGTTCGTCCAAACCATGCAGCATTAAATAAGCTTTCTTTGGTAGTCTGTCTGAATCCATCTGGGCCACCTTCAACCAAAAACGTACACAACTGACAGCTGAATTTATAGTAACAGGGTACCTGTTTAACTCTTTATACACAAGGTCGTTTGGGGTTCTTATGTCCACACACAAGAATTTCTTTAGGGCGAAGAGGTGCACTTTCTCAAAATACATAGCAGCTTTATCTAACCCCCCTATTTCTGAACCGTATTGCATAATTGTCTGAATCTGTGAATCAAAAAGCCTACAAAAT
>SMGT01000958.1:290794-302037 GCA_004794575.1 Lanistes nyassanus | reverse complement strand
TCCAGCAAGGATTTACCAAACCCATTTATTACCTTATCTTGAGAGTTTCTGTTTAGATTATCATATCCGTGACTCCTGGATGGATTGTCAACAAAGTCAGCATCATCTGTGACCAGTTGTGAAATGTTTGATGTGCGGCCATTTAAGTCTCCAGACAGGATCACAAAATAATCATTATCTATGAGAGCGTGATCAATCAGACAGTTTTCTAGCATACCTATGCCGTCCCCCTCCACTCCCACAGAGTCGTAATACCGTGAACCCTCCGGTGGCGTATACGCACATACATACAACACATCCTTCACAACACCAAATAAAGTTTTATCAATCACGAACAGGAGAAAGTTACCCGTAACCCTATGTATCTGCTTAACAAAGGGCGAAAACTCCTTTCTAATCAAACAAACAACACCACCGGATGGCCTACCTGCAACAGAGAGCTTCTTCGCTGGTTGACAAAAAATATTATGGTCTGGGAAAACATCAACATTAAGAGTTTCGATGAAGGTTTCAACCAAACAGACGAAGTGGAATGATGATACAAAAGAAAGGAAGTCTTGGTCAAAACATTTTGACATCAGACCGTTCACATTCCAGTGTAAAAAGGAGAAAGCTCTTTGTTTGTTTATGTTACTTGCGGGCTTGTCCACAGTCGCGTCGTGATAAGCTCCGAGCCCAACAACGCGGTCACAGCCCCGTGCAGGCACGCTTCGAGCACAGTCTGTGCTCACCGGTGCGTGGAAGCCGTCAAGCGAATCACAACACGGAGCGGACACAGAGTCTAGCCTTTCTCTAACCTTACACGGGCCATTCCTATCACGTGGGTTCCCATCATTGCGTTCTGCCAGCGTGACGGTGGCTGTTGATGTAAATAACGGGCGGCCGCTTTCCTATTTTTTACACATTAAATTCCCTGCATCGTCCAGCTTGTACCTGCAACCATCAATAATAAGGTGGTCAAATACCAGGGCTGCCTTTTTTCCGTTTGATCTTGCATCTTTGAGATGCACATTCAACTTCTTTCTAATGTCCCTTACTCTCAGCGAGAAGTCTTCATTGATGAAAATGTCCGAACCTTTGAGTTTACTCCGTTGTTTCAAAATTAATGTTTTATCTTGAGTAAGAAGGGAGAGAGAGTGTGAGGAAAAATGAGTGAAAGAAGAGATACGTTAAAAAAAACCCACAGAAAAAGAACCAAAAAGTCAGTAAAGCGCACGCAAGGATGCACAAGCACAATCACTCACGAACGCAAGCACACACACACAGAATGGTTTGATTGGGAAACAGCGACCATGAGTAAGCCCATACGCGGAAGGGAGACTATCTATTGATCATTTCAACTCAGGTTTTCAATGTTTAGTTCCCCTTAATTTGTTAACTAAGACGTCTTGGCTTCCTCCCTCCGACCCCTCGTCCTCTCCCTACCTCGTCCCCACTGCCCCCCCCCCCTCACTCATTCCGCCTCTCCCCTTTCCACCTCGTCGTCACTAACCACTTTCCGTTCTTTGATTTCAGCCCCATGCACACGCTCCCACGCACGCACGCACACTCCCACGCACGCACGCACGCACGCACGCACGCACGCACGCACGCACGCACGCACGCACGCACGCACGCACGCACGCACGCACGGATTATTTGAAAAGGTACTTGTGCACTTTCATCATTAGGGATTAAACACATAGCACTCCATCTGGACTCAAGAACTGACGTGTTTTTCCCAGAACGATTCAATGCTTTTTTCAGCGTCTTTAAAAAGTTTTACTGTCACATCATGGTCCGTTAGAAACGCTTGAACTGATTTCTTTCAGCTCAGAAATAAATGCTCCATGAAATAAGCTTGAGGATAAGACTTGTCTCATTAAGTGTGGCTTCCTTAGAGAACGAAAACCAGACAGATTGTAAATGGGGGGTGCAGGCGTGAAAAGAAGACACAGTGAATGAAGGAGACAGAGAAAAGATGTCTTTATGTTCTTTTGATGAGGAGATAAAAGTTTAGGATCCTCTTTATCCGTTAATTTCCGACTGGCAAAAGTTTGAGGATCTTATTTAACGAAGTATATTGTTCAAATTTCCTTCTTAAAAGAGATTTTTGAAATTTTTTGATATTTTTTTTAAACTAATAAAAAACAAGCGAGGGCCGAGAGTTTATAAATTATAAATAAAACAAGAAGTACTTGAAACGTCTGCATACGGTTCCTTGGAGCGTTTCAAGTACTTCTTGTTGTATTTATAATTTAACCGCTGGGCCCTCGGTTGTTGTTTATTAATTATAATTTACACAATGAAGATTCCATGTAATTGTCCTATGTTGTGTTCGTCTTGGATCCTAATTGTCACTAATAGCTTAGTGAGCGGGAAGATTACATTTACTAGGGATCCTCTGTATGCACACGTTGTTTACCGAGGGTTAGCTGTTTGAAGACTAGCGTCGTTATAAAGAAAGGGTTGGCAGATCTTTTCAGGGAATCTGCCAGGTCCCTTTCTTTCGACCCTCTCTTTGCTACGTGTTTAGGTACGGTAAGCTCCCCTAGTCGCATGCGTCAGCATACGGTTACTTTGATCGTTTCAAGTACTTCATACTTTTTTTTTATTCAGCAAATGCTCTGCTCGTATACGAAAAGTTTCACCCGAACCCTTCTTTGTTCAAACTCAGTACGAAGTAGATCCGACTCAATGCAGTCGAATCCGGTTAATTGGACCACCGGATAATCGGACCAGCCGCTTATTCGGACGGAATCTTAAAGAACCGGAACAAATCCTATGTACATAAGCCTAATATTATTCGCTTATTCGGACCAAAATTCCTTTTAAACGGACCAAAGAACGTGACAGCGAATAAGAAAATTACGAAGAATTTTTATCCATCGACAACGAGCTTCAATGCTAAGATGACAGTGAAGATTACGACGCTGCAATTGTTGCTCGAATGGCAGCGAAACACACGACACATCGGAAGACCAGGAAAGTGACGACGATGCCCCAGTGAGTTGGTGCAAGTGACGACACAGGATGCCAGGAAATGCACTGAAACTTTGCGCCGCTATTTCATGCAAGAGGGACGTGAAGGCAGTCCCATTGCTGCGTTAGATGTTTGTGGTGGTTTTGTTCAAGTACAATCCGTCAAGAGAACGCGTCAGGTCACACATTTCAATAAACAAAATTCGACTGTAGTTCTTGTTTTATGTTCGCCATACGTGTGTGCCGCACAATAAAGGTCATAATGACATTTTAATACACTGTATTTTACGTATAGCACGTCCCGTCTTAACTGTAACACAGGGCATGTTCGTGTAATCGGACCAGCCGGTTATTAGGACCACAATAAAGGTCATAATGACATTTTAATACAATGTATTTTACGTACAGCACGTCCCGTCTTAACTGTAACACAGGACATGTTCGTGTAATCGGACCAGCCGGTTTTTAGGACCAAAACCATCGCGTCCCGATGTGGTCCGATTAACCGGATTCGACTGTATATACAAGATTTAATGAGACTAGTAACGCGATAAACACGCATAGACCCTCTAGCTCTGTGTATCCATCCGCACTGGACTGAGCAAACAACCATCTAACTCTATGTATGTCTGTTTGCACGTTCCCTGCATGTGTTTGTGTCGCCTTCGACACTTCTGGACTAGGAAGGAAAACGACATCACAGTTTAACACAAACTCAAATAAATTCTCATCTCTATTTGGATAAAAAGGAGCAGAAAATTACTTTCTTAATTATTTGCCCAAGATAAGCTGGAAACTGCTATTGGCGCCCTGAAAGGAATGGGTTGGTTGGTTGGTTAGTTGGTTAGTTGGTTAGTTGGTTAGTTGGTTAGTTGGTTAGTTGGTTAGTTGATCTTGCTCCGACAAAACACGGCTACTAGAAATCCATAGCCGGTCATGCCGTCGATTTCATTTTTTTTCTGACTGGTGCAAGCAATAATGTTAGTGTTCGTCTATCCAATGACCGAAGACCCCCATGCACAGCATCGACTAGACCACTAAAGGAATTCTCACTTCCTAATTAAGGCAGAGATTTTCCATGATTTTTGTGTGCTATCATTGGAAGAGAAACTATTACTTTATTTTGTCTGCAGATTTAGAAAATCTCCCAACCAAAAACAGTCTAGGTTATGGAAACATTCAAAGGGTTAATGAAAGTTACTATTCTGTCAGCTTAGCATTCTGAACTCCTTCATCTCTTTATTAAAGTATTGACAGGAGAAAAAAAAACTTAAAAAAGGACAAACGACTCTTAGTGTCGTAACCATGACTCGAACTTATACGCGGGAAGATACTAACAGTTTTCATGCTGACGAGTTTGTTCAAGAGATCGCTGACTTGGCTTTTCAGCGGTCTCTTGAACAAACTCGTCAGCATGACATCACTGTGCAGGACAGGTGAAGCACTTTCCCTGCATACAACTGCAAACGTTGAGCGAAATAATACCTGTGCTAACGCCCACACAGACATCTGTCACGAGATAAGGCTTGTTAGAATGTGAACGCGGCAAGTTAAGCGGTTTTCTATTTTTGCATGCCTACGTCAGACCAAATAAATTATACCTAGATGTTCGATCAGCTACAATGGAGATTTTGCAAATTGTTTCAAAAACGACCGATAATAACAGGCATCAGTGTTCCGTACCCAGCGTTTTCCTGCCTGAACATGCACGTACACGTTGCTGCAAACTATGAAACACTTTCAAATACAGCATATAATTAACCCTCACCATCTCTCTCCCAACACATGCGCACTGCACACGGAAACACTCGTGCGCGCACTCACAGTTAAAGGGAAACTTAAACTTAGAAGTAACCTGTCTTGAATTAATGAATATTGATGTTGTGAATCTTTTTAACCCTAAATTTCAAGCTACAAAAGAACTGTTCACTTACAACCCAGCTTTTAATGCCGCTCATCGGCCTTACATGGAAGCCGCCATGTTGCCTTGATGAGTGACGTCAGTTACCCAGGCAGGGAGAAAGCTACTGCAGCCCGCAGCCGATAGCGCTCAAAGCAGCATCGTCACAGATGTCGGGCAGACGCTTTTGTTAGTGACATCGCGAACATTCGCAAGATAACTTCCGTTATGGATCTGGGAGTTTTAGCTTACACTTATGACCCAGAACACACGGAGGAAGAACTACAAAACACGGAAAGTACCGATACTGAGCAAGACGACGAGTGCTGTTGTGACTAGTATATTTACATAGGTGTCCTTTGTTGTGTGTACGGGTGTGTCCATGCACACATGCATTCATATGCATGCGTTTGTTTTCAAGTACTTTGTATTGCTATACAGGGCTTGTAGGCCATACATATGGCATATTTTAAAAAATCAACCATACTGTATGCATTATTTGTATATACCTATTTAAGTATTTTCTATATTTACATAAATAAAATAAATAACACTTAATACAAATTATATCATGATTTAAAAAAACCCGTAATATTTTATATCATTACCATTAGTTGTTTAGCAGTAAAAATGTGAATTTTTTTATTTTACCCGCGCTGTCTTTTCGCTCTCAGCTGTAATCCTCTGTTCTCACTCTCAGGCTCGCAGCTTCCGTCCGGTCTTGCCTTACTGCAATGCCTTTTTTATTGGCACACTTTGTATTGATAATTGTCGTAATGGCTCCTTTCTTTAACTTTTTCTTAAAAGTCTTGAAGCCAAGCGAAGCAGGCACATCATTTTCGTAGGTGCCTTCAAAGCACTCCCTGGTAAAATGGTCCTCGCACACGAGGTGCGATTTGTGCCATTTATACTCTTACGCACGACGAGCCAACTTGGCGTTCTTTAAATTTTCAAGCAACTTTTTACATAGTGCATACAAATCTTTTATTTTGCTGGATTCATAATACCCAAAAAGCTTTTGTGGCTTCCGTCTACATTAAACGATTTGCACTGTTCGTTGAAACAGCCGAACGCTTTGCACTGTGGCATGTTGAAGACTGCTTCTGGGTGACGTCACCAGACCAGACGACAGCAGCGATATTTTGCTTTCATTCGCGAAGGAGTACCACAACATGGCGACGTCCGTGTACCACTATTTACCGAAATTAAAACTTGGATTGTATGGAAATAGTACCGATACAGCTTGAAATTTGTGGCTGACAAGACTCACAATATCAATATCTATGAATTCATCACAAGTTGAGTTTAGGGTTAAGTTTCCCTTTAAGTTAGCCTTGTGGTCAAAATGCAAAGCGCATTTTATAGGAAAAGATTGTGTAATTTATGCTGGGGAATCTTAAACATCAAATGCAAAGCGGAAACGTAAACAAAACCAAACGTCGCCGACAGGATTCGAACCTGTGCGGGAAGATCCCAATGGATTTCAAGTCCATCGCCTTAACCACTCGGCCACGACGACTTCACAAACAAGGTGTGCCAAGAGTTTTTAAAATATTTAAAAAGGTTCATCTTTCTTTTTCAAATCATTTCAGTCGGTTGCTATGGAGGCCTAATTGTTCATGTAAGCAAATAAAAGCCCATAATAAAGCGAAAGTTCATGTTTAAATTGTTGAGGTGAAAACTCTGTAAGGAGTGCAGCTTTATACGTGCCCTAACGTGCGCGCGCGTGTGTGTGTTGATCGGGTTAGCTGCGGACCGGAAGTCCAGATCTTTAGACACAACTATAAGCAGTCCAGATCTCAAAAACCCAAAGGCCATGCCGGGGTTCTGGATTTTGGAGACAGCTATAGGAGACGATAAAGTTATATTTTCTGTCCATCCTTTTAACCAGAGAGAAAGAGAGGAAAAAACGAATTCACAAGGAGCGTCAATATTAACATCGACCGCATGAGTTACGTCCCTTGCTAACCTTATTTGGATTGGCATGGGCGGGATTAAAAGTGACCATATTTACGAAGCAAAAAGCAGCTGAAGGGGCGGGGGGGGGGGTCCCTCTAACATGGCCTAAAGTAACTAGCGGACCAGCTGGACGAGACAGGGTATGGCCTTAACAAAGCCGAAAATCAGTCCCAGTAAGTAGGTTAAAGGCTTGCGACCTGCGGGTCACAGACCGAACAGATCGACTTGAAAACAGATTAAGGTGGCGAACACGTGTAGCCGCCATCGACTGAGTATGACTCAGCACGTGGTGTGAAATCTATACGAAACGCGACTACAGAAAACAGAGTTCAGATTCTATTTGTGTCTATACTTTTAATAATTACAGTAGGGGCCTACTGTAACTCATAGTGTCTTTTCGCTGACTACAGAATGGCATTCGTGGTCTCACAACAATACAAACAATATATATATATATATTTGCCAAGAAGGCATATAACTGCTGAAAACTGACAACTTTATTAGTTGTACGTATCGTAGCTATAATAGTGAAAGTTGCGAGATTTTCTAAGTAATATAACTTAAAACGTTCTGTACTAGAGAATATAACCGCAACGGTACAACAATGTTGTGATATTTAGGAGCTTATTGTCTTGGCGCTGTTTTTGTCTTGGGGCCTGGATATACAGCTCTGCGGATAGAGCTGTCAGCTAGTTCGTGGGAGTTCGCTGATTCAAATACAACTGGCCAAAGATTATATGCTGGAGTTAAACATTGAGCAGACTTCATGGGGATAAATTGCCTTTCTGGACTGGCCATCTTAGTGCAGCTATAAGCCTGATGTTTGTGTCAGTCCACTGATTATTATTAGACACCGCACAACCCCCCTCCAACATGCGAAATCTCCGCGAGGTAGAAGCATTATCCATATAAAATTAACTACCTACCTATCAAGTTATATCTTAAATTTAAAACAAGGGAACTGGACCAAGCTAAGACATGACAAAGACGAAGACAATCTACATGTTTCGGGGCACTACCCCTTCATCAGGACGACACAAAAACGACGAAAAAACGACAACAACGAAAACAGAAGAAAAAGACTTAGCTTCAGTAGATGTGGCGCATAGGCTGGACAGCAGGAAAATGACTAAGGGACAGCGAGTAAACAGGGTTAAAAAGAGGGGCAGCCAATCGCCTACTTCATTACCCATTTTGGTACCATGGCACCCACTGGACTCAACCTCAAACACTGACCCTCCACCTTCCTCTTTCTCTTTACCCCTCCTCTCTCTCTTATTTCTTTTCTCTCACCTCCTTCTCTCCCACACTGACACCCCCCTTACCCACGCTTCTCTCTCCACCCCGCCCCCTCTCCACCCCTACCCTTCCCTACCCACCTGGCGATTGGCTGCCCCTCTTTTTAACCCCGTTTACTCACTGTCCCTTAGTCATTTTCCTGCTGTCCAGCCTATGCGCCACATCTACTGAAGCTAAGTCTTTTTCTTCTGTTTTCGTTGTTGTCGTTTTTTCGTCGTTTTTGTGTCGTCCTGATGAAGGGGTAGTGCCCCGAAACATGTAGATTGTCTTTGTCTTTGTCATGTCTTAGCTTGGTCCAGTTCCCTTGTTTTAAATTTAAGATAGAATTTACTCCAAGCGGCAGTCACCTGTTTTTCTTGCACTATCAAGTTATAAGTAATCCATATCGGCATGTTACAAATAGCTCAGACTTGCGCGAATTTCATTTGAGTTATTGTCAAAATGATGCATGATTAAATATTGGTAAGAAAGCATTAGTGTTTAGTTGAGCTACGTTGGCATACGGCAGAAAAGCGCGAGTTAAAACAACAAAGTATATGTTGTCAGACATGTGTATGCGTATATATATATATAACCTGCATAAATAAATGTAAAAGGATATGAACTAGAGCCCACACAAATATTGGGTAAAGAAGGTTAGGCAGGAAGTAGCAAAAGGGAAAAACGGGGGAAAAGAGCTAGACCCCATGCAGGGCAGAGGAAGCAGATAGCCTTCACCGATTACAAGAGCGGAAACCGATTGTGTTTGACAGCTTTTAGAGAAACTTACGTCATCTAGATAGGGAAATAAATGGTTTCTGCGTTTTAAAAGAAAGTACTTTGGCACTCGTTAACGAGTTTTTCACACTTCATGCAAAGAAAGGATGTCTTGAGTAAAGCGATAACTGACCGATTATCATCATTATCATATCATCAATATTATTATTTTCTTTCTTTCTTTCTTTCTTTCTTTCTTTCTTTCTTTCTTTCTTTCTTTCTTTCTTTCTTTCTTTCTTTCTTTCTTTCTTTCTACGCTCATTGCTATGTGTTCGACACCAACCACTCAAACGTCGACTTAAACATAACCGAGAAGCGAATCCAAACGTCTTAACAGCTGTTACAGACCCTAAAAGTCAGACAGGTCCTGGACTAGCAAAGCACACTTTAAAATTGACGCCTGCGCTTTCAGTGTAACAAACAACTGAAGTAAGCCAAACAAAAGGAATAATTCTGGATGTGGCATGGAAGAACAAACATCCAAAATGTTAGCTATGACCGGTTGTTACCTTGATCGCTGACCAGCCCCCCCCCCCACCTTTGTAAAGAACATAAAGCACAGCAGCTTATGACTAGTTCGGTATCCGCAAAGTTCCTAATTGCCAATCCCACCTGTCACATTACCTTTTTTTCTCCTGTTCGTTAAATAATTAGAAGACATAATCTAGGATTTAACTACTGCACACGCTTTTTCATGACACTGCGTCTTCCATAGTCTTCAGGAAATGCCAAGATCCTTCGCCATTTATGCATACCCACCTTATCTACTCTCACATAAAAGAGTATAGCGTCTTCGTTATTCTCAATAAATCTAGACAGAGTTTCGGTTATTTTCAGATACAGAAATGTACGTCAGTGCTACAGCCTGTGCTGTTGGTAATGGGCGGAACAAGATGAGCTCTCAACGACATCTATAAAGATAGACTGCTCTGTGATTTTTAATTTTTTTTTTGCACGAGCATTAATCAACGCATGCAGTGCCTGATATCATCTGGATACACCTGGCTGGAAGAGAAAGATAAGGCTACGATTATTGCCACAGTCATCCATAAGGCTATTTCGATATCTACATCATGTAAGCAGAATGGGCCTTATTCGTGTCGAGCTTTTTTTTTGTCGAATAAGAAAATGTATTGATGTATACCTAGAAACGTACGGAGACTAAATACGTGTTCACAAACAGCTGCGGTCTTTAGTAATAACGATATTCCGGATTGCAACGACCAGGTGAGAGAGAGGTGAAAGTGGAAGGTAGAACATTTTGTTCTCTTGTTGCAAGATGTTTATATCCCCGAGCTCTGCATCGGTATTTCGCGTGACAGGTACTTAAAGTTATGTCAGCAGAAGATACTTTATTTGGCAGGTAGCAGGATTGTAGGACGGACCGAGATTTTTTGGGAGTGAACTCCAATTCCTGAAAATGTAACCGGAACCTTGTCCATTTTGTTATGATTTTATTCGTCCTTTACACACATTACCCAGTATGTGATGAGTTATTTGGTTACCTGACTCAAAAAGAAAGAATCACCTTAAATATCCTTTTTCTTCATCAAGTCATTCTCTCTGTCTCTCTGATCTCCACCTCTCTTTCCTTCTCCCCGATCTTCTCTTGCTTTTTCCTGTTCACTCTCTGGCCGCCCTTTCTCTCTTTCCTCACTCATCTTTCTCGTATTTTATCAAAATAATGCAGGCACCCATGCATGGATGCGCTGTAGGACAGCTCCACAAATTTCAATAAATACGCGCATCTATGTGTGTGTACATGTGCGTTCGTGCAAGAATCAAGAATCCAGCAGTAAATATCACAGGGAGTCCGTGGAAGGCGACAGGTGCTTGGCAGCAGTCTGTTTGTCTGTGTATTCCTATGTCTAACGGCAAGCTTGCATGAGTATTCAAACCTACGCTTCGGTTTACAACGACCGTTGTAAGGTCCACTGGCCCTGTATATTTGAGGTGGACCTTTATGAATGAACAGGAGATACAAAAATCCACGCAAGCCAAGCAATAATTCAAGTAGAAGAAACACTTACACGTTTTGCTAGTCACAACAACAAGAAAACAGGTGACTGCAGCTTGGAGCATAAAATATTGTGACAGCCGGGGAGCTGCGCCAAGCTAAATACTGACACAGGCCAAGTCGAGGTTTCAGGGCATTGTTCCTTCATCTGGACAGAACACACAGCACATATAAATCAACACCAAAAGACACTTATCTGTAGATCAGAATGATCGCCGCGTAGAAGGTAAGCACAGGAGATGGAACTGAGGATGCTGGGAAGGAATGGAAACATACAGCACGAGGGCATAATGCAAGCAAAAAGTGCTGTCTGTCCGAGCGTTTACAGGAGGTGGCGCGGGGGGGGGGGGG